>JAVJGI010000065.1:548360-676596 GCA_035590275.1 Ibycter americanus | reverse complement strand
GCGACTCTTGTCGGTGGAGGGACTCAGATTTGGTCTCGGGTTCGAGGTGACAAAAATAACCGTATGACAGGCCAGGAAAAAGGATCGATGCAGGAGAAAAGGCCGGTGAGGGATGTGCTGGGGTGCGGGCGCAGGCGAGGCGCTCAGCCGCTCACACGCCCGCACAGCCCCGCGTGGCGTCGCGGCTCCACACCTGGGCGAGCGCAGCACCCTCACGCACGCAGGGAAAGGAATTACGCTGGTTTAGTGTCATGTATGGACAGATACTTTGCCTATGCCCACAGAAACACTACCTCCAGAAAGGGAGTGACACAGGGGTGTTTGCAGAGGTTACACACACAGCCACCAAACACCTCGCCGGCGGAGTAAGCACACATGACGTTTTGCACACAATCCCAAATATACAGCGCTTCTCGCTCAAATAAATGTACATAGCATATACGTAAATATGCATGCAGGCTTTCATAGTGTCTGCACAGATAAAAACGCACAAGTCAGTATATTGGCCCTTTTGATATATAACAAGTTTAGCCAGATTTTTTTTTTTTTTTTTTAATCTGGTGTATTTATAGCAAGGGAGGCAAAAAATAAATAGCAAGGAAAACGCAGCGGTATTTTTTGTCTTGCGCTTTTCATGGCAGATTTATCAAAATATGTCTAATAACTCAGACTGTGTATTTCTAAATCTGGCATCCTATATAAATGGGTTTTAATATTTTGCAAATGATATGGAATTATCCCAAATCATCTTGAAAACAGCAGGTAGAATTAGCTAGTGGAATGTACCTTGGCTAAGAAAGATTCCCTCAGACACACTGTCTCTGTAATATACTGCTAGGCTACCCTAGGAAATTATCCCTGTGTGTGCCATCTGTATTAAAATGGTTATTAAGTTATGAACAGGGTAACATAATACTGATCGGCTAATTATACACCCTCCTAAAAAACCTCCAGGTCTCTGTTACTCTCTCAGTCAGGTATTGAAATAATAACAGTTTGACATTCAGACACCTTACAAAGGCAGCTGCGGAAGGACAGCCGGCTATCCCTGGGAGGAATTAAGCTGGTGGTACAGAAGTCCAGAGGAACGGCTGCGGGCTCTTGGAGGAATAGCCTAGACGGACCCGACACACATGTGCACCCCGGCTAGCTCAGGGGATGTCAGCATCCAAATGCCACTGAGGCCTCAGCCCCCTCCCGCCGGACCCGCCGCCCAGTGTCGGGGCTGCGATGTCCCCGGCAGAAGGCAGAGCGCCAGGTTTTGCTCCCACCTTTGCCACCAGTTTGCGGCAGGGCTTTGGGGGTTTTGCACCTCAGTTTCCCCACCATGGAAATGGAAACTGATCCTTCTCAGAAGGCAGAGGGAACAGATGTCAGTTATATTGCGCTTATAAAATGCTTTGAGAAGGACAAGTGCTTTGTAGCCGCTAAGTATTATTATACTAAAAAGGCTCAGCTGTGACCCACCATGTTTGATTCGTACTGTGATGGCATTTGAGTGTCTAGTCACCAAGGTACAAGAGCATTTTGGCTTCACATGGCTCAGTCTTTCCCCATTCCTTTTAAATATTCAGGCCCGACTTCCCATTGTTCACCATTGTACGAGGCTCCCCAGAACCCACACCTGTGAGGAGGTGAGCCCATTGCACCACAGGACATAAAATTTGCAGGTCTGTGCTAGGCGAGAACAGGACAGTGAACTGGGAAAAATTGCAGTGGAATAGGAAATAGTATGTAAGGGCCCGATCCTGGTGCCATGGAGAGTAGCCTAAGCTTCATCACTCCAGTGACTTTTGTGACTCCAGCTCACAAAACTCACAAAACGTAAAGACGGGACTAAGTTCACAATTTAAAGACACATTTTCCTTCCTCCAGTTGCCAAAATACATGTATAGAATTGGGTCAATCCTTTGTAACAGCACATCCCTTACCTGCGGTACAATCACAAATCGGAATGAATCTAACACTCCGAGTCTCTGAGCAGCTTCAGATAGATGACAATTTTAAAAGCCAACCTTCTAGAAATACCTGCCACCTTATTTTTGCAAAAATGTGGTTTCCAAAGCAAAATCTGCATTGGCTCAGTGTCCAGAACTGTTAGAGCTACATCCATGAGCGGTTTAATATCTTGAGACTATATGCGAGGCATTTACCGAAACAGAAGTTACCTAGGTCCCTGGATAGACTGTGAATAGTGCACTTAAAACAGAGATCTCCTTGACATGGAAAAAAATTATTTTTGGTTATTGCAAGATTTTCTGAAAATGTATTAATTACATTGTTTTTTCTTTCTGGGGATTAGTCTAACATTAACAAAGGCTTTTGGGTGAGAGACTACAAAACAATGCAGTCTCAATTCAATTTTAAAAGTTTCCCTTAAACATTTAAAAAATTTATTTTCCATGATACATGAATTCTCCATGCCTACATTGCACTGATCTGTCAGTATTGCACTGAGGATATCAGGACGCATTCGGGACGACGTGTATTGAGATTTATCAGAAACTCGTTCATACCAAACTCATGCAGATACAAACTCTGGTGAAAATCATGACTTAACTACCCTGTCAAGATTCAGGAAAAATATTGAAGTCTTCTGCTATTCAGTAGTTTTCCTTTAATTACGGCAAAAAAGTCTAGAGCATATACTAGTTAATAAGCAGGCGCACCAGAACTGACAGGATCAAGACAGAGCAGTTATCTCTGTCACGGGAGCTTTCCTGTTCCCGTTTCACACATTAGGTACTATACGGTATAAACCTATTGTGTATGTATAGATATACACACAAATACACACAAACATATATATATACACATGCATATATGTAAACACACACACATAGACACAGTGCATGTAACTGAGAAGCAGGCAAGTGACAGCAGCTCTTAATTCTTTGGTAAGCAATTAATGCTTACTTCAAATCACCCGAGCACCTTGCTTCTTGAGCACCCCGCCAGCCTGAACTTTGCCATCTATCATATGACGACAAACGAGTTACCTTTGGTCACTTTGGGTTACAATATTTTGAGCGGATTTAGGCACTGCTGTAAGCCTTGTGACGGTCTCCTAAGTGTGAACTTGGAGGCAGATATTAATGAGAAATTTTCCCTTGTTTTGCGGCACGTATAGTTAGCCTCAGAACACAGGTTTCATGAGATAATAATCACCCTAGCATCTGAATTACACAGTGTACTTCAGTAGGAACAGGACGGAGCACATCATGGACACACGTTCACAGTGATGCAGCAAGCGATGTGATGGGCACTGTAGTTTAAGTGTTATTTTCTGCTTCTCTTAAATTAGGGAATTCCTTACAGGTCCAGAAAGGCAAAGCAAAACAACTCTCCCCACAATCTGTTCCTCCCTCCCAGCTCTCCTGCGGCTGGGTTCAGGACTAGGGACTCCCCGTTAGCCCTTATCCAGGGAATGCCAAATCCAAAGCATTACGGAGTTCTGTCAGCCTTCTGGATATACTTTGGGCCCTGAGTTTCTGAGAGCAGACCTAACTAACACCCCAGGGCAGAGAATAGAGTTTAGCGGACATATTATCTCAGTCAAGCCATTATATGTTTTTTCAGTCGTCTCTTAGGTATTGGGTAGATGTTAATTTCCAGTGTTAAGCGCTTGGTTTGGGGAGATGTCTCCTGTTTCATTATATAACAATTGGCTAATGATTCCTAGTTCAAGTTTCCAATAATGTTGTGCTTTTTAAAAACACATATGGAAAGACACAAACATTGATTCAGGTTATAATGACCAGTGAAATACATTTGTACGTTGAAATATTATTGAGCATGTGGCCAACTTCAGTGGCCATGGACAGGCCTGTAGTTTAGAGCAAAGAACGGCATATTAGGAGATCAGATTTCTCTTACCAGTTCTTCCATTAACTTTCTGGTTGATCTGGGGCAGGTCACACGGACTCCTTATGAGGCTGCTTTGCCATCTGTAAAATGAAAATAACAGTATTTAGCTACCTTTGTAAAACTCAGTGTGACCCTTCGCTAAAAATGCCCATGGAGTTACACACATAACAAGAAAAGGTTCAAAACTGGAGCTAGGTTGTTTTACATCAGCTGAGGCTTTAGCCCACGCAAGGGAGATAGAATTGAACAGAATCTCGATTGAGGTAAATGTAACATCTCAAGACAAACAACCGAGTCTGGCAAATGGCAGGCGTATTAGGGCAGGGGCTGTGTCATATGCGGAAGAAATCAATGTTATGCAAGCCGAGCTTTCTGAGTCACTCGCGCTAGCCTCGCTGGAGAATTTCCCCAAAGCACACCCTGGCCAAAGTCACTGGTGAATCTCTCCCTGTCTTTCCCACCAAACAAATCTGGAATTCTTGGAGGACAGGTAATAAGTCTAGGGAGGCGCTGGAAGAGTACAGAGTATCTCTAGTGGCAGTTTGTTCATAGTGACCAAAAGCAGCAACCACTGCACGGCCTGCAGTGAACACGGGAGGAATTGCAGTTTTAACCGGCAGGGGTGTGTGTGTGTGTGTGTGTCACACAAACCTATCACCACCACCAGTACTTAGCAGGCACAAGTCAGTTTTCTCAATAGAGAGGGCAAGGATTAGACTGGCCATGTAGACTGGATTAGCCTCTGACTGACAGCGTGTTGGTGCAAGGCAGGGGTGAAGGAAGCTTGTCCGGCAGTACCCGACAGAGTTTACCAGGTCTCATAAGCTGGCACTTCTTAGGGCGCACAGAAGGAGCTCAGGATCCTAGCAGGCATCCTCTCCCTTGGTGGATGCCGAGCCTCAGGTTCCCATGTGATTTCCTGCATCAGGGCACGCCCTTAAGGCAGAAGACTTCTTACGGCCAACTGCTTTCAGCTGAGCAAAGGAAGCGATTGGGTCACACAGGGCTTCATTACAGGGAATATACTCCTTTAAATTCAGATTCTTTTCCATCAGACACAAACCTGGTATTATCTTCTTTTTATCATTGCAAATAAAGGACAGGCTCATAAAGCAGAGGTTACAGACAATGTTACTGCAGCTGAAAGAGTAAATGAATGCTCATAGCATTTCTCTTTGTCTTATTCCTCATATCTGGCCACTGGAATGTTGTATGGTGGGAACTACAATAAGCTAGCCGCATTTTTTCTCATTTTCATATTGCGGCGATATTAGCTCAACAGAGGTGGTTTAGCAAGTAAAATTGGTTGTGCCTGGGAAGTTTTGAGTTCCCTGTTCTGTGAATCTCGAAGTTCAGAACCACATCGGTCTCTTCACCACCTAAAAATCCCAGCCCTTCCTTTTTGTAAAGATGTACAGAAAGCCTGATTTTTTGTTGGAAGTTAAACATTTTCAAGTTTTTGCATCTAGTGAATGATTGCTGCATTCTGCCATAGAGGTAGCTGCATTTCAGTGCTGGGTGAGTGAGTCTTATGGAGCTAAACCTCATTTACCAGAATCACTATTATGTGAAAAAACTGATTTGACTTTGGGAGAAAAGAGGAGAAAATATAAGTAGCTTGGCCAAGCAATGACGAAGTGGTGAGAACAATACAGTGATCTGAAGGGCACAGTCCCTCCAACAGGAAAGGAATTATTCACATTTAAACAAAGCAACATAGCCAGGAATGAAGGGAGGCAAACAAGAAAGGAGACATTTAAATGGTAGCAGAAGGTATCCCCTGATAGGGAGGTCCATTAAGTTGTGGAATTGCATCCTATAGGAATTCCTGATTTCTTGGAATGTATATAACTAGACAGCATTAATAACAAGCAAACATACAATAACAAATAATCTTGTGTTGGCTAAAGAGATAGATAGTGCTCTAGCAGGCCAGCTGGACCCTTTATGATATGATGACGTGATGCATACAAAACAAAGTCGTGTTTTCAGCCGTATATCAAATATCCCAGAAAACCTGTCTCTGATCCTAAAGCCTGTTCAAACAAAAGATTTCCATACTACCTGAATAAAAAGATATGACTTCAAAACAGTTGAACAAGGCTGAGATTCACTTAGATTCCATGGTCTTTAATTAAGGCATGTTGAAATGCAAATGGAGTTTAGGCTTTCTACTTACAATCAGCAAAATATTTAGGGATCCCACTTTTGGGAGGGTCTCTATAAATGAAAAGGTAGAGACTTCCAAAAGCATTTGTCATTGGCCTGACATGCGTGCAGCTAACTAGGGCTTTAGGAAATCGCATCTGTGTGTAGATGGCTCTGGTGACGATTAGAAAGGTTTGAGTTTTTCTTCCAAACAATCATTCTTTAAACTAAGAGCTAACGGGAATAAGGATTTTTCCACTGTAATCCCAGTTAATCTATTGGAGCCTATACATGCATGGCCGTATTTACCAGTCCCAACTGTTTAAAAATGCCAAGGCAGAGCCTAAACCGTGCAGTTGGCATAAAAATCATGAGTATGTGTAATACAACATGGGGTTGGTTTTACTTGTTTTCTCTTTTCTACCCTATATTTTAAATGGGATTTGAGTATATGACTCCCATTAAACAACTTTAAAAACACCTTCGGAGAGCCGACAGGCCCCTTTACAAGTGCCGGCAAGCATTGGAAACACACTTCATTAAATGAGAACTGAAATTCTCATGCTATCACTTGACTAGAGGAGCTGGAAAACCCACAACAAACACCGTTAGGCTTGTGATGAAATACTAGACAGTATGATATTCAGTGCTAGCCTCCAATTTTCTCTAGTGCCAGTAACTGAGAGCTGATTTTGTAGCACTTATATGGCTATCTACCCAGCTGAAAATCACAAATCTAATCACTTGGTTTCCAAACTCCTCAGAGTGCACTTACAAATATTCATTTCCAATCAATTTGCACCTGCTAATATTTCTCAACGCTCACATGCGATGACAGAGTCAGAAGCAATGCCGGTGCTTACTGTTTCTATTGCAATAGCATAAAGAGGCTCTGTGCATAGATCACAGCCCACCGTCCAAAACAGGCACAGCGTAAACAGGAATTTCTTTCGAGAGGTTCTTTTAGAAAATCAGCATATACACATCTGTCTTTACACCCTCCCCTTAGCTTCTACGAGGCTCGCAATTCAGACAGTCCTCAAGGTTTCAGGGATCCTGAAACGAACATCTTTGTCTGTTATAGGAAATGAGATATCTGGCCACAGCTCACCCACCGAGCCCGAGTCTAGGTAAAAAGGCAGAGCAAAACTGGAGAGCCCTCTTCTTTGGGCTCACATCTGATGAGACGGAGGCTGAACACTAGCTAGGCTGCAACTGCCTCCCCCCTCTTCCCCGATAAGTAGGCATATAAATAAATAAATAAACGGCATCCTAACTGCACTGAGAACTCAATAAAACAATCACATCAAATATGAGGAGGTATAAATCTCATGTCTGCACAGGTAACCCACTCAATTGCTTTTATTATGGCTCAGCCTGACTCCATTTATTACCATCCGTGGTCTGGGTGAAGGATGTTTGCATGGAGGGTGGTCTCCTGGTGAAATCCTATCCCTGGAGCAGTGACAATCAGCCCATACAGAGGTGGATTTTGGTGGGGAGACCAAAGGCAGATCCATCTGTCTGCATGAAAACCAATCAATAACCCTGTAACTAGACCCCTTGTCACTGGGAAATGGACAACAATAGTTCAATCCTGGAGCCATAGGAGAGGAATAGCTGTGGTTGGGGTGTGAGGAATGACAGGATGTATGCATGAAGTGCTTGAGACATATGGACAGAGTATGTCTGTCCATACAGATATTGAGGAAGAGTGATGGGATAGGCGGAGAGTAGCGGGTACATTTTTATATATATGTATCTATACGTAAGGCAAATTTGAAACTTTGATGTGTTCAGAGGTGGGTATGGCAAAGCAAAAAGCAGAGTTATACTGCATTTTTTTACAGGACATTTATACGGGGACTGTGAGCGTGATGCAGACAGGTACCTCTGGTGAAATGCGCCTGCTGGTTGGATACTACCTATGAGTATATTGGCATATGGCAGGGAACATGGATCTCTAGGCAGGCACACAGTCGGGGACACAAAATGCTGGTAGGCTAAAGGAAGCATATGCAGGAGTTTGATGTGGTCGGGGAAGGATATTCCTTTGTCCTCTGTCTGGCTTGGGATTTATGTGTGTACTAGTTTTGACAGAGAGGAGGAAGAGTGATGTGCCAAAAGCCTGAGCTAACGGACTGTGAGTTCACAGATATGCTTCCCAGAAAATACTATGTATGAAACATTTACCCAAACCTCACTGTTAAATCAGGAAGGGAAATTCTGGAGGTTTGTCTCTGCCTGTATGAAACATAGAAATGGACATTTCTTGCTGCTGTCATCCCCTAGCTCTGCAGTTCCTGTAGTGTTTCTAAAATCTGCAGAGTGTATTGTTCCCCCGGCTTCTAGCAACTCCCCCAACACACGCACACATGCACATGCACACAGATATGCCGGAGTTGGCCTCTATTAATTGTCCTCTCTTGGGGGCCAATTTAGTTTTTATTCCTTTGGCTCCATTTTGAACAGTTCCTCCTCCTTCCAAGGTAAGCACGCTCCCCTCTCTGCAGGGTCCATGGCACAGGGTTAAACGTCCATCTCTGGTTGGGAGGCAAATTGCATCAAGAATAGCAATCAGCTCTGCCCAAAATGCCCATCACTGTATTGCAGTTCAGCGGGGAGGTATCCATGTTTTTCAAGGCAGATCGATGTCTGTTCGTTAATTTACAAAAGGAAAAGCAGAGACTGCGACCAGATGACAGGGTCACAAAAGAAACCCTCACAAATCTGTCAGACAGGATACCCTCTAGTTTCAGGGTAGTTTGGATGGTTCTAGCAACAATAACAGTACCCATTTCTTTGGTCAGGAAGGGTTAATATCCCAGCACTTCGACTCTCAAACTAGTCCTCATTTTCTTCAAGCTGGGCTGAAATACAAGGGCAACGTCATTATCTCGCTGCCCATTTTCAAGCTCTCACTTTAAAATTGCAATGGAGTCTTTGGGCACTAACATTTGGGCACTTCTTAAAGGGACTGTTGCCTTTCAACATACTCATGTTTCTCTAAAAATTCTTTTAAGAACAATTTTTTGTCATCTGCCTTTAAAAAGGAAGACCACAGCACAATGTAGCTATGTAGTGGTGCTTGCTGTTAATATTTGCCTACGTTTAAGCCCTTTCTTGGTTGTTTAAATTTAGACTTTCGAGCTTGAAAAATTACACATTTATACATAAATTATACACGCACAAAAATACATATGCACTTATTTATAAAGTCAATGTGGAAGAGAGGAGATGTAGAAAGGAAGAGGAAAGGAAGGAATAGTATTTCTGAAGAAAAAGACATCATGTTTGCATACTGAGCGCGTAGGGGAAGGGTATTTCTGGGACATGCGACGTACAAATGGGCCAAGGCTGTGCAAGCAGAAGTAGAGTGGAAAATGTGCAATGTCACAAATTCCCTCTCCCTAAATTTAGAGTTTTAAAGAGACAATGCTTGTGGTGCTGTCTCTGGCAGACAGACGGCCACAACACGAAGCTCCCACAGTGGGTGGAGAGCACAGCTGGGTGGGGAGTAAAGGACAAGAGATAAGGATGGAGTGAAAGGCTAAGGCAGATGTGACTTGGATTGTGTCAAAACCAGACCTGCTGTGGTTTTAGAGAAGGCAGTCTTGGTCGCTGGGCCAAACAAGATGCAGAGTCACCCAGTACTGGCATCCAACTCCCTTACGTGGCTTTAACAATTTCAGGCTATGGCTGTGCCTGAGCCGGGGGTCTGTGCGTATGGAGGCAACCAGGATGGGGACAGAGTAAGTGTATCTGGCTGTGTATTCCTGTGAGGTGCACAAGCTGGAGAGCAGGGAGGAGCTGCACGGGTGAGTTTGTGTGCTTGCACGTGAGACAACACGTGTAAATTTGTAAAAAGATGACTGCCATGATTCTAACCCCCTTTTGAGGATTACATGAATTTATGTGACCTGCAAATGTTTTACGAAAAATACATGCCTATGGGTGACCCCCCCCACCCCCACGGGTCTTGGTGTCCAGCAGACAAAACTGGCAGGGTTGGTGGCACAGGGAGACATGAAATGGAAGGGAGTGTGGCCCATTTCAGGTGGATACATATGCAAGGAAATGCCCCTGGCACAGTGAAAAGCAGGAGATAAAGCGATCCTGGGGAACAGTCTTTAGAAGACTGCAAGAGGAAGGTGCCTGCCCTGTAAATGAGGCCTTTGTACTGCTCAGAGCACCACCTTTCCAAAACGAAAGCACCTTCTGCACCATTTGAATGTGCTCCTGGATCATTCTGTGCACAGTGAGGTAATCTGATCATGGAAACCTGGGTGCATTTGTGCAGATAGACCGCTGAGTCTCTATTGTTCCACCAGGCAATCTTCTCTGTAATGGATATTTGGGCGAGACATGCCTTATACCCCATGACATGTGTACAAGGAGGAGTGTGGGCATATCACTAGGGCAACATGTCCAGCTGGGAGTATAGACTTATAGCCAGTAGGTATTACGGGTCTGTGTGAGAGCTAAGAATAGTCTTAGCCATCGAAACAACGTCATAACCCTGCAGTTACACACAGGGAGTCGTAGGGGCGAGAAAAGGTGTGGTAATATGCATCTTGGGAAGCCCGTCTGGTTTCATGGGGCTCTGCACAGGACGCTGTGTAACTGCTTCCCATGGCAAGGCAGCTGTGTGAACGCACTGATGAACCGTGGCTGTGAACAGATGCGTGGGGGGGGTCCTAGCAGTGCTCACGTCTTTGTCAGCAGTCCTTTTGGGTAGACCTGGGCATAAGGTGCTATGGCAGCCATACCACCAACGTGCTGAGGAGCACGCAGCTGGCGAGATGGGCAGCGCCAGTAACAGAAGTGCGTGCGAGTGTGCGTACAGTGGAGTGGCGTCTGCTGAGGCATGTGACCGCAGAAGGCATACGGCAGGGCAGATACATGTGTACATGGAGGTGTCGTACAAATGTGGGGACACGTGCCTGTCGGGGGTACCTTGTGCATCTGAGGGAACAAGGGGTGTCTATGGCACGATATATTTGTCAGGGAGTGGATCTATGCTAGTTTGTCGATAGGTGACGCAAGAAGGGGATACCTGGGGATAGTGGGGGCAGAGGGGGTTACACTAAAGGAGATATTTCTAATGATAGCCATAGCTTAATACACTGGACTCTGCCCTCCTCTCCTCTCCCCTCCCCTCCCCTCACACTCTTCTCCTCATTACCCAGGTTATCTTGTTTGGGTTAAGAGGCCAATTTCAACAGACTATAATTGAAGAGTGAAGAGAATCTGATAAGATAAGGAAGGGACATCATTCCTCAAGGGATCAATAGAGGTTTCATGTTCCTCCTTCCCCTGCTGTGTCCCTAACACGCTAACACTCTGTGTCCATGGGCCTGGTTTATTTGCTCTGCTTGTCTGCAAGCCCGGAAAGGAAGCGTGGGAGCGGGGCAGGGGGGTGGCTGTAGCCCCTGTCTGTCACATAGACACAGCAGAGGAGGGGGCATGAGAAAGGGACAATGGGGACATCCGAGGCAATAGGAGCCAGGAGGAGGCAGGGAGGTGACAAGCCTGATGCCCTCCTGGCTCTGGCAGGGGCACGGGCTCGCAAGGGAGGTGTTCACCTTTGGCCTTTTATCTCGGCGGTGTGTGCTGCAAGGGAAGGATATTGATAATTTGTCTAGATTTAGACTTGCTTTTCCTAGTGTCCCCGTGCAGACAAGCTCAAAGCTTTTTATAAGCACTCAGGGGGCAACCTCTCAGGGCCCCTCAGGGTGAGGGAGGAATAATTACCCCTACCACAAGGAAGGCTGGTAGCTGCTCCTGATTAGGTTTATGTTAGGATCTGAGGTTCAGGCTTGATGGCCCCAGTATCTCACAAGCCATTCTTAGCAGTTTTTTGGACCAACTCAGCATAAACAGATTCTCTTCAGAAACGCGGAGTTGCCTCAGCAGTGGATACAGGTCCCCTCAGGGCAGGGCTGCCAGGGCTCCCGTGTCCGCTCCTGCCTCAGGCCCCTGGGCAGGAAGGTGCCCTCGCACAAGCCGTGTGAGATCCATGTGCTCAGGCAGCCGGGGCAGCGCAGACAAGTGCCTCCAGGAGACCCAGCCTCTCGCATCAGGCGAGTGCTGCGGGCGCTCCCCCGTCCCCGTGGCCAGTGTAGGGATGCCCGGGCACAGGGAGGCAAGCGGAGAGGTCAGCACAGTGCAGGATCCGATCCAGATCCCATACACCAGGGCTGGGCAAGTTTCTGGAGAGCTTGAGACACGGAGGGGTCTGGGGCTGAGATATCTTCTTCCAGCTGATTTCTCTTTTATTTTTAACACCCAGAGAAACAGATGCTGAGAGCAAGTCAGTCATGCAGTGAGCATGTGGCAGAGTTGGGAATACAACCCAGATCCCCTGACTCCCAACCTCAGGCTTTAACCACTAGACCATGCTTCCCTCTAAGCCACCTTGAACTTTCCTCGGTGAGGATGGGGGCTACTAAGCCTCTGTGGGCTGCAGTTTACCAAGCTGTCAGGAGTGTGCTCACTGGACCGCCTCACCAGAGACAGCCTTCCTCACGCATGCTAAAAAAGTTGAAAAGAAATTCATTTCATGGCCGGTGGTTGCTTAAAAAAGGCGATTCCAGCATATGTATGTGATAAATGTTAACTGTGCATTAATCGCATTAAAGAGGACCCTATAAACTTTTCATTTCTAATTAAATTCTGGCCGGTGATTCTGGCGAAGCCAGCACACTCCGGGCCTTTGTTTATGTGGAAAATTAAAATGCAAATACAATGGAATTTATTTCCATTACTAGAGTGATATGCTGGGCTCCTCTGTTTAACAGCCTCCAATTATTTTCAAACAGGTCTCTCTCCCCCTCCCCTCCCCCCTCTCTCCCTTCCTCACTCCCTCATTTTTTTCCTCCCCCTATTACCCTGATGCTGCTACCCAGTGTGAGGGGTGGGAGCTGGTAAAGCAGTGGGTGGGCTAAGGATGGTGTCATCTGTTCAAGGTCAAATGCAGGCAGGAATACAGAGGAGGAAGGGGGAAAAAGACTGGGAGAACACAAACAAGCAGGCAGGTGAAGTAACAAGGCTTGAGCTAATGCAAGGAGGAGTAAGGAGTTACCTGTTAGCAACCTCACTGAAAAATAAAAGCTAAACTCACTGGCTTGCCATATCCCAGCCATACAGATGACCTGACTGAGAGAGCTCACGGGTCTTTCCCTGATGGGATATTTTGGTGAGAGGGTGCAGCTGAGAGCTCGCTCTGGAAGTTTTCTGGATCTTTCACAGCCTTTTTCATAGACTTGTCTGAATGTGGCTGCTGCTGGGCCAAATCCTGATGGCTGAGGAAGCACAGAACAGGCCCAATGCCAGACACATTGCCTGCACAGAGCAAATAAATCCATGCGGCAATGACACATAATCATCAGCTGAAAAATAACTGAACTTCCTTGTTCATTTCCAAGGGACCAAATGTGGCTACACCATCTTAGGGCATTAGTGCACAATATCCACACAAGTCAGAAGCCATTGCACAAACCCAGAGATTCATTGTACATTTAAAATGTCTTAACACATATATTTACTGCTAAACGCTGCTGACATAGAATCCCATTCTTTCTTACATATATGAGACCTAGGTCAGCTCAGACATGGGAACACTGCCAGGCAGTCACACACAGATCAGAGGCATCTGCTAACTGACACAGATGCCCTTCTATGCATTAATACAGAAAGTCACACAAGAAGACCCTTGCAAAGGCAAGCCTGCACTTCATTGTAGACATATGTAGTTGTTTGTAGATCCCATCACAGGCTCAGTCAAATCTATTTGAAAATGCACAGTATAGTCTTGCATATATTTGTGAAGAAACCTAGGATATGGAGACATCCAAAAACGTAACTGAAAAGCCTTAGCAAAACCCCTGCGTGCACCAGAAGACACACACACCTGTAGGCGCATTCACACAGCCGTAGAGATACGCTGACACACACAGACACGTGGTTATACACAAGCAAGTGGCCACAGACCTTGAAGCGTGTGGCTGAGAACCGGCCACACATGCCACCCCGAGTGTCACACACATGCGGGCAGTGCACCCTCAGTACGCCCCGCTGGCAGGGAGAGCTTGGGAGCCAAAGGGATACTCTTTTAGTGCATGTGAGCATCTTAAGGAATCACCTAGTGTAAATGATCCTGCCCCAGCCGAGACAGGGAAACAGGAGAAGGACACATTCACTTACAACACTGAAAAGAGGCCATTACCCAGTCAAACAACCCAATCCCTGACATCATTATTCAATACACAGGAGCCCTGAAATGCACACTAACTCAATCACAGAGACACACGATTACAAAATAATACTGATGGAATCAATGAGACAGACATGCGGTCATACAAAGCGCACCCACCCCGGTGTTAATACACAATAACAGCCACCCAACAGGCGAATACAAAACAGCCATTCACCACCACAATGGCAAAACACAGGCCATTCGCAAAGACGACTCAAAACTCTGGCAACAAAACCCACCCTCGCCAGAGGGGGCTTAGAGCAGCACTCGGGGTGTGGGCAAAATCCGGCTGCTGTCAGCCTAGGGAGTAACAAATAGTCACAGCCTCAGCGAGGAGCGTGCCCAGCACGCTCATCTCCTAGTGAGGCTGGTGGACCCCCAGGGCATTCAGCATCATGCAGGATTCCACCCGCAGCCATTGAAACAGACCGGTCCAGTGAAGTGACACCTTTGCTTAATGACCAAAAGTGTTAAGCGGTCACTCTTAACACAGGCAGGGGCGCATGGCATTCAAGACTCATCATAACACAAGCCAACACAAGACAGCAAAACCCACTGAGTATCAGAAACACCACACACCCATGCTATGGATGGATGCAAATGCTGCTCAGCACTCAAAGCCACAGAACCATCTCATAGACGTGCCTCTGCAGAACAGCCCAGTCCTCTTCCCGAACCATAGCACCACACCCAAACCCATCACAGCACTAGCATCTCTCCCCTTCAAAGAGGAAAAAAGCAAAGTGCCCGCATAAAGCATGCTTGTAATGCCACAAATAATCGATCTTCCTTGCGCCTTGCAGGCTGTGCCACAGCATGCTAACCCAGGCGCTTAACAAACGGCCCAAACGGCCAGCTTTTGCAAATCCTGCATGATCTTCTGGGGACGGAGGCAGGAGAACCGGGCTCCGAAGTCCTTTCCCTGGCATAGCAGGCATCTGCTCATACCAGGTTGCATGCACAACAATATGCTGTTACTGAAAAAGCCCGTAAGGCTGGGGGAAGACTGCTGTCGGTTGTGTGTGCCTGCGTGCACTGTGTGTACAGGAATTCCCCTTCCTCTGCTGAGTGCCACTGCTTGTAGCCATTAAAAAGCCCAGGTCCTCATGCTGGGTGTTCAGTGAGTATTGATTCAGTCTGCAAGCAATTTTAATATTTCTTCAGGGACTTTCCAGCAACAGCACAAGTCATTAATTCACCCTCCCAAATTGCTTATTCAATAGTAGGAACATGGCTCCTGAATAAAGTCCCAGAATTTATGTGACTCACATGAGTCAGGAGGTCAAACAACTGTTATGGAGCGAAGTTAAAAATCCAAATAAAATATTGACACTTTTTTGGGGAGTGAGGGGAGGGGGAAGGGGGAAGGGAAAGAAAAGGTATTTAAAATAGGGTTTTGTTGCAATGCCCCCAGGATAAAGAATGGAAAGAGACTGAAGACAAGTTGGAGTTTGTAAAATCAATGGGATTTATTGCATATCCGCTTGGCATTTAATAACTCCTTCCTTTCCACCTCCCCCTGCTCTGTATGTACATGGGGAGATAAACTCTTCAACAAAACTACGAAGAGCCATCCACAAAGTACACAGATGGACACTCAAACACCAACACATGAAGGCAGGGATGTGCAGGGATGAATATTACTGTAAGGCAGTGGCAGAGCATCAGAAGATTTCCTTAGGACCCAGGGTCTTGCCTGAGCTAGACAGAGCCCATCACATATGGCATTACATATGCCCATGTAGTAGCAGATAGTCTATGTCCACAGTCTCTGTAAAGAAAAAGATGGGAGGGGAAACTGAGGCACAGAGTGAATTAAAAGAGCCTGCTCAGTCACACAGAGCCCATCAACAGGGCGGCGGGATCAGGATCCAGATCCCCTGATGCCCAGTTAGTGTTTTTGCTGCTGAAGGATGCTGCTTTTCAGAGGACTGAAAGCACACACAGTGACCGAGATCAGACTGCAAGAAGGCATCCGTCTCACAGGAGGGACATACAACCACACTGGAAGAAACGCATCCACAGACACTACGCAAGCCCATCCGCATGCAGATAGCTGCACACGCTGATACAAATACATACATGCTTTTACTGGGCTCATTGCTATTCAGAAAGCACTGCAGCCAGATTACACACACAAGCGGGCACACACCTGCAGACAGACAGACAGACATGCCAATTACTGCGCGTACAAGTGCACACGCTGACACGTTAGCGTAGCCTCGTACAGCTGTACAGCCACACCGAAAAAGCCACGCAAACTGATGTGTTGCTACAAAGCTAGATTTTACTTACAGTGGTATCTTTCTGGCTAGGTGCACGTAAATGGATGTCCCCGCACACTCAAATACATTCTGCACAGGCATATTAATACATAGGACTGTCTCCTTATTATATTATACTGGTAACTGTTTCAGTGAAACTATGCTAATTTTCTACCAGTCAAAGATCTGAGACTGTAGGAGCTGTCAAACAACATTTATTCATTAGCACTAACACCACAAAAAACAAACTCCCAAAAATATAGCCTAACCACCTAATCCAATAATACTTGATGGCTTAGGGATATTGAAGGGGGGGTTCTTTGCCTTTTTTTTTTTTTTTTTTTTTTTGTCTGGTTGACTTTTTAGCAAAGATTTAGGGCAGGTGCTTTCTCTGAGTTGAGATTTTCCAAAAGGCAATTTTTCAAGGGCTTTATTGCATTGCGATAAAAATAATGTTCAACAACATTTTCGTCCTAAGACATCTTTTGAGCAAATACACAGTGTGGTTTTAAAATTAAGCAAGGTAATGAAAAGTTTGAAATTCCATAACGATGCTTAAAAATGTTTAATATTTTTGCATTGAAAATATGCTTCTGTGTTATTTCTAAGATTGTTTTGTTCATGATCAATTTTGCAACTGCCCTTTAAAAATGGCAAGATAGAATCTTTGGGCCAGCTTATGCTACCTCCTGTCTTCTTAGACTACAATATATCCAAGAAAAAATGTAAAGGCAGTATAGTTTTTTAAATACCATCACCTGTGTTCATCTGTTCTCCTCTGCCTACGAATCCTGCTTGCATCTGATCTTGTCCAATCCAAGTTAGATCAAAAAATGAAACACATGCTAATTTACAGCTGGAGGTATTCCAATTGATTAGGTGAGCAAGTACTTAATTCAGATTATGGGGACCCTGTTTTGAAATAATGGAAGTGGATAAAATCACTAAAATTCTCTAGAACATTGTGACTTTCAGAAAGAATATCTTGTAATTTGTAATACAGCATTCCACAGCAAAAGCCTAAACTGTAAAATTTGAATAATTAAATATTTATAACTCGGGTTTTCAGACAGTGTTAAGCAATTGCTGCGCCTCGTCTCTGTTTACCCCAGCCAGTGCCTGGCTCCACGTGTCAAGCTCTGGACAAATCAGTCTTAGAGATCACTAAAGCTCGTGGGGAGAAAAGTTGCCTGCATGAGGATGTAGGGATGAGGAAACACCTGTGCGTGTGGGAGGATCATTTAAACTGCTGCTCTGGGGAGGCTGTTTGTCAATTTGGAGTTGTTGAGGGAGTCTCAGCTGAGATGGTTTCATTGACAGGGAATAGTCAACAGGCTTGTTTACACAGGGGCAAATGACAAACTTAATCTGAATTAACTTTGCAAGTGCATTGGTTAAAAGCATTAAAACATTGTTTGGATGCTCATTCAAAATTTGAACGTCCTAAATTGAATTTAGTTTACTTCATTTCCAGAGTGAATTAAGCTAAACTAAAGCTGCCTTAATTCTAAACAAGGGAGTCAAAGGTGTAATGTAGTTTAACTAGACCACTTTAATTTCACATACTCAGTTAATTCAAATTAGTCATTTTGCACAGCTGTGTGTAGGTAAACCCTTACACTGCTAACTCGTATGGACAGGGACTGTATTTATACAGGAGCCAGGAAAATGGGTCCCAAAACTCCAGTGTACGCTACCAGCCATCGCAACTGTAACAGAAAAGGACAGAAATGAAAGGTTGCTGAAGGCCCGCAGAACCCTATAGCTCTGCGGGTAACTGGGGGGATGCCAGCTATGTGGTTTAGAAATAGCTCACAAACTTACACAACTGTGCAAACGTACACACGGGTATGGGCCTTATCATACAGCAAGGTTCCATGCTAGTTATGTATCAGTATTCAGATATGTTAGATATTACATCACACATATTATAGCCTCGTTATGGATAAGTTCTAGGTGGTTATGACTTATTAATTGTAATAACTGTGCTTGGTGCTGTACAAAAACATCCATACAGCTAGCTGGTGATGGTTACAAGCCACAGATCTGAACAGCCTATTCGCACATTAAACTCTGTTAAAAACTGTAACGGTTGAATAAATGTTTATTAATTCTTCATGGGGTCTGAATATATAATATGAGACCCAAACGTCTAACTCCATATAGCCACAGTTACAAATGCAGACCTATAGGCAAAGATAGACAAAGTACGCACATTGTGTGGTAAATTAAAACATACTAAGGCACTAATGTTAGTGCATTTGCAAACACAATACAGATACACAAACAAACATATAGCTCGTACTCTCTAAAGGTTAAACCTGATAGTAAGTTACACACGCCAAGCATACCAGTTACAGGTTTGTCTTTCCATTTTAAAAAGATGGCTTTGTCCTGTAAATACGAAAACCAGACTACTTGCTACGGAGGTGGGCACCGGCTTTATGCTGGGAGCCTAGGTAGCAGCCGTGCCCTGAAGTGCTCGCCTGGGTCTGACTGCTTGGGGCAGTATGATAAAGCAAGGAATAAATAATACCAAGAGCAGTGAGGACTAGAACAGAAAGGGAAAGATTCAGTTTCTCTGTGGAAATTTTCAACTTCTCAGTGTGCTTTTGAATCAGAACTTTGATAAAATTCTACAGCTGTATTTCAGTGTAGTTGGAACCTGCTGCTTCAATAAAACCTAAATATATTCTTCTAATTTTTTTTTTTTTTTTTTTTTTTAGAATAGTCTCTCATTCACCCTAAACAGGTCATTTTAATGGGAAAAACCCAATTTTTCCATTCTGTGAAGACTTAAATTCTTCTCACGATTTTGTTAGTTTCTTTAAAACCCAAGGTAAAAATCATATTAGATCTAAACTGACACATTCCCAGCACTGTTTTAGTTTTGATTTTGGGCAAACATCTTCTACTGCTAGGGGTTGCGCTATGAAGTTTTCACCAGCTCCGACAAACATCAGGGAGGCACACACAGCAACGCCCCTCAAAGGGAGTCGTTGACTTACCCAGCACACACAAGCACACACTGCAGTGGAGCTCTACAGGACACAGAGATAATACACAGCTAACACACAATCCTGCCAAGCCCAAAAGTTAAAAAGTCCTGAGTCAATACCCTCCAAAATGAAGAGACTGGCATAAAATTCACAAGGCTGTAAATAAGAATGTATTTGGGTTTTTTCCCTTTGCCTCCAGTTCTGGCCACTTGGGAGGCAGCCAGGTCCCGCTTCCACCTGGCCTTTGCAGCTATGAAAGCCAGAAATACCTCGGTATTAAATGAAAGCTGAAATAATTGCTTATCTTCAAGATCTGAGGCTTACACAAAATACCAGGTATGGCATAACTTGCAAGAGGGCTGAGAACGTTATCTACATTTATCTGGTTCCTCCCAGTTCAAGACTCCTTTCCTAGTACACACATGTCTTCTGTTAATCAAAATGAATGTCCACAAGGAATTCAGCACAGACTCCTGAATTTTAATAACTGGAAATGGGCTCAAAGCAAAGCTTTCAATTAAAAGTTCCTGTGCTCCAGATTAAGATATTTAACCTTGGCAAGCCCATGTTTTTCTGTAGGTCTCCTTAACTCACCTGCTGGCACAGCCGCTGCTCCGACAGCTCCGTCCGGCGCTGCGTGGCTGTCACCGGTGTGCTGGCAGCTCCTGGGGCTGTGCCCCACGCCAGCCCCATGCTGCTGCAGCGACGCTGCTAGCAGGACCCAAGCCAGCCAGTCCCTAGGGAACAGAAGATGCCGCTTTGGACTGCAGTCATTGCAGTGTAGGTGTACTCTTAGAAAATAGTTAATGCCTAAGACCTCAAAACCTTCTGGGCATTTTCATGGCAGAAATTTCTTGCTAGTGAAGGGTACCTAGCCACTGGCAAAGCTTCTCTCCTGCTCTCTTCCTGTGGCTTGTCGTTTTTGAAGCTTTTGGTCTTTTGCTGCAGAGATTGAGTTTGTAAAAGGGGAATGGTAGGTCTGTAACTACTGGGATGGATGCTTTCAAGTGTGCTGTGAGTTGAACATCTGCTCTGAGGTTGCCTGTGATATCAGAATGTGGACTTGATGACCCATTGACCCAGGAGCTTCCTCCCAGGCCTGTGTTTCTACGTCCAAGATGAGCGGCACTCTTTCTGTCCTTTCAGATTTCCTTAATTCACCTTAAACCCAGGATGTCAAACATCTACAGCCAGGATCAAGTTTGCTTCCAATATTTTGTAAACTGTATGACATCTTCTAGATGTTTGGATTTTAATGAATTTCTGGCTTTCCTGACTGTGAAGAAAGCCTTCCAAACATGAACCGAGTGTAAGAAAAGTAGAAACACCTGCCTGAGGACATTTCTATGCTGCAGTCACTGCTTGACTGCAGCTCATGTAGATATACTTTAGCCAGCTTTAAGCCAGGCAGCCCAGGTCCCGATGGCTCTGTAGCACAGCTTTGCACAGCACAGCAACTATTCATGCACACCTTCTGCTTCCCAGATGGGTTCTGCACCCTAACACAAATCCGCCTGGATGAATGGGAAAATGTTTCTTAAAGCTTAATGCAGCAAATTCTGGGAGGTCAGGCTAGGCAACCTATACACATGGGGCTGACTGCTGTCAACCGCATCAGTATCAGTGGCATGAAGTTGTGTGTTACTGCTCAGCAGAATGAGTTGGCAGGCCGGCCCCCCTGCCTGGCAGATCTCCCCCCTCCCAGAAGCAGGCATCTTCACCTTTCTCTCCTTTCTTCCACCCCTCTTCCTCACTTCTGGACTTGTACCATGTAGCACAGCAGTACTGGAATGGGCAGAGATCTGCTAGAAGCTGAACGTTAATGCTCTGCTCAAATTAAATGAAATAAAACCATATGGTGTCATCATGGGTCACTGATTTAAAACAACAAAAAAATCCTAGCTCCTCTCTAAGCCCTTCAGATAGTAAAACTGCTGCTGTGAATTCTGCCTCTCCTCAGAGTGCAGCCAAGAAATGCAGTGAGAGAAAAGAGCAGGATTGGGCTTTCTCTCTCTGGGGTCTGGAGTGAGCAGGCTGACCTGGAACACAGTGGCACTTTCTTCCCCGTGTCTTCAAGCATGGTGTCAGCCAGCTCTAGTGAAGTTGATGGACCTACACAGATTAACAGCTGATAAGGAGTCAAATCTTCTCAGGGACGGCTGGGACTGTGTTTTGAGATATGTAAGGCATCTCCATTTCAACCTCTCATCTATTTAGAAGCTTCAGGAAAACAGATTATCCCTCTTCAGGCACCTTTTAGGACTGTCAGTCTAACTATCTAATCAAATTAATCTCTCATAGTTGTGCTTATATACTAATGTAGTACATGATCACCCTCCTTCTCTCTCCCACTCCAAAAGGTAGGGAGAAGGAAATGCAATTTTCATGACAGGAGAGAGTTTGAATGTGTGAATATTGCTCGTGGCCCTTGAATATGGCAGGGTTTGAAGGCATTCTGCTGCCTTGGCAGGGAGCACCAGAGCCGCAGGCCAGCTAGCAAGGAAGCTGAGTCTGCTGCTCCTGCCAATGTCAGCTGTTGTTCTGAGGGCTGCAAGTGTTGCAGTAGATTTTGAGAGCAGTAGGAGAAGCTACGTCCGCCCCCCACATTCTAATGGAAATTATGTTGTGGCTTTTGGGGGGCAACTGCCACTCTCATCTTCCCAACTACATCTGCTGCTGCAAATTTAAACGTGACCACCAAAGCCAGTGCAGCTGAAATACGGCTCCTGTTGCCTTTGCCTACCTCCCTTCCCTTCACGTACAGCCACTGTCAGCAGGGTACATGTCACTTCTGCTTCAAGCAGGGGAACGAAGCCAATACTGTGCTACAGCTCGCTGAAGCACTTACTTGGCCCCTGTTATTGCAGAGTCTGAGCCCTTCACTCCTCCTTCCAGCTGTCCTCACTGTGCCCCAGGTGGCATGACAATGCTCCTATCTTCACACTTCAGGCAGGAAACAGAGCACAGAGAGAAATGCCATTTGTCCAAAGTCTTGACGAGAGGTCCATGACAGAGCAAAGAACTGAAGCCCTTTCCCTAAGTCGGATTAGGCTCTAACTATCAGACTTTCTATTTCCCTTCCTTCACCCCCAAATCCCTTGGTTGTTTTTCCTCACCAAGCTTGCTTTCCATTTTGAACTTTGTGCAAACAAGACCTTCTCCCACCCCCACCCTCCTTTTCTTTTACTCAACTGTGAATTCATCTGTGCCTCAAACCATGCACAGAAACATGACTCTCTCCCATGTGAGCTCCTTCCATGTTCAGAGCTCCTTATGCCTGCTCAGCACCAATCTGCAGCTGGGATACTGTTGGCTCCACGGGGGCTGTTACCAAGGAGCCCAAATCTGCCTCTTCCCATCCCATGTTCTCCTTGTTTTCCTCAGGCACGCTTTGATGCCAGCATCACTGGGATGGTCACTAGCCCCTTTGTAGGAGCAATCCGATGCAGAGAAGGCATCACTGTCTCGCTTAGCCCTGCACCGAGTCCCCTGCAGCCTGCCTCGTCCCTGCCGCCGGCACAGCCCGTGGCTCAGCAGTACAGCCCTGCACTAATTAAGCAGTGTGGCACAGCAGGGTGTGTGTTCCTTGGCCATCACAGCCTCCCTTGGACACACTGCAGAGAAAAGGCTGAAGCTTCGCAATGTTAGCCTTCCAAGAACCGCTTTAATTGCCCAGTAATGCACACCCTGGGGCCTTGTAATGTGCTTCTAATATGGAGCATTTAAAATATGAATACTCCAAAACAATTACAAGGAGTTTGGTGCTCTGCTGAGTGTATCCTTCCACTCTGAAAAATAATCCATGACAAAGGAGTATGACCAAAGCGAGGATACCAGTGCTTTCTGAAATCTGTCTAGGTCTCCTCGGGGCAGCACGCCACACCGCTCTTTCCCTTCATGCAACTTCACTCTGTTCTTGCAGGATTAAAATTGCTAGACTGGGACTCCAGATTAGTCAGACCTACCTCCTCTCACTCTGATCAGCCCTAGTATGATTCTTTTTATTTGTGATACTGTCTAAAGACTCTGCCAGTAATAGTAAGACAGGAGAAACCACAGAGTATGTCAGGCTATAAGAGAGTTTGGTTAGAAATGTCAGAGAAGGAAGGGACGCTTCCTATGAACTGTCATTTTTTTAGCAAATAATTTCTGGACAGGTTTAGAAGTGATTTTTTACTTGCTTATTTACAAGGAATAAAAGAAAGTTCAGCTTCTCAGAAAGGTCTATGGCTCAGCTAATTTTAACTTCTAATATTTCTTTTTACATTCTTGACCAAATTTGATTAGCGCTTCTTACAACTGTCATACTGGGAGAGGTGATTTTTGTCTGTCCATCTGTATTCAGAACCAGCAAAAGGAATTCCATTAAAACTGCTGAAAATAACGAAATAGAAATCACACATCAGAAATTCATGATCTGATGCTGAACGTTTAAGAAAGTCAAAGGCATTTGGAAACAGGCAGTTGGTTTCAGCTGGAGCTGTATGTGGTATTAACTCCAAAAAGAGTTACTACAAGCCAGCTATGGTAACTCATGAATTCCAGGAATGGATGTATAATTCACAGTACAGTACTACATACTGCAATGACATTATGTGCCATTACTTAAGATAATATCGCGTATTAAATTCAGATTGTGAAATGAAGTTCAGTTGCTTTACTGCAATCAAAGATCTATAAATGTCCTGTTGCTGAAACTTCAGAAGGTTATGTATTAAATCTGTGTATATTCTCTGAAACTCAAAGTAGACAACTTGTGCAAAAACCTCCCACTGGAAAATGAAAAATGGGAATTTACAGTAAATACCAGTTTATGCCCCTAATTAAACGCAAACGCTGTTATTGGAGTCAGTGACTGTGATGGAATTATAGCAGGGATGAATTTAGTCCAAAGTGACTATTTCTTTTGGAGAAAAGAAAGGCGTCTGAAAATACTGGTGCTTACTTCAAGAAATCAGCACTGCTGACTGGTGTGCCAGGATTTGTGACCCTTCTGCTTTTGGGAAGGGCTGAGGAAGTGTTCTGCAAAAAAACTTGTCTTTCTCCAGTGTCTAGAGGCAAGAACAAGCCATCAAAGGCAGGAAGAGGTGATCAAGGTTTTGCTCCCTCTTACACAGCAGTAATCCAGAAATCCTGGGTTTGAGGCAGTAGAGCTGGCTTAGTGCGTATTTTAGTCTCAGGTAAGGGTGAGAAGCTTTCAGCAATCCTGAAGTTTAAAGGCAGCATTATTATGCTGTATCTGTTGCTACAGGACCAGGTCAGCCCTGTTCATCTCTCATCTGCTGTTTCATTAGGTGGTCTCGTGTAGGACAGACTCACTCAAAGCCTCTTAAAGCAGCAACAGCAATGCCCAGCTATCCTGCTGTTTGTCACTATCCCTAAATGCTTCAACCTAGGGGGGGACACTGCCATATTCTGTGCTGAGCATCAGGGCCCTGAGATTTCTCCTCTTTCCTTACCACGCTAGAGTTCGGCCACGACTGCAGGGCAAAGGAGCACTCCTGGGCAGAGCCTCTTCGTGACCTGCCTCTTCTTTTAGCCATAGGAAACAACCTTCTGCCTGAGGCCTCATTAGGTTCGCTGTGCATTTGATGCCAAGAATTATCTGACCCAAGCCACTGGAGGCTGCACAACCAGAACTGCTCCTCTTTGCTCACTGTTTCCAGGCACTTTCCCTTGACATAAAACCAGTTTCATTCTTAGGAGGGGAACGTTTTTTAACAGAGCCTTTCACCCCTGGGTCACCAGCTGAAATCTGGCCCTGGTTGGTAGTGACCAAAAATCATCACCAGCTGACGGCTACTTGGTGAAATGAGCTGGTGAGTCTCATTCCAGTTCCCACTGGACACATCTCAGTAATCACAGTCACAACTGGCACTGACTGGCATTCTTAGCCGAGAGACCATGAATTGAATGGGGAAGGAAATTGAACCTTCCTCTTCATCCTTTGCCTGGGTTTTTGAAGCATTATGGACAGGCATTTTATACCATCATTGTTTCGCAGGCTGGTTTTACTCTAAATGGCTTTTTGAAACTTTGCAATTTTCATGCAGCATGGTTCAGCACAGCCTGATCGGCCATCTCAGTATAATTAGGCTCATCTTATGGTTTCCCTCCCTAGAAGCTGAGCTGTCTGATGCCACCTCCCAGTACGAATGGCAAATCTGATGTCATATCTCCATATGAATGGAACCATCTGATGTCATCTCCGTGCTAACAGGATGTTTTATAATATGTCATCTAAGGCTGCAGGGATAATCTTCTAATCCATTCACTATGCTACACTACAATAGAACATAACACAGTATAATGTGTAGGTTAACTTAGACACCCTCAGGCAGATTTTGGATAGATGGATGGATGGATGGATGGATAGATACATTTATACAAAGTATACATACATTATATCACTCTATTGATTTTTAAAAAGTTGCAGGTCTGCCTGGCTATAATGAGATTTTTGAACTTTGTGTTGCGATCAATGAGGGGAATATTATTGGCCTGGAGAATTGATATACCCGCTCTCTGTGGCTTGTTCTGCTCCTGGACTGCCCCTGCCCCCAAGGTGTACGATTCCATCAGACACTTAACCTCTTTTACAGTGTCATCAGGCTAAAAGGAATCTAATAGTGACACGGGACTTGTGCTCAGCACTCTGGCACTATTGCTTTCCTGTCACAAATAATTTATAGCTTTCTATTTCCATCCCTTTGCCTGCACCCCATCCCCTCTTTCTGTTTCTCTGGGCTGGGGGAAATCAATAAACTCACACAACCAGAGTGGCACTTCAGGGGTTTTTTAGGGGGAATGTGAGAGGAGAGGAAAGAAAAGAGAAAAACAGAAAAGAAAAAAGTTGTATTATTTGCCCTAGCACAGACTTCTCAGATCAGCTCCTCAGCTAGTGCAAATCAGCAAGACCTCAGAATCCGGCCCTGAGGCCCTCGGACACCTTCTGAGCTCCTCAGCAGCTATGGATTAGGGCCTCTGCTACCACTGAGCTGTATGGGGTGAAGATCTGGATCTCCATCCCCAGCCAGAACCTTGACATTCCCTGCCTCCAGCTATGTCCCAGGCAGCCTCTCTGCCACTTCCAGCTACTGCCTAGGCTTCATCATGTGTGTATCAGAGTTTCCTAACTTGCTGAGGTGATAGCACTCTGAAATACCTTTCTTTTTCTAAGAAGGTTTCACTCTCAGGAGTTGTGCTTTTTAAAAAATGTCCTCTCACTGCCTCTGCTTATCTGTATCCATGCCATACTGCTCACTAGCCAACACTCGCTCTTTGAAGTTTTGCCAACTTATTCTACAGAACAAATCTTTAAGGGAAGATCTCGGGTGGGCAGGGAGAATGTGTTATTTGCTTTCACCTTCTGGAAAAATTTTTTGGGAGAAGTTAAAGCCAATATAATGCAGGGCTGAGAGTTCCAGAAACTCAGGCTGAAGAGCATCTGCACTCTTCACCCTTATTGGAAAGGCTCATTTTAATGTCAGAAAGGAATTTGGCCTCCACAGGTCATGGCTTATTTGCTGAGTTCCTTGCTGAGACAGTCGTCCCTGGGTCACAGATACCCAGCATCTGCCAGTAGGCAGGGACCTTGCCAGTCAGGTACTAGGTGCTAGTGATTTTCCTTCACCGCTGACCTCAGCTGGATTTAAATCAGTGACACAGAGGTGAAAGATTTCATGTAACAAGAAACGGAGCACTGGCAGTTCAGTTTATTTTCATTCTGAGCTGCATTATGAGCTCTGTGGCATTCATTGAGACATCTTTTTGAGTTCCCATGCTCTGTTCATTTACCACCTGATAAACACCAATTTTTGCCCTCTTTGCTGGGGCTTCTTTTTCCTGGTGATCTGTATCCCATCACCACTTCCTACAGAAACCTTCTGCTCCCACCTTCTCATTTATGAAGGACAACGGCTTTGGCAAAGCCTTCTATCAGTTCAAAGCATTCAGTTCTATGACAGAAAGGTATTTTTTAGGTACGCAACAAAATTAAATCTACGCCGTTTGTAAATCCCACAGTGGCTCTACTAGCTGCAAAGCCTGCCTTGTGATCATGCTGGCAGATCAGATCATAAACGATAATGCAGTTGCTAACACACAGGAGATCCTACCTCATTCACCGAGCACCACAGTTATGCAGGGAATACCCAATTTTGGGGAAAAGATGACAGAGCACAGCAAGGACAATTTGCTGGGAGTGGGACCATTAAAGCAGTAGAATCAGGACCACAAGAAGGCAAATGAAGGCACTTTTCTGCACCCAGAGCTCAGATCAGGCCTTCAGGTTCCGATAACTGGGATTCTGGGTGTGTGAAGGCAGTGAGAAGTCACAGTTGAGTTCTGAAAGTGTTTTGCTCTTTTCCAGGATCATCAGAACCAAAGTTCAGCAACCTTTTCACCCAACGCCAGACGGGAGCGGGACAGGCGTGACTGCACCAGGACATACTATCGGTAAGAAGACTGGCATGAGGGGTGGTGGCAGGGCAAGTGGAAATGAAGATGAAGCTTAGTTGAGGGAACAAAGTCTGAGAAGCAGGTGCTAGGCAGAGCAAAAGGGAGAAGGGTGTGTGTGGGGGAGAAATCTCAACAGAAATCAGAGGTTTCTGTTCTTCATTGCCCTTGTTGCATTGTAGAGAAGGGAATCATGGCAGAGAAACCAGCCCAAGGCAGGGGTTTGCCCAAAGTGATTTTGCCTTAACATCCATTTCACGGTCACGGTCTCCCCTTCACCTCCCCAGAGAGGAGTGTTTACCGCTATCCTGTCTAAGAACCAGTCTTCACCTTTTGTCTCCTTCTTACCTTGACTCTCTCTTCCCCTCTCTCTCCCAATTTCTCTTCTCTCCCTTTGCTGAAACTGGTCTGTTTCTTAGAGCTAGTACTACACAGACACGGGTAAGGTATTCCTGATGCCTCACAACCGAGTTCTTCGTTGTTCTAGCTCTGCAGTCAGGTATCCCATGGGTGTATTTTACTGAGAAAATGCATTTTCTGCTGGGGGAGATGGGTTTATCGAGGTGAGCAGAAGATGGAGGCTGTAATAAAGTGACCAAATGTCTCCTAGTCAGTTGTGTTTAAAGGTACTGTGCTAGATATGCGATGAGGTACTTTTCACTCTGTGAGCTGTATGGTGCATATGTCTGCTGTTGCTAGCATAGCTTATCCGTTAACAATTCAGAGCAGGAAAAACCATGCAGTATTCTGGGATACTGTGAAATACAGTGGCTTATTCATGGCCTTACACACTGTCTTAGATACTGTTGGTTACTGAGAATCAGTTGCTGTACAAGGATTTACTGGAAAGTGCTGGTCTACAGGGGACAGAGCTGGCAGATATAATCTTGTACACAAATTGTGTTCAGGAGCACAATAGAATTAACAGGCCAGTATGGAAGAGCATTTCTGGATGCCCTTTTAGTCTGGACTTGCTCACTGGACTGGGAATCACTGACCACAACAGATGGAGTTGGCAGATATTATTCCTTCTTGGAAAAGTAGTGCAATATCTAGGGAATGCATTGGCTGAGCTGGGATAGTGATTGTGAGTGCTGCTACTGGAGTCTCTCATTGCTCTGGGATGTACTGGGAAGTGTGGGTCTACAGCGGATAGTGTTGACAGATTCTGCTCCATCCTGGAAGGCTTGTATTGGAGGTATTGATTGCTTCAGGTCATTGCTTTATGAGCTGAATGATGGGTAGTGGCCTATAAGAGAATTGGGATGTTCTCCCCATTACAGAGACACACTGGGACATAATGAGCGTGCCTACTGGATGCATAGCTCTACTTGTTCTGTACTCTAAAGCCCCGATTATCACAAAGTGATCATTTCCAATCTGGATGACTTGTCATTTCTGATATATTGGAAACTCATGAGCAATCTCGGACAGCCCTGAGTGGCAAGAGGAGCCTGCTTGTTGACATCGGCCAGTGCCAAAGGAAGACACTAGATTGTTACTGATCTGGCTCAGAGTGTGTATCACCGACTCACCATTTGTTGAGTAGGGAGCTGAAGTGCCCAACACTGAAGTTCTTCTAACCTATGCTAAAAAGGTAATTTTTCAATGAGTGTTTTGGGTGGACACATAAGAGGCTGGTCTGGCTAAGACAGAACATGTGCGCTCCTGGTGGAAAAATGCTAAGAGGAAATGATCTGGCAAAATACAGATGGACTAGGAAGTCACTAGAGAATGTGGCCTGTGCAGCATTGCATTCAGTTACTATGGCATGCACCAGGAAGCCTGATCGGAACTGGGATATAGCGACAAGGTTTAGCTTCTTGGTGGAATACACTTGCTTGTTATTAATGGCCTTGTACTGGAAGGCTGAGGAGCTACGGTATAAGAATTGACTGGCAAAGCTGGGATGCAGCAACATTAGCAGTAGAGCGAGTATGAGTCCTTCAGTGTGAGGGACTGCAGTCTGCTTAGCGCCCAGGCTTTCCTGTGCGACTGGTGGCATATGTAGCTTTCAGCTGGGGGATCCCTGAGTGCCGTGCTGCTCTCCTCATGGCCCTTTTTCCCTTTTCCTTCTGTCCAGTGCCCAGCACAGCATCCCCTCCCGTCTCCAGTGCCTCCAATGATCCAGTGGGCTCTTACTCCATTAACGGGATCCTGGGGATTCCTCGGTCGAATGGCGAGAAGAGGAAACGTGATGAAGGTAGGGGGAGGGGAGAAGCTCATCCTCCCTTTTATATTCTTTGTCCCCATGTACAGGCTCCAATTTCAGGCCAAGGTTTGCAGCTGCTCCAGGGGCTAGATCAGTTTTAGCAACAGAGACCAGTTCCCCGCTACTGCCCTGCTGGCTTGGAATGCTCTTCTTCCGAGGCCCTTTCATGACAGGCTGCGTCTCCAGACATCTGCTCGGCAGGCAGAGAGCCGTCTCCATTGCTGGAGCTGATCCCAAGTTCATTCACTGCTGGAAACGGCTGGAACTGAACTCCCCAGGTGCCAGCAGGTGCCCGGACTTTGAACTGCGGGTAAACGTGGTTTCCCCGACTCACTCGTTTTCAAACAAAATGCCACCTTGGAGAAGCACCAGCAATGTGGGAGTTATCTTTCATTCCCCTTGCAAACAAGTTCCTGCCCTGTGACGTGCCACGAGCTACATTAGCTGGTGATCATAAGGGCCCAGTTTTCTATGGGTAGCATCTACCACAGCAGAACTGCCATGCTTGCAACAGTCTGAAAGCAGAACAGGAGGTCTTCTGAGTACTGTGGCCCTAAGGCTGTTATCGAAGCCTTTGCTAGGGCTCTAAAGAATTAGGATTAAGCTATCTCCTTTTCCTTCCTACCTGCTGGGAAGGACTCAGGGCAAAGCAAATCCTGAAATGAGCCAACAGCTGGAGCCTCAGGTCTAGACAGACTGAGTCAGGAGGGGTGGGTAAGGCCTTGGTGCTCTTATGGTGGCTTTGTAAACTTTTTTCCTAAACTCTTGCTCTTTTAATTTGATGCATTAAAAAATTGAGGGCCAGGAGGTGAACTTTTCTAAAGAGTAGTGCCTGACCAGTTTGGTTCAGCTCTGCCTTCAGTATGTTGTTTCCCACTGTTGCCTGTTGCGTGGGGGGGACCTGTTAGCAGTACTGGTGGCTCAGCGTACTGTGTGTGCTGTAACGCCACACCTGTGCGGTGCAAGAGAATGTGACGGTTCTCTGTGATACGTGGCGAGAAGAGAAAGCTCTTTGGAGAGAGATGCTGTATTTTGGGGTTTTGCTAGTAATTTTCTCATCATTGGTTCTGGTGAGGTTCACATCTGTTAAGTTTTTGATCCAAATGAACACAATAATCCCATGAAAAAAAGGCAGTCGTCATGACCCCCTTCTCCCTAATACAAAGTAGAACTAGAGGTAAGGACCCGATCCAGCTCCTATTGAAGCAAATGGGAAGATTTTTGCTGATGTCATTGGAAATTGGATCAGGCCCCAGAGGAAGATCCACTTCCCAGCTAGATGGCAGTAGGGCCCAGCTAAGAAAAAAGTGTCACAATCGAAGGGCTGAGTCAATGCCTCAAAGTCAAAAAATGTCAGAAATAAGAGACTGCAAACATTGCAAACCCCTCCAGCATTTCCCATCATTACATATACAGGAAATAGCAACATTTCAAACTGAGTGACAAGTTTCTCTAGTGGTTGTGCAAATCTCTTGGCAGTTATTTGGGGTTTTTGTGAACCCCTGTTCTCATACTGTCTAGCACAGTGACCACCAGCTCTCAATATGGTGCCTCCATACCTCATTTTGAAATGAAGCAGTTCAGTCTGGCTTTAGCAGCTATTATTTCCAAATACCTGGAAAGATCATCCCACTTTAGGTGCAGCCACGCAGTCACCTCCAGCCTCAGAACCTGAACTTTTTTTGAGCAGTACAACCAAACGCAGAAACAACCAAGCCACCATCTAACACTGTGACACTTTACAATGATACACTGACAGTAAGAACAACTCCCTGTGTCTGTCCTTAATCCATCCCAGATTTGATTTATGAAGAGCAAGCAACACTCTGCGACTCCCTACTGCTGGCCAAGAGCCCACATATCCCACTAGGAATGAAAAAGGTACCAGACAGACCGGGAGATGTTGCTTGTCTTTAGCTCTCACAGTTTTAGGTGGCAGTTACATCACACTGCTGAAACTGCCTTAGAGAACAGCCTTCATCCTGCCACCCCAGGTAGACGCTGCAGGGAGATGTTGTGCTCCTGTCCCAGAGAAACCTTGCATGAGATCCCCTGCTAGCTGCTGAACACTCCTACCCAAGAGTTGAGTTATCTGGGCTCACACTGGCCTTAAGAAATGCTGAAAGACATCATCACTTTGCAGAGTTGGGTCCCAAGGCTAGAAGGGTCCAAGGGGAGGTTTTGCACAGCTGGTGACCTGCACTCACTCCTGGGCAATCTCCCCTGTAGCTCTGAGGGCTCTGATTGTGCTAGCTGAGATGGGGATTAGGAAAGCCTGGCAAGAAATCCAGTGCAGGTATTTCTTTCACGCTCATGCTGGATGCATACACCTTCTCAGTATTTCCCAGAGCTTCTAAGCACCGTTCTGTTGCAGTTTCTTCACTGCAGGGTTTATTCTTGCATTGAAAAGCTCCTATGAGCTCCCAATGCACATCTACTTTCCCAGCATTTTGTGGGGGGATCTTCCCTAAAGGAGGCAGAAGCAGCAGCATTGCTCGCTCTCACTTTCCGCTCTGTTGGACCAGCTCTGCTGCAAGGATTCCTCTGTGAGGAATGCAGTTAAGCAGAAGGGGGGGAAGTACCAAGCTGCTCCTGAATCCCCGGTTCTGAAAACCTTGTTGGCAACCTCTGTGATGGCTGGGGGGAACAGGGTGGGAGAAAGACAGAGGAGCACACCCCCTCCCCCAAGTCCTCCTTGCTGCAGCTGGTGCCTACATTAGACAGTAGCACAGATGATTAAGAAGAGGAGAGATAATTATGTGTCAAGATGATGTAGCAGAACTCCCGAGTTGGACAGAAGGAGCCAGACAGATGCATGAGGTGGGCTCAGCGATGGACGCTGACAGCCAGGTGTGCCCCTCACAAGGAGTTAAGAGGGAAGAGGGGAAATCCCAGACTACCAAATGTGCTGGCTGCAACTTCGAGGGTGGCCTGGGATGACCATGGCATGGAGCGCGAGCTAGCAGGGAGGTAGCTCCGAGTGTCTACTAGTCACAATAAGGAACTGTCAGATCACAAGTCTTTCCTGAAAAGTCACTGTGTCTTCCTCAGGTGAGTGCCTAGGAAGGATGGTCAGGATTTGTCTTGTTAAGACCATGTATTCCTTTTGTTTCAGTTTTTGATCAGTGATTGTAAACCCTCTGGCTTCCATGACAGATTAGACAAAGCAGAGAGTTGGTCTCCTCCGATTTTTTAAATAAATTGGCTAATAAAGTTCACCTCCACTTGTGGGTGCCATTTCTTGCAGTCTACGGGCACTGCCAACATTGCTGTAATTTCCCTCTGACCTTCCCCACCACTTACGCCCACCATCTTCCAGAGGCAGAAGTGTCCCTGCAGCATGTAATGACTTTCCCAAGACCACTGAGGGTCTTGCAGTATCACGCTGCAGCTGGAAACAGGAATTCCTGGCTCTGCATGATCCTAATGTTGTACCATGCTGTGATGGCAGGCCAAGCTCAGCAGGGTCATTGTCAGACTAAGCAGCAGCAATAAGAAGTCCAGAAGGATAAAGGGGAAAAGTAATACGCAAATATTTCTGTTATTCCATAACCTCTGATAGCTGAAAGGATGAGAATTGGGGTGACCCAGAGACACTAACAAAAAATTGGTCTCACTCATGCTGTAGTCTTGAGCACTGTATAAGGAGAAAAGGAGAGAGACGAGGAGAATAGGAAGGACAGATAGATGGATGGAGGGACAGATAAACAGATAATTAGATAATATGAAAAGAATATTTCAAACTTCTCCCTGCATGCCACAGCATCTCCAGCTGGGTGAAACTTTTGGAATCTTTACAAAACCACTCTCATTAGAGATAGCTCTTTCTCTCCATAGCAGATCACAGACTTCTTCTATAGACCCAAACTCTCATTTGGGATTCGTCTTCCAGCGAGGCTTGTGCTGTAACGTTCTCAGCATTATTAATCTTGGTCCTTGGCAGTATCTGTAGTATTTGACAGCATTACCAGCAATAATACCTGCCGTGCTGACAATGGCAGAGATAATATCCCCTAGTATTATCGGCATTAGCAGGGATCATATCTGCAGTCTGCTATTGGCAGGAGCAGACGTAATGTGTCCGGTATTATTAGTATCAGTTGTAATAAAACCCACAGGCTTGTTAGTATCATCAGTAGGTTTGTGGGAGAGGAGGGGACAGAGTGATTGCTACTGTAAATGGCAATAATGCTCGGGCTGTTTGCAGTAAAGGAATCCCCAGCAGAGATGGGGGAGCAAACCTGAGAAGGCAGAAGTTGCTCCTTTCCTTTCTTCACCTGTCATTTTGATGATTAGAGTGATTTACATTGAGGTGAGTGATGCAGGGCTGCGTCAGTGCAGGGGGACAGTAAAGTCACCAAAATTTTGGCAGGTCTGGTGGTGTTTTGCAAAGAGTGTTAGCTGTATCAGCCCAGGTGGTTCACTGTACTCTTCAAAATGGGGTTGAGCTATGCAGAACAGGGTGCTGCCTACCAGCAGTAGGAGCATTTACACTGTAAGTCCTGTAGCTGCAGGACTGGCAGCATCGCTGCCCTTCTCTTGGGTGCTGCACGCATAATTTTCTGTTACTACCACAACACCTTCTACTGAGAAGCATTGCTTTTGTTATAGGTGGCTTTCTTTTCCTTCACTCCAAATGGGAGGACTCTGACTGCAGGGCAGGGTTTTGACAGTGTTCAGTTTGGGGATTTTCCTACCTGGCCACAATCTCATTTTCCTACTGGGAAAGCAGAACCGCCTCCTTCGGGTGGAGTGTGAGGCAGGAAGATCTGCAACACTCCCAGTCCTGAGAGCTGTTTTTTTAGATACTGCCCCAGGATATAGACTGTCTTGAAGAAAATTTTGATCTCAATTGTTTAAGTGGAAAGTAGTGCAGAGAGGAGAGATGTGCAACGTGTTTAAGAGGGTCCGTGTTTTTGAGCAGATACACAGCAGCTGGGTGTGCCACTGCAAGTATGATCTCATTTGTGTGGTTCAGAGTGGTGATAATATAATTTGGCAGATGCAGTTGTGACATCTCAAGTGACTTTGTGTCATTGTCAGTGGCATCAATATGTGTTTGCTGGCAGTGTGGCTGTGGTTATCATGTTGTTGTAACTGTATCACTATAGGTTGTGGGTCTGTGACACCACTGATGAGATGGAGTGTATCACTGCTTGCTACGCTGCCCTGTTACTCTCAAGGCCGTTACACCCTTCACAGAGGTGGCTGTGAATTGTTTCTGGTGGTGTGTCTGCATCACTGCATGCGGTGAGGTTGTTTCAATGTGGTGATTGTTGGTACACTGGTGCAGGCTGTACTGTACTGTCACTGCAATTCATGGAGTTGTTACCGCAGCTGATGTAATGTGTTGATTGACAACTGACTTGTTTGTCACCTGGCCACAAGGGTGAGGTCAATATGGCTATGTCACTGCAGCGCTGCGTTGAAAATTGTGCGTTTTCACGATGTATGACTGTATTGTGCCACAGCATACTGGGGTTGTTTCAGGACATACAGCACGCTTATGCTGTCATCTGCAGTATGATGCTGCTTTACCAGTGCTGTAGTTGTTCTAGTGCAGAGAGGTCTAGCCCTTAACTGTCCTGTAGGGAAATACATTCATTTTCCTATGCTGCCTGCGTACATTTGCCAAGAGTACCAGTGAGTCATTCCACTTGACTGTATCATAGCACCTGATGTATGTTCGCCTCTGGGCATGTCAGGTGTATCTGTTCTCCCAAAGCCGTTGTGTTTTTGAAGACAACGGAGTGAGTTTGGACCCCTCCAAGTGACACAACCACACTGTGGTGTGACTGCATCATTTCACGCTGTGATTTCTTGTCACCACAGCTGATGTGTTTGCGTTATTCTATATGATTGCTTTATTGCAGGTCAGCAATAGTCTTAATGACACTGGAAACACATGCAGGTACATTGCCTTGGGTGCTGACCCCACGTTCCAACCGTCGCACAGAGCTGTGGGGCGCGCACCCAGCAGTTTATGGCTGTGCACGTAGAATGAGCAGTTTCTGGAGACACTCTCGCAGTGTCTTCCACCTGCCTTCCCTGTCCCATGCAGTGTGGCAGAGTTTCCAGCAGCTGCCAGCTTGCAGCAGTGGTGTAACACTGCAAACAGCCGTGGTCACAGGGGATGTCCAGGCGCATTGTGCCTATACACACAAGTGTAGGTAACGCTCCCTGCCATTCTAGATGAAAATGTAAATTGAAGAGGGAGTTTATTCTCAGCAGTCACCCACTTCTCCCTCCTGAGGGTCTTTAGCTGGTGAGACTGCCGGGAAGACATAAAAAAGGTGCCTGCTACTGATCCTGCACCTGTCTAAATAAACTGCAGGAGGATGATCAGAAAAGGGAGAGTATGTGTGGAAAAAGAGAGGAGGGGGAAACTGGATAAAGGAGAGGACAATGAATAAGCAGCACAGCACTGTCAGAAATGAGGGCTGATGCTCCATGCATCTGGAGGTCAGCCTGTAAGCAAGAGGAACAGTGTGTGTGCGTGTGTGTGTCCGCACACGCCCTGGGAGTTTGGGGGGTACGCATTGCTCAAGAGGACTTCAGGTAAGGGAGAGTTAACAGCTTACATCACAGAAAGCAGTTTGGGCAGAATGCTCTGCTTCTAAAGCTTATAGTGCTGCTTAGTTTGGCAGGGTTTGGTACTATCTGAAGACAAGCTGGTCTGGCTTCAGCTGTATTTGTGTGCGTCTCTGCTTGTGTATTTGTGTCTCTAGGAATGCACGCCTGTCCTTTTTTTGTATTTCTATGTTAGGATCACTGGTTTCTACTTATCTGTGCTTATGTACTGGGGTGAGTGGCAGGTTGGACCCGTATTTTTGTGCATGCCTATGGAGACCTGGAAAATGTTTATATTAAGCTGTGTATAATATTGCCTAGTAAGAGAATGCATACTGTGGATCACATGGATGTCTGGGCATGTATGGCTCAGTATTAGTGCTATGTATTTCTATGAATGCCAGGTATTTGTATTCACATTTTGAGCATATATGTGAATGTTGTATATTTATATGTATATTCTGTGTGTATGTGTTGTTACATACTTGGAGTATCTCTGTATCTTTGTGGTTGCTGGATATGAATATGTAGCCTGTTAGTGCTGTGCACTTCTGTATATAGTTTGTACAGATGTGTATTTGCATTGCGGTTATATATTTGCGTGTATGTTGTACATATATATCGGTTGTTCTTGCCTGTGTGAAGGTTGTTTATTTATGTAAATAGTTTGTATTTGTTCACATGATTTAATTTTGTATATGTGAATTTAAGGAAATTACTTTGAGTTCCAGGTTTTTGTTTAGTTAGTGTATGTATATTTTTGTAAGTTATTTGTTTATTCAGAAATTACATTTAATTGACATGCACCTGCATTAGTACCTCCTTGTGTCCCAGTCTGCATTCTTGTGTCTTTAAATGTTATTGGCTACATTTGGTGAGTCTTGCTCATGCATAGAGCTTTTCTTTAAGTTTATTTGTGTGAGTGCCGTGAATGTGTGCTTGTCTGACTGTTTATTTATGGGTATTTAGTTTGTGCTAAGTTCTTCTTCCACTTTTTGACTCACTCCTGGGAGGAGTTGCTGCAGCTGATGTGTCAGCAGGAGTTAGGCAGCTACAACTCCTCCCAGAGTCTCTGCCTGCTCCGTGTGTCTGCCTGTGCAGAGGCTGCTCCCCGGTTTTGCTGGTGCCTGTCTCTCTCTGGACCTTCTTGCTCTAGATTAGTTGTACCCTGGCTCTGCCTGCACTCAGGGAGGTGACTGCTACGTTTTGTCATGGATGTAGAGAGTATGGGAGTCAGAGGGAGCATGGTGCCTGGATCCGTGAGGATCCCAGGTGAATGCACAGTGGATGACAGAATAAATTGCAAAAGGGATCAGGAATAGATGGCAGTGTGCAGGCAAATGGCATTTTAGAGGGTTGTTGGTGACTGGTATAACAGCGGATCAGGGTGCCATGACAGTGGGAGACAAGGGTGACGCTGATGCTCTTTTGGAGTCAAGTGACATGGCAATGAGACATGAGGGCAATACTGCTATGGAATCAAGGTGACATGGTGCTGAGGCACAACTGGGATCAAGGTGACATGCCGATGGCCCAGCCTGATCGATCAGAACAGGGAGGGCTGGGAAACCTTCATCAAGAATCAGCTGAATAAGGCAAAGCAGAACAGAAGGAGCAGGGTGAAGATGATCGCAGGCAAATCAAGGGACCCATACTGCAGCTGTAGCAGCCAGGTCACTGGCAGTGTGGGACATGCAGCGTCCCACGAGGAGATCAGTTGCATCGTGTTGTGGAGGGCTGGGGCAGTCTGTTAGCAGTGGCTGTTCGCATCACAGTGATGGAGAGCAGGGATAAACACAGTGATGACATCAGGTGATGGACATATCCTGTGACAGTAGCCATGGACCATAGGGACTGTGTAGGATGGGGCACTATTCCCAGTTGCTGGAAAAACAAAGAACCTAACGGGCAGTAAAACAAAAACAAAGGAGACTTGGAAGCACCTGACAGCCCTAATTCATCACAGCCCAAGATTTTTTTTCCCCCCTCGTGTTCCCATTATATTTGTTTGTAAAAGTGGAAATCAATTTTGAAGGTAATTTTCTGGAAAGAATGGAAGGGAGGTGGGAGGGCCGGATAAGGCAGAGATGGCAAGAAGAAAAAAAAATTTAGGCCAGGCACAGCCCAGGGGCAGCTCTTGGCAAGGTGAAAGAAAATTGCATATTCAATCTCCATCCATGAATCTCCCTTGCTGCTGCCCGCCTCCTGCTCGAAAACAATGAAGGCTTTCTCCCCTACGCTGCACAACGCCTGAGTATCAGTGCTCACTTTAACTTCAGGGTCATTAATTCACCTGATTATTGCAGGAGAGGAGAGGGTTGCAGAGGCATCCGTTCTAAAGAGCCCTCCCTTAGCTCATCCTTTGATTAGTTTGGGGTGGGGGGAGTTGAGATAATGTGTTGTCTTGGACTCAGTTTAAAATGTGAGGGGCTGAAGAGGGGGTGGAAGGAGGTAGAGGTGGAAAGGGAAAGATGCGGCCCGGTTTGTTGTGGAAGGGAGGGTCAGAAAGCAGTCATTCTTGCATCCTTCTGCTGTGGTGTTATTGCAAATTAAAAGTAGCATGTTCCACTCCATAGCTATCTTTCAGGGAGGGGAGGGGCATGGGTATATGTCGGCATGGGGATGGGGGGGATCTTATCATTGCTTCTTCAGCAGCCCAGCGTAGTGTCACCCTGTGAGGTGACATTTGAATTTACAATTCCACTGAGAAAAGCCATTAATTCACAAATTAACATTTCTCCCTCTCTCTCTCTCTAGCTCTCTCTCTCTCTTCCTCTCTCTCTCTCTATCTCACATGGATGTGCAAGCAATTGAAAAGACAAAGGAAATAGCCTTAAGGAAGAGACTTTACTGCTACTCTGTCTGTGCAGAGATTGCTACTACTGCTTCTAGATAGATAAACCAATTACCTGAGCTGCTCTGCTCATGGCAGCCTGCTATTACCTCCTTTTGTAGGGCTGACTTCATTGCTGGATTACACTGTGTGTATCTCATTAATGTAAACCAGCACAATACTGGGCACTGTCCATGACCCTTCTTGCCAGAGCCCATTGCTCTGCAGTGGCAGAGGGAAGTGGGAGAGGAGTCAAGAGCAGAGGTGATGGTAGGCACAACATACTTCCCAATGCACAGGGACCAGGCCACACAAAGAACCTGCTTAGAATACCTTCACTGAGCTTAGGGAGACAGGGGCTTCCCTTTTCCAGAGGAGATGCGCAGTGTTAACCCTGGTCTCTTCCATGTCTTGGTGGGCACTGAGAGTGCTGCACAAGAGGCCTCATGCATGGGCACCAGGTGTGGGCAGCCCCTTGCAGTTCCATTCTCAGCATTACCCTGAGTTTCCTCCAGGTGTAGAAATGTGCATGGTAGGCAGATGCAGAGGGTGAGTATGAAAGCTACGTATACATAGCTATAGACAGACTGCACCTAGGAGCTAACTGACTCACAGAGGTACACGACAAACCTCACAACAGGAAGCAAAAATAAACACTCCAGCTTATGGACTGAGAGGGCCAGATTTCTCTGTAGCAACTCCACTGAAAGCCAGTCAATGGATGCCTGTGGAGACGTTTTTGTGAAAGACAAACACTGGATACTACTTCCATACAGCTTCCAGTCCTCTTCTGATTCCCTTTTGTTGCCCTCTCTTGCTGTGCGCTTTCTCACATGCTTACTTCTGCTATCCCTGCTGCTATGGATGCTTAGACAGCACATGTGTACAGTACACACACATACACACACGTAGGCACTCAGCCACATGCTGATGCCACCCCAGGCACACGTCTGTGACACCGGCAGCCTGCCTGTGCATACCCACAGCTCTGCAGACACCCCTTCTCCCCACCTGCTCTGGTGAGGTGCTCCAAGCTGGCCGTGGGGTGCGCACTGGTCGGCACCTTCTGGTGCTCTCTGCAGACAACCTTGCGGGAACACACCTGGCTACCCCTGCCCCTTCGCAGGGTCACACAGCCACATGTGCCCTAGCAGTGTGGTTTACATAAAGCCTCGCACGTTAGTCTTTGCTCACTAAGCATTCTATCTATGTAGAACTGGGCAGAAACCTTCACCGACCGGTTGTTCACCCCATAAGGGTTTGATAGGCCCTGTTCAAGCCATTCCCCCAACTTTCATGAAAGGCAGAAGCTTGCAGGGGTTCAAAAACAGATCAGAACTGCTGTTTCTGGAAGCCTGGTCTCCACGTGCTCAGCGCATGGAGCTGAGAAAGGCGTGTGCCTTTCTTCAGCATTGCCTTGGCTCCTTAAATCTTCCTAAAAACTCACCCTCTTAACAAGAGCATCTACCTCTCTGACATTCCCTACACCCCACACCGTGCACAGCCCATGGCCAGGGAGCAGCATCCTGCAGCCGGTGCTGGAAGACACATCAGGATCAGCGGAGGAATCGGCAGGCACTGCCAGTAATTCAAACTATCCTGACCGTTCAGTGAACCCGAACCTGCTGACCTTGACAGCACTAGACAGCAGCGGCCTCAGGAATCCCAACCTTTAGAGAGGCATCGGCGGAGGACGGCTCCTGCTCTCTCCCTTTCTTTCTCTCTCTCTCTCCCCGATCACATCCCAGCAGCCAAGGGGCCCAACAGTCAATCCCCAGTGCACCAATTAGCTCCTAATTTGGCTATCTGCACTCCCAAGTCTACGTCAGTGCAATGTTAAGCATCGCTTGCCGTTCATAGATGTAAATCATTCCTATAGAGGGGTGTCTTCTTGTGCTAAAGGAAAACACCAAGCACCTTATTCTCAGTCAGGGCCAGAGAGAACCCCCTCCTCCTCCTCCTCCTCCCAAAATGGGGGCTGCTGCTGTTTGGAAGGAAAGCAGGAGCTCTTTTGCCTCCCTAAGTGATAGCATCAGATCCTCTAGGCTTGTTTCACTGGATCGAAGGGGGAAGCAACAAGATCTCACTGAGTGATTAGCCTGTGAGAATCCTGGCTGGAGAGATGAGGGGCAGGCAACTGACTTGCGTGCTGCGGGGGGCGGGGGGAGGGGAGAGAGAGAAACCAGCGTGCTTAATTATGCCACAAGAACTTGCATTAAAGAAAAATGCAGTTTGTGAACATTTTAAGAGCATTTCAGGGAGTACTGGATTTCCTCCAGCTACCTCTGTGGCTGCCAAGCAAGACCTGAAATAAACAGCATTTTGTGTTGGCCTGCAGAGGCTAGGCTAAGCTCTAAGTCCTTGCATATGGAGGACAACTCTGTTAACAGTACATGGCCTGAAAGAAGCAGTTACAGATACCTATCTACTGAGACGTAGCAGACACGTCTGTCTCCATTCATAACTCCGAAGGTGATTTTTGCATCCATCAATCAGATAAAATAAGGGGCCTAAAAATAATGCCTAGGTCCACCTTTCTCCTTTGCTTTTCCTTCATCCACCCGAGCATCCTACTGCTTACATGCCATCAGGTTCAAGGTACACAGTCCTCTTCCCACACAGGTTGTCATCAGCTACAGAACACACAGGAGCACAGTGCCAGAACTGGAGCTAGGTCATGGGTATCACTGTTTCCATTTGGATGTGGAGTAGGTCAGCATTTTTTTCTCTCATTCGCTCTGCCTATTTTGGGAACTCAGAGGTGTTATTCTGCTTTTAAGTTAGGGGATCTGCATCAGAACAGGTTTGTAGGCATCTGATTAAGCCTTAATGAAGTGGTTATTGTGTGTGAAATGTCCATCAAGTCTTGAGTGCCTTCTAGTCCTCTCTTAGATGCTTTAGAAAAGGCTGTTATAAAGGACAGGTACACTTCCATGCTTGGGTTTCCCAAAGGAGCTGTCGGAGGTTTTTTTGCTTTGGCTTTTGGCATCTAGTGCGGGAAGAGGTAGGGCTTGAACAGAAGAGTTGACCTTGCAAGCAGATCAGAACTATCCTAGAGTTTGGGACAACTTTACTAAATCCCAGGAAATTAAAAAAATACCCCGCTAGCTAATCCTCAAAGATACTTACGGCTGTTCTCTGCACAGCCCTCTCTTGTTTGTGAAACTGACTGCTACCCATGACCGGGCCTCCTCTTGTTTGGGGACTATCTCTTACAATTTGGAACATACCTCTGACATGCATCTTATAGAGGTGATATTAGTATAGGTTCCTTCATATACCAATAAGGGCCTTTACATGAGCTCATGCAGAAAGATTCCAAATTACTCTACTAATGATTTACAGTTATTATAAGAAAGAACATTAAAAAAAAAAAAAAAAGAGTTTGCATGTTGACAGTCCTAGCAGATTGCTGCATATTGCAAGCCTGTAGCTCTTTCATTGCATGGCATTTTGCAATTACCCATCCTGTATCATACATTGTTTATTAACCTTCCCATTCTTAAGATCTCATTTAATACTGAAATGTGGCTGACTCTCGGGTGGACCATGGCAGATGTTGAACAATACAGAGCATCAACTGTGAAATTTTGCTGTGCCATGTCCAAATGAAACCACAGGAGAATTAAGATATGCTGTGGGTAATCACTCAGGCTGGATTTTGTTCAGGACAGCCAGGTTAATGTCTGCACTCTTGCAAAAAATGCCATGGGAATTTTAATGACTCTGAGTGATTGGAGCCTTTGTTTTATGGCACGTCAAAAATGGCAGCTCTAAAAACACTCTGCTTGAGCACTGGTTTAGTGCTGACTCAGAAGAGCTTCCAATAACATGATTCACTAGCATCTGGCTCAGGGGCAGGCACAGCCTTCTTCAACATGCGAGGCTAAGGTAGAAGTGTGTATGAAGGGAAAATAAGGTGGAATGAAAGGAAGGCAAAGTCTACAGCAAGGGAAATGGAAGGAAACGAGGTATTACGAGGCATGTTAGTGGGGGACCAAGCCAATGGAACCCAGCAGGCTAAAGAGGAGTTCATATTTTCTGGACTGCCCATCCGAGGTGTCCATGGCCTGATCCAGATCGGCTGAGCCCTAACGCTGGTGGCCTCTCAGGTGCCAGTGTGCTCCACTGGAATCTCAGGGATCTCCCCAGAAACTGGGAGATGGGGCTAGATGGGGACAACTCAGCTCTGTGCTCCCTCCCTTGTTTCTAGTGGTCCTGATAGCAGCGTTGATTTGCATGTCAGGCAAAGCACTGCTTGAGAAAAAAAAAACCCCTCCGAGTGTGGCGGTGTCAGCGCTCGCTGTTGTTCGACAGTGTAAAATTAAATTAATAAAGCCCCCAACACAGGAAAACATAACAGGAAATTAATGGCCTTTACTGTCGCTCTGATGCAGTCATTTGCAACCCTGCTTTCCGCACCAAAGACTTCATAAATGCAAGCAGTTTCTCTAAACAAGCATAGTTAGGGCTGCATGCGATGTAATTTTTTGCGTTGCTTCTGTCCTTTGGAGCTAACAAAAGCCACCCTTTTTTATGTGCTCACCAAGGGGGATCCTGCCAAGGAGTAGCCCCCCAACAAATGGGCTTAGGAAGGTGAGAGGAGGGAGCTAAGTCACGCCAATGATGTTAAGAACATCTTCTGCCCCGACAGAAGGAACTGCATAGCTCCCAGCGCTCCGCTTTCCCTGCGGCAGCAGCTCTCCCTGAGGGCTCTGCGCTAAAGGCAATGTTGTGGACACCACAGCAACATAAATCAGGATAACCCTTCTGATAACTTTCAGGATGTGTAAATCTGTATAACCACTGAATGCAAGAGACTTACAGATTTACACTAACTGGAGGATCTGGCCTGCTGTGTGACAGTACTGCTTGCTACTCCGCCAGCATAAACAAAGCAAACGTACTGGGTCCTGAAGGCAGCTGCATTTCTGTCTGGCTAGCAGTCAAACCTAATAGTGCTAGTAAGAGAGATTGGACCCATGCTCTGTCCCTCATTACAATGGTATAAATCCCAAGTGCTTCTTCTGAGCTAAGTGAACTGTTGCAGATTTGCAACAACAACCTGACTAAGAGCAGAATATGTCCGCTCACCTCCAGCATATCCAAAGGTCACAAAGCTGCAGTGACTGCTTGCACAGCAGGCACCAGCTCTGACTACCCAGGCTAACACGCCTCATCTGCACACCCACACATGCTGTAGTACATGTTGCACACACATCTGAGGCAGCTGCTTGCATCCCACCCAACACCTGGAAAGGCCCTTACTGGTGTATTCAGTAAGGCTGGATGTGCTGATTATTACTAACACACAGACCTAAGTCTGTACAGACTTCGCTTCCCAGATGTCTGGGCTGAATTTGCAATCATACCCTTAGATGCTGTAGTAAATACATATGATTTTCATATGCATACATACACTCCCTTAAATGCGCTTTGTATGCTCCCATGATAATCCAAGACAGATCTGAGTACACACTTCATTACACATTTGCACACACAATTCATTTCATTTACATTCTCATTGAGCATTGCCATTTTGCTCAAGTAAGCCCTGCACTGAAGCTGCACTGCCTGTCCCTGCTCCATCTGAGGGACTCGGTCATACACAACCCCTGCATTAGCAGCACTGCAGCCCCCCAGCTGTCAGGCACTGGCACACATCTCACTTCCTCGGTCAGGCACGCTCACTTCCCTGCATGAGCAGCCTTCCTTGCTCACCGATTCCTCATCTGTGCTATACCCTCATTTCAAAGCATAAAATCCCTTTGTTCCTGAGCCTTTTGGCCCTAAGTCTGAGCATGTAAGGAACAAATACACACAGTTTATGTGTCGCTGACACACTTACATTACAGAGACACATGGACCGGCACAGTAGCATCAACTAGCATACTCAGATCCAGGTTTGTGGATTCCCTTGAGGCAAATGGACACAGGAACCTCAACAACTGCAGAGTTCACGAAGGCTGATACACTCCTTGAGGTGATACTGTTCCAGCACTCACCTCCCAGTATCCCTGTTTCTGCAGGATACCGTACACAACCTGAATTTGTACCTTATCTTCTTGCACTATCACTGTGGAGACTCCTGATAACATTCCCTCTCTACGCACTGCTTAACCTTGCCAGCCCCCCTGCACTCATTTGAGATCCTTTCCATCTGACTCTGAGGTTCATCTTTCTCCCCACCTGTTCAGTTATCACAGTGAAAGCCCTGACGATTCTTGCAGCACCACTACGTGCTGTAATACAGCACTGACCTGTCTAGAGATGATGCCTTCTTCCATGCTGCCCAAAAGGCTGCAAAAATTCTTCTGCAAGGAAATGGAAACCAAATTTTACAGTCCTCCTTTACCAAATTCTACTCAGTAGGGCAAGAAAGTTAACACAGGTGAAAAGATCACCAGATTAGGGCTGCTAATCCTCACCTTTGTCCTTGCTACGGGGAGTACAGCATTAGTTTAACAATCACTGAGGATGCAAAGTCTTTAGAAACACCATGATAGCAGACTGGTGCCGACCAGGACGCCAGTACCAGACGCTTCTGGCCAGGTGAAAACGTGTGATTCGCTTCCTCAGCCAAGGTCTTTGTCTTTGATCTCTCCCTTGGTTGGGGGTCAGCTCAGACGCAGATGCAGAAGGTCCGCTATTCCCAGCAGGAGCCTGATGCCAGGGTTTGAAGCCTGGGTCTGAAAGCGCTGCGCTCCTTCCTGGCCCCACGCCGAATGCAGCGCGAGGGTCTGCGCAGGGCTGGCTGCCGTGAATGACAAGCACTGGCTATCGATCGCGTTCTGAACTCGGCCCAGCCGATAGAAGGTAATTAATGACTCCATTTGCCTCAGTACCGAGGAGAACAATTGAGTTTGAAACTGCAACAACTGGCAGTGCAGGGAAAGGCCCCCTGGGACAGCCAGGAAAGCCGCCTGACAGGTCCAGGCTGCGCGGGGACACCGGAACACATCAGAGGGGGAAAAAAGAGAAGGGAAATTGGATAAAGGGGAAGAGCAGCCCTAACACAAAGGGTGACTTCGGGAAGGGCAGCACATGTAGCAGTGAGCGCCCAGAAAGCAGGACAGGGCTGCTCTGGGCTAAGCCCCCCAGCCGGAACGGTGACAAAGGCAGGCTGCAGGAGGGGACAGGTTGCCGCGCTGGTGCAGGGGGATGGCACTGCAGCAGCCGGCTCAGCACCACTGCGTTAGACAGATGCGTTTCCCTTGGAGGCTTTTGACAATTAGATGGGTTCTGCTGTGTCACCTGGCTGGCAGTTCTCATGCCAGTCACATTTGCTTTTATTATGACTGTGATTTTTATTGGTAGCGCTGCAAGGCCTCAGCCGAGATCAGGGCCCCACGAGGCAGCAGGCAGACACATCATGGCGACGGTAACAGCCTCTGTCCCGAAAAAGAACAGTAATCTCCATGTTTGCATGCCAGCTGCATGGCTTCTCATGACCTTCCTACATGTTTCTGTGCCACAAAGATCTTCCTGTGTCAGCAATGCTTCTGAATTGTTTGTTGAGACAGCCCTGTCCCACCCTGAGCAAGGGTGCTCTCTGTCACCTGTAGCCAGGGAGGTGACTGTATTACAATGCTCTGTGCTACTTGTACGTGGCGGTGACTTTGTGGCTTCCAGGCCTGGGAACATCTCTTGTTTTGGAGCTATTTAATGGGCATATTCCCTGTGTCAGATGTAGTTAAAGTTGTTCCTGTGTCCTCTGGCACAGCATTTCCTTGTTATCTGTCAGGATACTTCTGTGACACCCGTGGAGCATTTCTGTGTCTTGTGTCGAAGGTTTACGCTGAACATCGTGTGTGTGTGCTCCCTCAGCAGCCCCTCAGGAGGAGAGATGTTTCCCGTCACATATGCAAGGCCAGTCCTGATCGTGCTGACAGTGACTGTGTGTTCTTGTGAGGGACACTGTGACTGAGGCCATGGTTCACCTCTCAAACTGTTTGTTAAGATACTTTTGATTTAAGAGAGAGGTGTCCCTGTGTCACAGTAGCACACAGTTTCCCTCTCCAGTAAAAAGGGAACTGGGAAAGGTGATGCTGCTTCCTAATGCTATAGCTAGTACAGTTACCTAGGTGGCACCCCCAGACTCATCCTGCAGCTGAAGCCTTGCTTCACCACAGTACCCCTTCCAAGAGCTGCTTTCTTGGCAAATCCCTGTTCCTTAAGCTTTTACTCCTAGCACTGTTCTTCATCAGTTGAAGTGACTGTTGCCTACCACAGTGCCATTTCCCATGGGATCTGCTAGTCTTCCCCAACCCAAATTTTCCCCATGAGCTCTCCCTTCACTTTCACCCACAGCCCTTTGATGGACCAAAGTCTCCTCTGCTCCTTACTGCCACCTTTGCTCATATCCACGCAGTTGCCAGCTCCCATACTTTGTGTATTATGGTATTTGAGGCTTCTCCTGATAGTGCAGCTCACAGTCATATGCTTAGATGAGAATTGTGACTTTGATCTAAACCCAGATATAAGTGTCTGTCCCTTGCAGTTTCAGGGAAAAAATGAAAACGCATCCTCTATAGGTTTTGACACCAGAAAACAAACATAGGGGATTTACAATCCCTTGGTTTTGAAGAAAATATAATGATCCGTGACTGTGAATGTCTCAGTGTTAGCAACACAAGACGTATAAATCCGTCTTTCAGGATCATCTCTCTGAAACTTTTCTCTGCTTTGTAAGTAAAATCCATATGCACAGGTCATATTATTGCTCTGCAAAGTTTGGGATTTGCATGCCCTACCATTATTAAGTCCAGTAGTAGTGCAAGCTGTTTGGACAAGGCCCACCCTGAGGTAGCCTACAGGTCTCTGTCAAAAGTTTCTTTTCTTTCATAGATTTTAAAGCCTAGGCCATGGCAGAGTACCCCCTGCCTCCTGCCTTGTATCCAGAATCCCGTACTGCTTTTCCACCTCTCCCTATCTATTTGCTTGCTTTGATCATTCTGATTTCTTATCTAACCCTGCTCCTTCCCCTTCTCCTCCCTTCATCTTTTTCTTTCATTTCCCACTGACTATACAGGTCCCTTCTTATCAGCTGGTCCTGAGTTTCCCAAATACACATGCGCACTTACGTGCATGCACACACACACACACACACACACACAGAGTCACAAATAAATAAATAAATAGAAAGGTCAGTGAGCAGAGCAGCAATAACCCCTAAAACAGTACTATCAGAGGGACATGATTGATCAATTGAATTCCATAGCGGCTCAAAAATGTGGGATTAAGTAGTGTATTATACGCACAATGAGTTGAGGCATGATGTTCATTTCAAGTTCATTTCGCCAGCCCTCTGCCACCAGATCAGGCAATCAATAGGGGCAGCAGATATCATATATCACCTCTCTCCGTGCTAGGGAGAGAGCACCATAATCTCTCGCAAATTTAGAGTGACAGATTTGTCAAGATCTGAAGGGCCCCTGAATAAATGAAGGAAAAGAGACTCCTACAGCGACTTGGGAAAGCTGTGGTTTCAGCTTCTTCACACAAAGGCATGGCCTGTGCACACACAGGAGACACGCGTGCACAGGGCTCTGCAGGCAGATAAGAATTGCAAATACATATGCATGTGTGCACCAATCTGTGTAAACACCCAGGGCAACTCACTAAGGGTAAAATCTGGTTTAATGACAATCAATGGAAGTTTTACCATATACGTGAACACCCGTTCACTCACACCAAATGCCATGCATAGTGTAGGGCTGCCATCCTTGGAAATCAAACACAGCCTAAACCAGCCGCCGCAGATGAACGGCTGCTCAGGCATGTACGGTGATGCAGAATCTAAAGAATACCAGAATAATGATCTACTGCAAAAATACCCACGTGTATTAGCATCATGGTGTGCACAGTCATGCACGCTGACTGACACATGTAGAAAAATCCTCAAAGGCAAACAGCTTCACAGGCTGCAGACAGGTTGAGACATGCGCTGTTACAGAAAGAAGTTTTTTTTTTTTTTGCCCGAGCCTGGACCCCAGAGCTCTGTGCCAGCTTTCTGCAGGGAGGACCAGACAGCAATGCCTACTGGAATCGGGAGCATGAGCCTCAAGCTACCCTAGTCCTCCTGAAAGCCACTGCCTGCAGTACCAGCCCAGCCCATCTAAAACATGAAAAGTGCACTGACACACACAGTGTGCAGTCCACCAAGCCTCGTCTTTGCTTTGTTTTCTCTTAGTCAAATCTGTCATGAACTCCAGCTTTCAGGAACTCGAGAATTTTCCCTTGTGCAAATAAGCCTGAGGAGAGGAGAAAATGCCAGGGATCAGTGCCAGTGAACAGCCCTGCTCTGGCTAGAGGTGGAAAAGAAAGAGAGAAGGGGCTGCTCGAGGGAAGGCTGCTGGCCAGGACAAATCAATATGTAATATTTTCTATGGTCTTGCGAGTGGTACTGTACTACGTTACTGTATATAATGTACTATTGATTATATCATATCATATAATCACCTATAAACGGATATATCTCATAGCCAGAAGGCAGCAGGCTCAGTTATAACTCTGGGCCACCAGTTGGCCATGAACTGTGCCAGGAAAATACCCGTCTTGACACCATCCACGAGCTAAAAGATGAAGTGGCAGAGTGGCACAGGATGAAGTGGCGGAGTGGCACGGTTCTGGCCGTTGCACAGTGAATGCCACTCCAGGCTCCTGGGAGCATCGTCTTCCCACGAGCGCCTCGCAATCGCATGGAGGAGGGAAGAGGTCTATGCAGATCCCTCAACCATTTTCTTGACAGACAGACAGCAAGTTTCTGAGATTCACAGACTGGGAGCCACCACTTCAGCCAAGAAAGGCTGAAGTATGAGGAATAATAGTGAAAAAGCAGGAAGGTAATCAGACCGCAAGAGGGAGAACCTGATTTCAGGTCAGCCTTGTGTCTGATGGAGCACAGTAGCTAGAGACGCAGCATAGAGGGTATGAAGGTATATCAGCCTGGATGAGACAGGGGATTATAACCAGTCTCACCAAAGTTAGGCTGAGAGGTGACAGCAGAAAGATACTCAGCACAGTTGGAGAAGATTATAATGAGCAGACTTGCCTCAGATGAGATGAGGGATTATGACAAAGGAAGATTCACTTCAGCTGGGACAGGAGGTTATAACAGACAGACTCACCTTGGACGTGACAGATGCTAATAGCAGGAGACTCACTCCAGATAAAAAGGGGTTATAACAGAGATAAATGTACCTCATTTGAGTTGGGGGATAACAGGGAAAAAAACCAAAAACAGGTGGGTGATAAGATGGTTTATCACAAGGAAAGATTCACTTTGGATGGGGCGGGGCATTTATAATGGGCTTACCTCGGAGGGGATGAGTGGGCTGTAAGAGATGTGGGATGGCACAGCAGAGATAGAGACACCTGGAACATGGCAGGAGGCGCTGCAGTGAGACTGAACTGTGTCAGGGGCCTGTTGCAGGGACAGAGATGCACTTCTGGTGACGCTTCTACCAGAAAAGGGCTTTTTTCCTAGGAAGAACAAAGGAATACCAGGAAGGCCAATTCCTACTGAGTAGGACTAGGTTTTGTAATACAATAATTCATTTTGGATAGGAAGGGGGACCAACAAAGACAAAGATTCATCTCATTTTGGAGGGAGTTTTATAACAGAGATATGGGTTGTGATAAATCATGAGCTACACATAGGAGAATGGGACAGAGATCATAACAGAAACCAACACATGTTGGATGTGGGGGAAATGCTCCACAGGGAGAGACTTGTCTCTGGTGAAACATGGAGTCAGAAGCAGGATTATTTCTGTTATCTGAGGGGGATGAAAGACTCATCTGGGGTACGACAGGATAAGATCAGATGAGAAGGGAATTATAACAGAGATATAACTTCTATTGGGACTGAGGAGCTACAACTGACTGACTCACTCCCAAGCTGTAAGGGAGCCCTTTCTCCATCCCAGGCATCCTCAGCCCTCTCCAGTACAGGTCCACCCTCAGCACACTGGTTTTTCTATGAGCTGCCTCTCCAGTAGCCTTCTAGCGATGCTAATCGCTCTGCTTTGCTCCCATTTTATGCTCAGCGATGGAGATTTGGCAATTTTTAACACTGAAAATCAGCGGAACCGAAACTCATCTCTGAGCCAAGCACCATTCTCCACAGCCTCACTCATCCCGGGCAGGAGAGTCCCACAGAGCCTGAGGGAGCAGCCTGGCGGCTCCAGCAGACAGGAGGGGGCTTCCCTTGGGCACCCGCAGCCCCCCCTTCCCACAGGAGTGGCACAGGTCCCTGGGTGGAGGCGGAGGGCCCTGCTCTTTCCCACTCCGTCCTTGTCCTGCATCCCTTGCTGATCCCAGCCAGGGTGGTGCTAACTCCCTGTTTTCTCTGTCTGTGCCCTGCAGATGTATCCGAGGGCTCAGTTCCCAATGGAGATTCCCAGAGCAGCGTGGACAGTTTGCGGAAGCACCTTCGTGGCGACACTTTCACCCAGCAGCAGCTGGAAGCTTTAGATCGAGTTTTTGAGCGTCCTTCTTACCCAGACGTCTTTCAAACATCAGAGCACATCAAATCTGAGCAGGTGAGGGCCTGGCCCAGTAATGGGCACCCACAGGTACCCATAGGATGATGACAGGGAGATTGTCTCACTGAAACCACTCTCCCCCTCTTCACTCATCCCTTGGTCTCACACTGACCTGTTATTTCATATACATCACATTTACATTTTACAACACTTTCTAGTTGTAAATGTACCACTGTGCCGATGCATACGTGTACATGAGCTCTGCTCTACCTCATCTCATGAACTTGCCATGTACACACACACACACTGTGCTCTCGCTAAATCCCCATGTCCACCTTTCCCTCGGCACAGACTCCTGCAGGCAGGCGGGCATGCTCTTGCCCTGAACGTGCAAACTCTGCCGTGCATGTTCACCAGCACACAGCACTGTACAGAAACTCCTGCACTCTCGGATCACGCTGGTGACCAACGAGCCACAGGGCTGGGCTTTAACTGATCATTTTCCTTCACGGCCCAAAGCTGAGACTTGACTCCCATCTCCAACCTAGTTTTCCGCACTTGTGCAGCTCTACCCCCCTTTCCCGTACTCCCCCGCTCCCCCGGCCTTTTATCCCAAAAGCTGTTTGTCTTAATAAAATGAAAATCAAAAGTCTTTTTAAACCGCCCCAAGCCATAAACCAACAAAGGAAGAGAAGGAGAGGCTGGCTGTGGACTCCCTTCATCCCAGAGTCCCTGGGTTTATTACAATGAATAACCTTTATTTACTTTCATTAGACTATTAAGCACCAGCACAGTCATTTTTCCCCCTGAAACTCTGAGCAGGGCCCATAAAGCAAATCCGAAGCCTAATTGAGTTCATTTTAATTTCTCTCCGATCACAGCGAATTACTCTGGTGATAAATCAGGGGGCAGGCTCACCCCCAGTAGAAGGCCTAATTTGCAGCTAATTACAAAACTGATTTCTACAGGAAGATCAATACAAGAAGGAATTGGAAATGACTAGGCAGTCCTAGCCAAGCAGGGACAGGGGCGGGGAGGGGGCAGCGTGCAGGGAGCCTGCTGGAGGAGGGGGAGATGTCAGGAGGGGGTTGGGGAAGCGCATGGAAAAAACCGGAGCAGAAAGAGCAGAAAATCAGTTTTAATTTAACGTAATATTAATCAGAGCAACTTTTCCTGCTGTTTTGTAGCCTTCCCAGTTTCTCCAGCTCCCGCGTCTGGTCCAGAGGCTGCCACAATAAAAAGGCAATTACCAGAACCTTTCGGACAGGACACCCTTTCAGATTCAATGGCTCTCCCCCTCCCTCCCTTCTGTTAGCCATGTGGCTCCCCCCTCCCCAATTTCATACCCCAATGCACAGAGTGACAGAGGCAGGGGATGAGGCTTCTTTGTTTGTTTTTAAAGAGCTAGGACAGAGGTAACAGCATAGGGGAGGCAGTCGACTCAGCAGAAAGCCTGGCTACAGTGGGCCAACACTGGCTGCTTCTTACAGCCCGCCTGTCCCAGTCATGTCATTGCAGCCCTCTGCCCCAGTTGTCCTTGTCACCAGGGCAAACACCTCCTGCCTCTGCTTAGCCAAGAGGAGGACATGTGGATTTCCCCTCTCTTCTCCCCTGGGCTGGCACAGGCAGCTATCCCCATCCCCACAGCACTGAATCAGGTCTCAGTCATACTGCAGTAACGGGCCAGATCCCTCACCCCTCTTCCCCTTCACAGCAGCACACAGGCGGGTGGAATAGTTCATCCTAGGAACTGCACCCCCCCCACAACCCATCTTCTCCGTTTCCTCCTCCTCCTCCTCTTCCATCTGTGCAGGGGTTTGCATCTCTCCTCTTCCTCCCCCCATCTGTACACTCTTCCCTTTCTCCTGGCGCATCAATAGCGAGCTGTCTTTCTGCTCTCTTCCCCAGGGTAATGAGTACTCCCTCCCAGCTCTGACCCCTGGTCTCGATGAAGTCAAATCAAGTCTATCCACCTCTGCTAACCCAGACCTGGGGACAAATGTGTCAGGACCCCAGACGTACCCTGTGGTGACCGGTAAGCTGCCTGACCAAACAGCAGAACCAAGCTTTTTATTTATTTCCCTCATCACCATTAGCTTCTGCTTTTTCTGCTAATGCAAGATATCTCTCTGTGGCAAACATGGAAAGAGACAGAAGGACTGTGGAGGACATAAGGGCTCAAGAGAAGCTTGACATTCAGAGTACTCGCAGTTTTGGGTACACCTAGAGGTGCCCAGGTCTGACTCAAAGACAGGCAAACCAGGCGTGAATCGGGAACTTGTGTGCCCAGATGGGGCTTAGGGATGGATGTTGGTGGAGGACAGCCATGTCCAAATATGCACCATGATTTGCCTTTGTGTCTGAGAACAAGAGGGTTGTGGCTTACCCATGATCTGCACTTGCTTTTCTTGGGGAGAAATAATAATTTAAGTTTTATTCAGGCCTGGCATTTGGAAGGGGCATTTGCAAACTAAACACTGAGGTCTGCTGAACTGTGACTGCTAAACTCCCTCTTCCTTAAGCCCATGAGTCTCTAGCAGCAGCTGGCAAAAGAAGTTTTTTCACAGCCTTCACCCTTGCCTCACGTGCCAGCACATGAAACTCAGGTGTGTCTGGGAGAGTAGGGAATAAGAGTGAGTGCAAGACAGCAGAGGGGCTGGGATGCACAGAAGTAGGAGGCAATTTCTGCAACAGCTGCTCCACAGAAGCTTCCTCTCCGCTGATGGCACATGCAGGACCTGTGTGGCACAGGGCTGTCCTGGGGCCACGGGGCACGCCACCCTGATGCTAGTGTTAGACTGCCTGCCCTGTGCATGTCTAGAGCCATAAGGAGATATTCTGGTGCCACAGCCCTTCTTCTCAGGCTTTAGTGGCCACTGGTCCCTGCCCATACAGCTACCACAGGTTTGCACATCTCCTCCTGGGTAGCTAAAGCAGCTGGAAAGGCCCGAGCGCCTCACCCGTTTGGTACATCCCCCCTTCCCTACAGCTGCTGTGGCCCCTCTAGAAACTTCGTGGTGGAAGTTGAGAAATAACTCATGACAAAGAGGTGTAAGTCCTCTTAGCAAGGGAAGGAGCTATTGCCTCTTAGCCAAAAAATTGTCCTGTCATGGCACAGCATCAAGAGCACTGGCATTTGAATCTCAACTTTTTCTTGCAGAAGCCGCAGCTAATAGCCCCTGAGGTCAAAGCAGCTCATGGCTGAGTCAGGCAGCCATTGCTTGTTCGGTCAACACTGAGCAAAGGCATATTGTTGCACGCAACTTTTGGCTACCCAAAACTTTGGGACCAGGCAGGATTAGTAGCTGTTATCCCAAATACAGAGGCTATCCAGTGTGAGGTCTGCAAAATTTCATGGAGAACCATGGGGAGGCAAACTGCATATTTAGGGAGTGTCTAGAAAGTGTGCCACTCCCAGACTTTTTTTCATGGCTTTTACTACTATCAGGCTAGATCCAGGATCCTTGTAGCCATGCAGTTTCTTAGCCAACCAGAAAAAAATGGCTCAGCTGTGGCAAAATTGCTCCACCTTTCTTTGCATATGCATATGCAAGACAAAGCTCAGCTGGTGTCCATCTACTATTTAGCAGCTCTATGTCTCTTACAGGAAATACTTCCCTGTCTTTGGGGTGCAAAGCCAGTAGGATAGCAGTACTGTCCTTCCTTCATGGAAGGCAGATCCCCATAGCTGTACATAAAAGTGATGCACCTAAAATCAGAGTTTAAGGTTCAAAGGGGCCATTAAAATAATTCTTTTTAGTCCTTCTGCCTAAGTGAAGATGGTGCATTCCAGCCTGTTAATATGAGAGCAGAATTTCTGAAGGCTGGGGACACTGCACAAGCTTTGGACATGACTGTCACAAGGGGACAGCAGGAGAGAGATTTGGCCTTGCAGAAGAGGCTGTGGGCTGAGGCAGAAAAACTTCTTCATGTCGCCCCCACCCTGTGCCATCCCCACTCTGTTCCCTGCAACACTCCCAGCTCAGCTCAAGAACATCCCCATCTGATCCATCTGGATCCAAGAGTGAGAAAAGTTCATTTCAGACCCAGCTTGACATTCCCAGGTGGCAACTTAGCACTAACATCTCAATCTGTATGCGACATTTCAATCAGCGCAGAGTAACAAAAGCAGAACTATTAGCGTTGGGAGCTGTTCACTGGTGGTAATGATGGGGAAACTCAGAAACTGGAAATGAAAATGGAAAAAAACCCCTCAACACCCTGAAAGGCAGCAGGGAAAGAGGGGCGGAGAATTTTTCCTCTACACTTAGGCCAGGTTCCAATGTTTGGATTAATGATGCCATTACCCAAGAAAGGACTTCAGATAATGCTCATTCTTAAAATGTTTTTGCTGGCAATTAAATGGTTGCAGTTATTGATCTTCATTGATCTGATGTCCTCAATTTGCATAATCTATTAAAGATGAATGATTCATGATATGTTTGCTATGGGGCTGGGCAATGCTTTCAGGAAGGACCAGAGAGGTGAGGAGCTCAGTGCTGCCTCCTGATCTACCCTGGCCAGGAAATTAAGGAAGAGGTTGGGAGCATGCAGATTTCTTTGGTATCGCCCAGATCCCTCTCCCAAGAAGGGATATTGGAGTAAGAGCGAGTACTGAATTGCTGGCTGCCTGTTTTGCTGCTATAGTGTTATCTTTGAAATGCCTCTTTGCTCTTGTCGCAGGGCAGTCTGTGAACCCAGGTGATAACAGAAACAGATGTGAAACAAATCCACCCATGCAGGCTACAAACTGTGCGTGCAGTCACTTCAGGGTGTAAGATTTACCTTCAGTCTACAAGACAGTCTCCCCAGCTCAGTCTTGCCGGACAGAAAAAAGTATCACTAGCTCCTTCCAAACCAAAGCTGTCCAGCACTGGATTCTTGCCCTTTCTGAATACTTCAGAGAAAGTCCTTCTCCACTCTCTGTCTTATGACTAGCTTTCCTCAGCAAGCTCTCTCAGCTCACACCATTCTGAGAATACACCCCTCCAAAAGCCATCAAAACCTCAACAATATATAGCTACCTGAAATCTGGGAACTTAGTGAGATTGTTGAGTACAGGTGTTGCTGAAGTCCCCTTATCTGCCTGTAAGCTTCGTAGAACCGAAGAGCTAGAAATGCTGCAGAGTAGGCAGCCCCCTCCCCACCGTGCAGGATGGCCCTCCCCAAAGTCCTGGGCATCTACTCCAAGACACAGCTTAGCATCACAGTTACGTACAGCACAGCCTTGCCTAGTACTGCCAATATCAAGCTCTCCCTTTCAGACATTTATTCTATCTGATGCATCTTAGATGGTTCATTTATTACTCACATCTCCTAAAACAAGTAAACAAGAACATTTGTTTAGTAGGGAGCAGACAGGTCACCCTTATTTCTCCCCAGTAAGTACCTGCAAGGTGTTTCCATGAGCGAGCTGACACTTGGGGGCTAGCTGGGCACTAGGCTAGGAAACATGCTCCTGCTCTCCATCATATAGAACAGTCAATGCAGAAATTTTCAACTTCCTTCTGAAGTATGAGAGAAAGCTCTTAAGAGCTGCCTGAGAACACCACCTCCCCTCTTCCTTCACGCAGAGGCCAGTAAGCCAGCTACATCTTGCCTTGATGTTGCATGGCCATCATTGCTAGACTGGCGTAGATCCCTGACACCTTTTCCTGGACAGCCAGTTTGAACACTAATCAGATTTCCTAGAAGCAAAGATCCAAGCTCGAACATACCAAAGCAAGTATGTGCAGTACATGCACAACACCAAGACAAGAATTCTGTTGTTCAGAGATGTTCTACTTCAGTTATTTCTATTGGATGCAAATGGCCCAGGCAGATGAGTATAAACCTGTACAGGGCTAAGTAAACACAGAAAACCTCAACAGCTTTCTTCTATTCAGTAGTTTCCATAGATCTTTGAGTTTGGAAGGTACTCAGTAGCTAACACCCAAGAGGTGAGTGGAGGAGAACCTCAAGATTTTGGCGCTAGCAACAGGAGTACTTTAAAAGCACAAGGTTGTTCACAGAAGCCTTGAATCCTTTGGAAACAAGGATTAAGATCCTTCTTTAAGCACTATCAGAAGTCACATCTTCTGGAATAGGCAGGCATGAAAGAAGTGAGGTGTCTTCAGACCAGGTTCTGAGTTCTGGGGACTGAGACTGATAGTTTGGGAGCAGAGTCCTTTCCAACTCATTATCTAGCCCAGAAGTTACACAACAGAGAGGCAGCACTATGGGAAATAAAACACAATGAACTTTTAATGTATGGTTTGAAACGCTCTTATTAACAGACTACTAAAGGGGAAGATTTACCTACTAGATGGATCCTAAAATTACAGCAATGGTAAAGAAAAACTTCCCTTAACTGAATCCTGGCAGTTTTAACTAAACAGACCATGTTTGCCAGCCCATTACAATCAGTGAGATCTGCAAAGAAAAGTAAAGGTAAAAGACAAGCCCAAGAGAAACAGGGCAAAAAAAAAGCACTTCAGGAACTTCTACCACTGACTGAAAATGGGAGTATGTGTCCCCTTCTTGTCCCATGAGGCAGTTTCTGAGTGCTTCTGTGCTACGGTTAGCACCTATTAACAGCAACAGGTAACTTTTTAAAATCATCATCACCCACCAAAACAGCTACCGCATCTTGTACAGAAAATGTGTCCTTCTCTCTGGGAAATAAAGTTTTCCCTAAGGCAACAAGTATCAGCCAGGGTGAGAAATCCTGATGACAGCTCACGATGTGTCAAACAAAAGCACCAAAAAAGCACAAACCCCATCGGTCTAACTCTCCTCCAGACCTTCCCTCTCCGGCATGGGATCAGATTTTTTGTCATTTTAAGTTATTTTTTTAAATTCATACATGAATGTATGCAAAATAAATTTGGAATTACTGACATAAAGGCTACTTGCTATGTCTGAAACATGTACAAAAATGGTACTTAAACAGCATCTGATTTTATGTAAGTTTTCAAGAAACTTGTGATGCTGAGCACAGAGAAATCACTGGCTAGACACCTGGATCCAAAGTTTTTCTGAAATGATAAACAATTTTTTGAGAACTTTAGCCTCCTGCAAGGTGAAAAGATATTATTTCCTTCGTTTCAGCTTAGTGAGTGAACTGAAGAGAATTTTGTTCAGTTCAATAACCAGGTCATTCAAAACTAAGAAACAAACTAGGATTTGAAAAAAGCAGGAACATCTGTTTTCCTCTGTCAGTAAGCGAATTAAGCTTGGTGTGAAAGGATGAGATCTATTAGTTCTGAAATCAAGTTCTGAAACCAGTTGAAATGCCTCCTTATATATATATATCCTTTCCTTCATTTATTAAGTCATTTTTAATGCAAAACCTGCTTCGAAAGGCTTGCTTTTTCTATTCTAATATATTTAGGAAGTCAGGGAACTTGTGGTAATTTTATTTAATTATCATGAATAATTACAAATACTGTTTTTAATTTAATTCTAATTTCCAACCAAATATAACTTGACACAGATCACATGTAAAAAGTTAATAATCTCATAAAATAATAATATGGACTCATCGTTCACTATTTTCTCATGTAATAACATGTAAAGACAAATTATATTAAACAGCATAATTGTGTAAATAAATGTGCACAGATGTAGTTCATCTACTTAGCAAAAACTGAAATAACCACGTTTAGTGTAAATTTTGTATTTGTCAGAATATTTGTAACCACCCATAAAATGCAACCTTTTAGACAACAGCCTCATAGTGCACATGTAAAACAAGTTGATCCAGCTTGCTGTTTTAAATCATAATTAAAACTAACCATTATGTTCAGTTGTACTTATATCATTATGCTGAGAGGGGGAGCATTTCCTTCCCCTTTTCCTTGTTGGTACTGGTGAAGATTTCCTGCCTTGCTCCAACCTTCTTTAGCCTCTGATACCAGTGAGCAATGGCCCTGGTCAGGGCACGACTGAGCTGACTTGAAAACCTCAACAACAACCTGCTGAGGCCTCTGTCTGGCTTCGGTGATGGCAAACCCTAGAGATGCAGACCCGCGCCCTGCGGCACAGCATCACGGCTGCAGCCGCCAGCAGGCAGCCAGCTGGTGGGGCACATCTCTGGGTGCCCCACAGTGCCCCGAAAATGGACTATGATAATCGTTCACGTGGCTGCTACAAGGTTGTGACTATCCTGCCTCATCAAAATGAAGGAGGTATTTCCTGTGAGTGAGCCTCTCCTCTATTCAAGATGAGGAATCGGCAAAAGTAGAAGTCCACAGGACCTCCCAATTTCATCAACTGTTTCTCATCCCTAAGAAAAGATAGTATCTTCTTATCTAGTCAAGGAATTTGGAAAGGCAAAAGGTGTTACTACTCTTCTCCAGGACCAAATGGCTGAGGGTGATAGATGGTCAGATGAATGATCCTTGCAACAGACAGGAATAGCAGGGGGGAATCACATAAACTATTTCCATGCATCCAATGGAAGTTTCACTTCCCATCACTTTACAATGCTGAAGAATGCAGCTTGTGGGCTTGAAAGGCACATTGACGTGAGGAACCCAGAAATGGATGGGCCCAAAAGAAATAAGGTGTTCACCTTCCTTAAATTAGCATTTAAGTGAACGATAGCAGTGAATGACAATAATGTGTAGTGATAACAGCTGTGAATTGGCATGCCCAGTCCGATTTCCCTCAGCAAGGGGACAGCACTGCAGGCCGCCGCATTCTATGCTGCTGGTCAAAAAGGGACTTTTTTAGAGAAAATAATCGTATTGTCTTCCCAGCAACTCAGTTTTTGCCTTTTCTTTTGAGGCTAAATGAAGGATTCAGTAAGTATAGCTATGATGAAAATTTTTGTGATGTAGACATTTTCCCACTGACAGCAAAGACCATGCTTTATATCTGAGTTAGGCAACACCTGTCAGCAGGTGTTAATAACTTTTGATCTCATACAGCTGTACTGGATTTAGCCAGGCCAGCTGCCTGTACAATTCAAACTGCCCACTGCAGTCTTTCAGAGAAATGGAGAGTTTTCAGCAATCTTTGGTCGTTCTTTGCAAGTTTTGGATTGCTGTGGGCTACCCAGAAAGATCTATCCGATCTTATGATCAGTAGAATACCACTGTGATGAAACCTTGGAGGTATCGATAATGAACACTGTGTGAAAAACTAATGTGTTCTAATCACATTTCCCAGCATATATTTCAAAAGCATCTTGTTTAAGAGGTAACATTCAAGTCCCAGCCCACGAAGGAATAGGCATATGCTACACTTTAAGGCAGGAAGTTAATTGCCCAGCATGATAGGCTGGGACTTAGGAAAGGGGCAACAGTACAAACTTCACCGAATCTCTCCACCTGCCAAGTGTGCAAGCTGCACATCTTCCCCCCAACTTGAAAGCACATCTTCCTTCATCAGCTCCATCTGCAAACAAATGTACTTGGAGCCACATGAAGTTGACTTCAGTGGAGTCCTCAAGTGATTAACACTAACAGTACAACTAGCTTTAACGAGTAAGTCCAGATCACAGGTCTACTGGAAGCTCCATGTTTTATTCCTTATGAAGACTATAAAACTTCTCCTGTCCAAAGTAACGTAGAGAGTCAGCACGTCAGTTTACTTGGAGGGCAGCAGTTCATCAGATCAGACACAAAATCTAGATTTAGAAAATTCAGTTTTATAAAAATTGGGGCAAATAGATTTCAAAAGTTGACATCAGTGATGTCACAAGAGTTTTGACTCTCAGGGGAAGGCAATCCAAGGTTGTTTCTTTAAACACGTATTTCAATAACCTGCAAGTATTGGGCTAAGAAAGTGGATGGATCTGTGCAGAAACAGGAAATAAGCCTGAACACACAAGGCTCATTGTCCAGTCAGCAGGAATACAAAAGGAAGACAAGAAAGGTACAATGAGAAGCAGATTAGTCTTTGCATGCTTTTCAGTTGTTCTAGCAAAGATCTGTTACGATCACGGGGGAGGGGGAAAAAAAAGGATGATTTTTCTCTTCAGTGCAACTTGCATAATGCTCTTGCAAAAGAAAAGCTAGAAAACTAAGAAATGAAAGAAATAGAGGTTCTGACATGACAGAAAGCAGAAGTAAAAGATATGCAGTGTCAGTCCAGTTTGGTCTTTTGCACGACTTCTAGAATCTGAGGCAAGGTTCTCATGTGGGATAAAGTGATGTGACTCCACTGGCTGTAGTGTAAACTACCAGTTTGTGAACGCTGAGGACTCAGTCCCATTCTGTTTGCCACAGTGAAACTTTTCTAAGGAATGGAGAACACAAATATGGAAAAAGATGTTTCAATGGTGGGTACAAACATAGGATTCAAAACACCTGCTTTGGCACAGGGTTCCTACATGAACTTGGGTACATCTCTGGGCTCAGTTCCTCATGGATGCAACAGTGATCCCTAAGGGATGCTGTAAGGATATGTGTTCTAAAGAGTGAGGCACTGCAATCATACAAATATTTGATAGAGACCCCAGGAAAAGACGAAGAAGGGTAAACATTGTCAGGGTGGTGAGCAGTGTTGTTAAATGGGTGTGTACAGGCCATCCCTTATGCAGGGATGTGCCATCTTGATATTCTTTGTTTACTGAAAAGAAAAGGAGCACTGGATGCAGGTAGCTTATCCTCCAGGAAACCAGCAATGAAAAACAAGCAGCTTATCTAGTCCTGCAAACCCCTCTGCTTCCCTTCCCTTCAGCAGCAGAGAGCACGATAAAAGCTGAGACAAGTCTCTGTAGGAACCCAAAGCTGTGAATCTTCCTCTCACCCTGTCTGGCCAAAATCCCTTCATTCGCAGGGGGAATTTAGGCCAGAGATCACCAGTTCTAGCTCTCCGCCAGAATAACAGAGGAGAGGGTTAGAAAGGAAGAAAAACAGCCATAACTCAACAAGTACAGTCAGAAAGAAAAGAGATGCACAAAATATGTAGTCCTCTGCTATGCTTCCAGCTATATCCCCACTCTGCTGACCCTTTCAAACTTCCCCCACCATGACACTGGGTGATTTTCTTTTTTGGTCTCTCATGAACAAGGATATCATTTGCCATTTAGAAGAAGAAAGGAGGCTGGGACAGGAATAGATTTTTGTTGCTTTGGAAAGGGGTTGCAGACTCATTCCACCCCCCATTTGATTACAGGTCAGTATTCCGGCCTTAGGAACAAGACACTGACAGACACCTTGGGGTTCTCTGATGCAGCCTCACTGAGGGACACCCCCAAGGCACGGACAAGCCAGTACGGCAGCGCTCCACAGCTTGCTGGCTCTAGCAGGATGTGGGACAGGAAGGGGCAAGTTCTCCATCACAAATATGAAAAAATTAGAGAATGGAGAAAGTCAGAAATGAAAACAAAAAAATGGCAGCTGAATTTTGACATGGTTAAAATGAAGAATGGGACCATGCCATTCAGAGGTGGATAGATAGATCAATCAATTGATCTCATCTACACTGACATACTTTGGAGCTATAATTCACTGCTGGGGCAATTATTTCAGCATAGCAGTGACAGGAGTTATATCGGAGACAGAATTCAGGTGCTTTTAGTCAGGGGAGAGTTGGACAACAAAGGAGTAAAAATTGGTAAATGCCATCCAGCAGTAAAGATACATGGGATATAAGTTACATGTGTGCAGTTGCTGAGCATGGAGGGAAAGATAGATAGAAAAACAGACACATAAAAGTCTGAGTTTTGGTTGTGCAATCATTCGCTGTCTGACCTTATCCTTGCCTCCTCTCCACTACTCTTGGAGAGAAGAGTGTTTAGCATTATTGTGTCCCAGTCTCTTTGCCATGTTGCTGTTGACTTCTTTATTCCCCTGCACTGAGTAAGTGGTGCTGCCTCTGGAAGGTGCAAGGAATTTTTCTTCATAAGCCTTGATGTGTTCAAGAGAGGGCTGGACTCATCTCTGCTGTGAGTCTGACAGGGGCTTTAACAACCTCACAACACCGGGACAAATAGCTTCTGGTCCCTTAACCCTTCCCAGCTTTGCAAGGCAAGGCCTAGCACTGTTGTTCCCATTGCAAGGGCTTTAGACAGTCTTTCAGGCTGAAATCCTCTCTGTGGTGGCTGGGCAGAGCGGAAATCCAGGGGCTGGATCAGATTGGCCTAATGCTACAGCAGCTTAAGCGGTCTGTTTTACCAGAGATTATGGTTTCACTTACACAGAGCGCCTGAAAAATGCTGCGGTTTAGGAAGGATTATAGCTGAAAATTCCATGCTTTAAAAGAGAAATAAAGCAGGGGAGGGACTAGGAAACCCAACATGCCTGGAGGCTGTGCAAACAGGATTAACCTCTGCCCATAGCACCTCTTGCTTCTGCCCACCCACGCTTCCCGTGTCCATCTTCTTCTCTGCCCTTTCCTCCCTGGCAGCTCCCCATACCTGCTCTCTCCTGCACAAGACGGAGAGCTGAAAAAGGAGCCCGGAAAATGCCCAGGACCAAAGCGTCCCTAGTTTATTTAGGTATGACTGTCAAATGGCTTCCTTGAAAAATATTGCTTTTCTTGCAGCCCCTGAAAGCCAGGGGAACTTTTGGCCCTTTGCCTGCAGGTAGAGCTATTCATCCAAATTATCTAGTATCAACATTATATGGATAAAGCCTTCAGCACTCTCAGACTGCTGGTGGTGACTCTGTCTGTCTGGCTTGAAGGTAAATCCGTGCACTCCTTGCCCTCTGATGACAGAGAATGCAGGAGAAAAATAGCCTTAGGGGTTCTCCATCTACAGAGACTGGCACTGGCACATGAAGGTTCATTGGTAGGATTGTAGTCGTAAAAAGCAGAAGGTGGGCACTGATGTGCTGCCTACTCTGGTGACTTTAATTAACTGTGCAACAAGAAGCAGACACTCCAGCTTCTATCCCCCATATCCTTCACAAAAGGTCCTTGCCAAACAGAGCTTCCTATAGCAAAAAGGGAGAAGAAATGACAATCCTCATAGCATACCAGAGACTCCACACAAGTAAACTAAAGAGGAACTGTACACCTTTTGGCAAGGACCGATCCTTCCCAATCAACTAATCATGAACATATGTCTTTGCCGCGAAGGAGTGTCAGTGATCAAGAGACCTTTGCTGGCCATCCAGGTTAGAGGTACTTGGAGAACACAGATGGCAAACTATTGTTTTTGCCAGGCAGCAAACCTTTAGGAAACAAATGCCTCAGGATAAACAGCATTCACAGACAGAAACCACCCAGCCCTTTATTGTCTAGGTGAGCATTGCAGTCTCGCAATAAGGTGCCTAGAGTTAATTAAGCCAGTTCTACATTAATGAAGTCAGATTTATGACCTAATTATATGTCACATTTATATTTCTCTGTATAAATCAAAACCACCAGAACTAACTTATTTCATAGGCCATTGGCAACACTTGCCATCCTGGCAGAGAGATGGCTTTCGTTTATTGGCTTTAATCTGTTTACCTGAGGGTGGATGGTTTGCTAGATGATTTGGATTGGATCTGATCACATCATCCATACTCAGCTTCAGGTGTTCAAATACAGGACTCTATTACTGCTGACCCAGCAACAGCGGGTGTTCTGAAGTGACCATGCCTTAGGTCACAGAGTTCTCTAATTCCCAAACCTTTTACTTGGTAGCCAAGTTCGGAGCAGTTGCAAAGCTGTATCTGTTGTGCCTGTGCAAATCTGCACATCAGAAATGGAGGTCCAACACAAACAACAATGAAAATGAGACCTCTTATAAGTCCCCCACATTTCCTCTCCTCCATTATATCTCTCTGTCAAGGTATCTGTCTGGCAACACTATACTGTGGGAACAACCAGAGTCAGTTCTGACTGCTTTTATGGTTAAAGCTTCAAAGTGTGCCACTGACTGTGAACACGATCAATTGATTGATCTATCTGTCTATCCACCTATTAATTGCACTGTCCCATTTTTATTTTAACCAACTCAAACTTCAGCTACACCTTTTTTGTCAAAGCTTTTCCAGAGTTTGGCTTGACAAGCTTTGGCCATTACACCGAGCATCCTGTTTAATAGATGCTCATAACAATGCTGCTCTCCTGGGGAAGGTTACCTTGGGTTTGAAGAGACAAAGCAGTGTAACTCCCTGGGCCAAACTGTGCAAGTATAGCATCTTCATGTGCCCTCGGCCACTGAGAGAAAGCAGCAGGAAAGGGAGCACAGAAGCTTCAGAGCATTCTTCTCCTTCCCAACCCTACGCTTCTTCCTGTCGTCCCTCTCCTGCATGTTCCCTCCATCACCTCTCCTCTTCCTGCATCCCACTCCTCCCATGCCACTGCACTCCATTCTCCTCATCTCCTGCTGCTCCTGCAGAGGCATCCCTGCGGTCAGAGCCTAGCCCCCGGGTATGTTTACTGCTGTTGTCTCAGCACTGGCTCCTCTGATCTACTCCTAACCTTTTTATTTTTATTTTTGTTTTTAAATTAATTTCCCTGTAGATTTTAACCACTCCATTTTCATTTACCCATTTTGTTCTTCCTCTCCTCCCTTCCCCACCCTCCTCTTCCTCCCCCTGTTCCCTTTGTCTGTCTGTGTCCATCCCTTACCCTACCACAGAAAACCTCTCCTCTCCCCTCAGTATAAAGCAAGAGCCTCATGGAGCCTCTCTCACCCCTTTCACCCCCACCACGCCGGTCGGCTCTGGGCAGGCTGATCTTCAGCCCTTCCACATGGCCCTTTCAGACGATGCGTCCACGCCTTGCTACAGTGCCTTCCTTCATCATGGTGCCCACTTTGGGCAATCCAGCAGCCAGCCTCTGATAGCAGGTAACCGACCTTGGCCACGAACTCCGTGGGGATGCTGCAGGCAACGGGGTCAGTTTCGTCTGATGGGGAGACCAGTAAATGCTGCAAGCTCTTTGAGTGCAAGTGGGAACCAGAGCAACCATGACCCAGTTCTGTGTATGCAGCATGTGTTCTCAGCTCCACGGAGAAGCAGAAAAAGATTTCATGCCTGTCCTTCATTTTTAGCATAAAATGGGAAAAGAAGCCATAACTACCTAGAAGTGACTGGGTGTCCCTGTTGGATGGGTCTGGGACTTATTACAGAAACACTCATACAGCAAAGTCCCATGTTGCCTCAATAGCCATAGCCCCTGAGTTCTGCAGGCCCAGCAAGGCTGCTGGGTGCTAGCCTATGGCAGATGGTAGCAGCTTGACCAGCCCAGCCAGCTCTAGGCCTGACAGGGTTGTTCAGTGTGGGTTGCACAAACTCTGAAGTCAGATAAATACATAGGCAGCTGGTGAGCACTGCCATAGCTATGTTGTGAGCAACATTTGAGTCACCTGGTTTGGAGTATCAATGTCAGCTGGTGCCTTCACACAGCAGACCAAGTAGTTCAGAAACAGAGCATCACATCTGAATGTCCAGACCAGGAAGGGTGGGTGAGAGACTATTCATGCCTTACAGCTGAAGAAATACAGACCTGAGGTAGGCAGCCTTTAAGGGAAGGACAGAAGAGAAGAAATAGGTCGCAGAAGGTGGCAGCACTTAGAAGCAGCAGGGTGGAGGGAAGGATGTGGAGGAAGGACAAGTTTCAGGTAGGTACCAGGGGAAACTCCAGTGCAAGGTGACCGAAGCAACACTGCTGCAGAAGCTCAGGGGGTGCTTGGATGAAACAGGGGATATCATTTTAGGTGACCACTGAGGCTGCTGTCACTCCACTGTCAAAGACTGTAATTTGGGCTTCTTCAGAACAAAGTCTTAGCGCAGACCACAGTTCCTAATGCTGAAGAAACACATCTTACCTCTGCCTCCTTCATGTTCCTGTATTATTTTTCTCTTTTGAGCTAACATGCTCCCTTTGTCTTGTCAGGTGAGATTTGCATTTCTAAACCTCCCTGTAGGAAAGCAGCAAGTAACAGCAGAGAAGACTTGGGTTCATAGCACTGTCTTGGTCCAATCTTACTGCAGCCAGCAAGTGCCTCTGAGCTCTGGGCACTTCCTAAGCCAAGGAGTCTCCTGACAAGACTCCAGCAATATAGGTCTCTGGGGATGCAGACCTGTATGACCACCCTCTAGCCTAGAAGGCACTGTGTTTCAGGAGAGGTGCTTGCCTTAGGACCCTTATGGAGAATCAGACATGGGAGAAAGTGTTCAAAAGCTCAAACAATGTCACAGTGATGAAGGTGCTGTTCCTCATCCAGAAGGCTCTTGCAGAAGGGAGAATGTCTGGAGTTGGAAGCATGTTATGAGCAGGATAGGTGCTAGCTCTGCCATAGCCCTAGAGTACAAGAATTTAATAATCCTGTCTACCTGTTGGTAATGAGAAGAGGTAATGAAAGAGGCCTGCTTGTATGTAACAGCATTTTCAGAGTCTCTCTGTGGAACTCTTATTCATGTTGCTGATACCATACTTGTTTGTTATCTTCTTCTTCAAGATTGGGAGATTTGACAGATGATCACTTCCCAATGAATTTTCCACACTGAGTTTTGAACATCAGCCTCTGTGCGCTGATGTCTGAATAAAAACACAGGGGCGTATGTGCATAGATTGAGTAGCAGAGTGAGTGTGTATGTGTTCCCACCTGAATGGAAGTGTCGAAATGAATTAATTTTGCCTGCTGCTACATAATGTTCTCTCTAACTTTTCAGTGACACTGTTTTCTCACTCATCACCTGTTGTTATTTCTCAGGCTAGTCAATAAATGAAACAAAAAGAACATGAATTTTAAGCATAGAACCTTCTTGCCTTAAAAGAATGTCAGGGGAAAAAAAAAGTACTACATCTAGTAGGTGCTAATCATGTAGCTTAACACACAGCTACAAATCACTAAAGGAATGACGGTGATAAAGGAGTAGAAGAGTGTAGAATATAAATCCCTGAGGCATTACATATTTATTTTTATCAATATTGGGGAGTGGCTGGAAAATGGCTCAGCTATTGTCTGGTGGTTCTGTGCCACCACCTAAGAGGAGGTGAGCTAGGAACATCAGCCACTGATCAGAAAACTCTTCAGGGAGAAAGAATGAGCTTGCATTTCTTTTTTCTTGAGCAAACGACCTTAGCAATCTTTAGTCAAGACCTAGGAAAGTGATGACACTGGTTTAGCCTACCTCATCCCAGAGAAGCTTCCTCCCTTCAGGTTAATGCTCCATGTTGATTAGTTTTTGCTTTGCTGTATAACTGTTTTTTTATTTCTGATTCCCCAGCCAAGGTCCATGCTTGTTCCAGGGCCTGCTTTATCAGTTATCATTGTGCCACTAGTAGAGCTAAACCAACTCTTACTCTTCTTTCATTGGCATACCCCAGCACGGTTCCAGTGACTCCAGTGGTGTTAATGGGCCATACTTAACCTGTCACTTCTAAAGGCGAATCAGACTCCAGCCCTCCAGTTAGAACAGACAGGAGAGAGAAAATTTAACAAAGGAACAACAAATGGCACAAACTTCTCGGTGAGCGACAGTTCACCTAGGAAATGTGAAAGGCTTTGGACGCCTGGAACAGGGTGAGATCTCAGTAGGCAGCATTGGAGGCTGAGCTGTAAATCTCCCAGCAGCTGTGGGGGAAAGATTATCTTAATTTATTTAGCTTTTTTTTGTTGTTGGTTTTTTTGGTTTTTTTGTTTTGGCTTGAAACTCCCAGCAGCTTCTGAGATGATTTTAGTTCATTTAAATGCAATAAGCGCTAACAGCAAATGCCCTTCTGGCTGGCCCATTTTCAGGCTAACCAGTCCAAATGAGGAAATGCCTCTGGCATCAACCAAGAAGCCTCCAGCTGCACTTCCTAAGAGATGAAAAATAAACTATAATCATCCACCCAATCCACACCCCTCTCTACTTCTTTGGTGGAGAAAAGACACCACAACTTCAAGCACTGCTAACAAAAATTTGTACCTGTAGTAAAAATGAAGTGGGACTCAAACTAATTTGCATGATCCTATTATATATATTACACTAGCACCTGGAGGGACTCAACCAGTATTGATCTCATGCTAAGCACTGTGCAAATGTACTAAAAGTGTGCCCTTGCACCAAAGAGTTTGCAGCATAAAAAGAAGCATAGAGAGGTGAAATGACTTGCCTAAAATCATCAGCAGGTGAATGGCAGAGGCGGGAAGACAGACAGGCACAGAAAACTCTTGGATCACTTTCCAATGTCTTGCACATTGATCACGCCCTAAAGCAACATCACCACAGTTTTGGAACTGCATCCACTGCATATAGGCAGGACCTCAGCTACCCTGGCAGCGACTATGCTGCCATTCTCTGTCCAGCTCAGGGCCATTTTGATTTAGTTAAAGTAGGTCCAAAATGTACAATGAAAGAAAATCCATTCTTTTGAGCCTCACAAAGCTAAGTTTTAACATCCATCCTTACAGTGTGAGATCAAAAGCGCCACGATCTTCCCCCAGAATTGTCAGTGGATGGACAGCACTTACATAAGACAAAGGCATCAGAGCACTTGTCTACCAAGCTGCTAGTTATGTGACAGTGGGACAAAAGGTGATATAAAATCAATCTTGAAAGACATTATCGCTGTTGATCACCTGCCCTGATTCTTTCCCTTTCCAGGTCGTGATATGGCAAGCACCACCTTGCCTGGCTACCCACCCCATGTTCCCCCAACCGGACAAGGCAGCTATCCAACCTCAACTCTTGCAGGAATGGTTCCTGGTAAGTCAGCCCCCAGACTTCAGTAATGGTGCACACGTTTGAACAGTGTACTAGCACTGTAAGAGCTTTCACAGCTGGCTTTGCTATTGCTTTGCTGATATTAAGGGCTATTCTTTTCATAAAGAAATCATCAGGTGCCTATAACCAATGTAGCTAACAACCCTTTCTGTAACGTATCTCTTTCACCCTAGTAACTGATTCACTGCTGCTATGGGCAACTAGCTATCTGTAACCTGTGGCAATTAATTGGTAATTAATTAACCTTAGTATTCATTAACTAATGTAATTATTTTCCAATGACCCGTGCAGATTATTATGTACTGCTCGTGGCTCAGGATATTCAGCTATCCACTAACTTAGGGTAAGGACTTATCTTCTATCTAAAGCCAGGGCATCAAACTGAAAATCATCAATGGTAATTTAATACCTGCAGTTTTTGGAGACCTACTGTCCATAGCCTAAACTAGCTAAGACTCAGCAATGATTAACAGCATTTCAGGAGAAACTAACTATTCACTTTCAACAACCAGCTACTTGCCCATCTCCTGTTTGTAAGACATGTCTCCAATCCAAGAAACTACCTACCTAACCCTAGATCCAAAGGCAAACTCTTTCTTTGCTACCCAGTGCCTTTGGAGAAATACCTTCTCTTGGCATATGGATTCTCCCACTGCTTAGGGAGGAGAGAGGACCATTTACCCTAGGGCAATTGAAGACTTTCTTACCCCAGGCTCTATTCCCAGCTCCTCTTATGACAGTTATCCCCAGTAGGTAAATTAAGAGGTAGGATTTTTGTTTCTCAGCCACAGTAGCTCAGAACTCAGAACTTCACCTGCCACTGATTTCTGTTTGTGTTACTGCCTTGGGTCGTGAGTCGTGACGGCTAATGAGCAGGTATGCAGTCCATTCGGCAACCTCTGCTACTGAAGGGATGACTCCAGAACTGAAGCAGCAGAAAGCAGATGACAGAAAGCTCTTAAATCACTGTGATATGATTTGCCAGGGCTTATGAGTGAAAAGCCTAACTTAACCCTCATCCGAATCTCAGAACAGCTAGCTAAATGAACATACACTGCAGTGAGGACAGTGAAAATATGGCTGATACAGGAAATGTTTGCAGGTCAAAGTCTTAACATCTTTAAATGACAAATCACTGCGTATATACCATGGAGTACTGGCTAATACCTATGGTCACATTCCAGAGCTAACAAGCTACCCACAGCTTACAATCCTGAGGCATAACAAAATCTTGGGCTATGCTGTGAAGATGATGTGATTGACCTCCAGATCAGGAAACAATAGTGGATTGGTCCCATCCTCACCCCCACTTTAGTCCCTTGGAATAGTTGACCAGCTTGTGGAACTTTTGGGGTAGTGCAGAGTTGGCAAATTTTAGGGCATCTCCTTCTACACTAAATTTTTCAAGGAGATGGTTTGGCTCCAGAAGCAGAGAAGCATTAAGATAATATAAATCAATTACAAAACCCCACACAGTAACAGTAGGTAGATGCAGTTGTCAATATTAAAGTCAGTTATAGGTCAAAACTTACAGAAGGTTGTGGCATGTTGAAATACTTAACACCAAAGTAGCTGGGTCTCTGAATAGGTACTTTTATAAAACAGGCTCTTCTCAACTTCTAACTGTTCTCAACTCTTCAGTGACTGCTATGTAAGTTTAACATCCTCGTTGCAAGGATGATACTGACATCTAAACTGGGACAAAAATTTTAAGACCACTAATATCACAGGAGTCACTTATCCAAGAATAGGGTATTTCAGCTCCTTGATGTGGAGGCTACTTGCTCAGAAGACAGCAGTGTCCCCAAAGCCACACAAATACCCCCCAAAAGAAAAGGAGCAGGTGATAAAAGAAAAAAGTTAAGTTACACTTCAAAGAAAAAAAGATTATTCAAGTCAAACGGATATCTTTACATTACACCTGATGTCAACATGCAATTAGAGGAAGTTTTTCCAGTGTCCTAATTGGGCATCCTGCAGTAGTTGCTGCCTCCTTCCACAGAGCACCAAGCTCTGGCTGTTTCAGTCATACCCCACTGGTCAGACCCAGCCTGGCAGCCCTTCTATTCCTGTCTTCTAATGTGACGGAAGCCAACAAGCTGGAGATAAAGAGGCTTCCTGGGAAGGAACAGAAGACTTGGCTTTAATGGGTCACACTGCAGATCTCTGCAGCTACTACTCTCTGCAGGGGCCAAAAGTGAATGCCTGGGGAAGGGTATAAGAGTAGAGCAAGGATGTATCGGTACTATCTCAAAAGATCTCCCAGCCTCCAACAAGCTGCAGCTCAGAGACTTCCCACATCAGATTTAGTATTTTTCTATTTAGTATTAAACACCCTCGATAGGTTTCCCTTCCACAAACTTGAACAGTATTTCTTGAACCCATGCGAGCCTTCAGCATCTGTAGCAACCTATGGCAAGAAGTTCTGTAGCTTAACTACATATTATGTGAAAACTACATCCCTTATTTGTTCTGAACCTGCCACCTGCTAGGCTCACTTCATGCCTCATGGTTTCTGTATTAGAAGACTAAACGTGCCAAGATTTAAATACAGATACCAAGAAATACTGTTAGTAAAGGTTCCCAGAGCACAGATTGCACAGAGTATAGGCCTCATGAGATTGATCCTCTGTGCTTGCTTGCAACCTCTGTTAAGAGTCCAGGTTGAACTGAGAAAACAAATATGATGTTGCCAACAGTTTGTTACATGCCCCTAGGCTGAGAAAGATCAGGGGCCAGTGCTTTAACTACACTGCAAACAAGAAGCCAGCAAGACGGCCACTCAGGGAGTATCTTTAAGAAACATACTGACACGCAAACAAACCTCATTGTCCAGATGTGAGTGAATATGAAAAGGGGCCCTGTCTTCTCTACATAAAGGCGCAGAGCTAAAAATAGAACCGGTCAGAAACCAGAATTTCCAACCCATGCAAAACTCTGGTTTTTTTACATTTGTTTTCCTCTTGTGTTCGTACAAGGAATCAAAATAGAAACAGTTCATTTTGCAAACATCAGGATGAAACATTTCAATAATGTCAACATGTTCTAGATGTCAAGACATATTAAAATAATAAAAGAATTGAAAGGAAATTAAATGAGATGAGAAAGGCAAAATGAAACAAAACAAGAAAGTTGAAACATAATACTTTGTTTCAATTTGCAATCATTTCAGAACTTTTCTTTCTAAAACTCCATTGAAACTGACAAGCTCATGCAAAACATTTCCATTTCGATGAGACAGCATTTTCCAGTGGAAAACTGTTTTTAAGAAGATTGTTTGACCAGTACTAACCAAAGCCGCTCTGTTCTATCCGTGACAACCTTTCACTAGACTTCTACTCGTATAGCCTAGAGAGGAGCTTGTCTCCAGTAGCATTACGCCCATGCAACATGGTCAGTCATGCATGCAAGTATCTCTGAGGTTTATGCGGATGATGTGGTGTGATACATATCCTGCCTTTGCCCTTGCCCATAATGTCAGGTCCCAGGCTGGAGGTGTGGATGAAAGCCAGTAGTCCCTGAGCACAGACCTGAAAAAGCAGGGGTTAGTTGCTCAAAGAAGGATTAATCAGGTATTGTGCTACACTTAACCCATGCGTCTGAGAGAGGTTTTCTGCACAGGTGACAGAGAACCTCTGATCCCTGCCTTAATTCTTTGTCTCTCCCAGAAAGGCCATCTAGTTTCTGCAAACTGTTTTGGTGAAGTGAGCATCCAGTGAAGGGAACTGCAGTTTACACAGAGCAGCGTAGAGTCTGCAGAGGGCTGGTGATGGCAACGGCAGGGAGTCGTTAAACAGAATCCAATGTTGATGAGGAAATTACACTTGTTTCATTAGTGATCGGGGAAGGCGATAGCTCAGTTCCTCTTGGTCACAGTTGAGCTCAAAAGCTCATTATCCTGCTGCATGCATGCTTTCACTCCTCGTCAATAAACACTGTTTCCAGTGGCTGCCCTCCCTCCTCCCCAGCTCTCCATAGCTGGGGCTCTTTCTCCTCTACTTAACCCGTGCTTTAGGAACACTATAAACAGTTTAGGGTGACAACTCAGAAGACGGTGAGAGAGAAGCTTTGAAATAGCAGAACAACTTCTCTCCATGCAGAGAGGTGATGTTTATATGAGGCATTTCAAAGCAGAAATTCTCATCCGGATAGGTTTTTTTTCCTTCTTTGGGGGGCAAGCTCATTCCAGTATATCTCACAGATAAGTCACTTCAGTTAGAGGTAAGTCCAGACTATGCATTGCTTTTTGCCTTTGTATCCTATCCCACAGCATCTTGGTCACCGTAGCAGGTTTCACCTATTCGTTCCCAGCCAGCTGTCAGGATTTTCAATGGAGGATGTTTCTAGATATGGTCCGTCACACAAAATGAGGTTTTATGCTGAAACTAAAAACTACTGTGGCTAAAATACCTTTGGATGATGATTGGTTTTGATACGTAGACATTTTCAAACTGACTTCCTTGGTTATTACCCTGCGTGTCTTGAAAAAATCTGGCTGGACAGATTCTCCTCAAGTTTAAACCACTGCAAATCCCCTGACTTCAACAGACTTAATTTCCACCCTCTGAGAATCTGTGGTTTTGGCTTTAACTCTCCGGTGAGAAGAGATTTGCAGAGATTACAGTATAATTAATTGACATTTCTTTGGTAATTGTATCACAGGCATCCAGTGTGCCTTGCATTGCCCTATTTCCCTATTCCACGGTATCTAGCAGGAACACCAGGTGCTTTACAAACACTTCTCTCCTAACAGCTCCTCTCCTGCCCCAGGGCAGACCAGAAGCCAACAGTCACACTGTTCTTTCACTGTCTTTTAAGCGTACAATACCTTTCATATTGCATTAATTGTCCTAGTCTGTTGGTACTGCATTAAATTGAGATTATGATCAGATAATGGCATATTATTACTTAACAGAATCATATGTTTTTAAATGTTGGGAGATGTATTTCTTTTCAATGCAGCACCATACCTCCTCAGTTACCAAATACAATTCCTTCAGCTATGCACAGCCTTCTGTAAAACAAGGAGACTCAGCTCCTTATTCACAATAAAAATTAATTTTTAAGAAGACTGTACAACATTTGAATCTTGGGTCAGAGCCTTATTGGATCACAAAGCTCACAAGTATTTTGGTTTGGGCCGTTTTACTGAATGTGAAAAAGGATGCTGTAGCTCAGCTTGCCTTTCAGATTCAGAATAGTACCTAACGTGCTAATCATTAGAAAACTATCTGCCAGAACTGGAACACAGCAAGTTTTCTATGTAACTCACTAGCTAAGCATAAAGGTGGGGTTAATCATATGTGAATCAGTTTTCTGTCTACCATCATCATATAGAGTAAGAAAGAAAGAGTGATTCATACGTTTTCCATTTTGGTTTATATTTAAGCCCACCCTGCTCTCAGACCATTTCCAAAAATAAATAATACTTTTCTCCACAAAAACATCATCACCCTCAGTACCCTGTGAACAAAACACGGCAATACCCATTGCCATCAACAGCACTGCTAATCCCAATGAGTTTATTGTGAGCTTGTCCCATCAAGCTCCCACGCCTGCTGCCTTGAGAACCTCAGATTCTATTTAAAAGAAAGCTGACAGTTAATTGCAGAAAAAACCTGCACATGCAATCCCACTGCAACCTGAGGATCAGAAGTCAGAAGGCAACGAAAAATAAACCAGTTTATTTATTTGTATTACTGAATTTCATTATTTTAAACTAATTTCTTGATTCTGAAGAGGTCAGTTTTATAAGTTTTAATTTTATGGGTGAGCAACACTACACTGAACAAACTACAGTGTCCTCAAGGGCACAGTCTCAGTTGGGCTTGGAAGGTACATATGTTAGTTTTCATGCTGGCATACGGATTCGGCACGAATGCTGGCTTGATGGAAAAGCAGACTTTTCACTCCTAACTGTATTTCACACCTTCCTTGTTTTCTTCCAGGGAGCGAGTTCTCAGGGAACCCCTACAGCCACCCTCAGTACACAACCTACAACGAGGCCTGGCGGTTCAGCAACCCTGCATTACTAAGTGAGTACCTCTTTCCCACAGCACACCCCCCAGCTTCGCGCTCCTTCTGTTTGTCTGTTTTCTTTTCTGTTTTTTTTTTTTTTATTGTTTGTTTCTGAAGAGGGATTTTCAACTATTTGGGCAGGTGAGAGGCCTTCTTCCTCACTCTCCAGTCCAGCATCTAGATGGGTATATACCTCATGTGTGTTTTATATGTGTTCTGAAGCCAATTCCCCTTTCATGAGATGGTTCAGAATTCCAGTTCAGCTCTGGCTTCTCCATGGGCTGCATCCACAGTTCATTCCACATTAGAACAGAAGTTAAATTCAGGTTCTGCTACTCTCTCGGGCTGCAATCAACACCCATTCAAGATCTGATTAAAAACCCAGATGAAGTTTCACTCCTCTCCCAAGCTAAACCCAGAGCCAGCTGCTGGGGATCTGGAAATCCCATAGAAGTTCTTCCTATCAGACCAGTTGGAACAGTGTCTGGAGCGGGAGACAGGCTGCATCACTAGATTTATAACAGCCAGTAGGGATTTCTTGCAGGGATAGATCCATCTTCAGTGACTAATATGCCCAGAAAGAGTCAGGTTTTTTTCAGAGGGGAAAAAAAACTCCCAAAAGACTGTGCCTTCTAACACAACATTTTTTTGCAAGGGAATAGGAAGAGATTTATTATATGAAAAATAAATCAGCTGTGATTATTATTTACGTATTTACTGAGGTTTAACAACTGGATAATAGATGCACATTTTATTCCAGTATTGTTAAACCTCAGTAAATGTGATCTTAATAATCAATCACTATTTAACACACATTCAATAACCATCTAGAGAGCTTTCATGCCAAATGCGACCAAAATCCCAAACAATAAAACCCTGTAATTTTGTTTCATTTCTCCCCTCCTGGTTTTAAAAGTGACCTGTTATACTTTGTCAGATACGTTCAGAATATCTGGTCCTGACACTTCCTTTGTGGCCGCAGATCAGGTGTGGCATATTTGTGCTGCAGCGCTCACGGGCTTCCCTCTCAGCAGCTTACTGATGGCCAGGAGCAAAAGGATCTACTTCCCGTAGAGGGGCTCCAGAGCCAGTGGCCACAGTAGCATCTCCCCATGGAAACGCAGTCCTTGCCTGGCCTCCACTGATTGCCTTTCCCTAGCCCCGTTAAGAGCTGAGTCTCCAAGTTTGTTCTTTTGGTTCCTTTCCTCTTCTTCTTTTCCTTTTCAGTTCTCCTTCGCTTCTTTTCTTCGTTTGATTGTTTTGGTTTGGTTTTTTTTTGGTTTTGGTTTGGTTATTTATTTTTTTTTTTTTACTGTTTGTCCTTTCAACCAGTCCATTCTTCTCCTGTGTTAACTTTCAGGTTCCCCTTATTATTATAGTGCCACATCCCGGGGCTCCGCACCTCCCACTGCTGCCGCTGCCTATGACCGCCACTAGTTACCATGGAAACCACATGAAACTGCAGGGCGACAGCTTAGGCCTCCACATTGTACCTGTCTGATCACCTCCCTCCATCCCTGGGAAGGGTGAAGAGACCTTCTCCGTTCCTCCCCGCAGTCCAGTTCCTTCCTCTTCGCCACGAAGGCGCCGGACCAAGCGCTCACCACACAAGACTGAGACCCCGGCCCTCCCCCTGCCCTCTGCCCCCACCGCTCCCCCCGTGCCGGGAAGAGCCTGTGGCCAAGCGGCTTCTCCTGCTGGAGCTCTCCACCACGCCTGGGCCAAGCGCAGCCCCGCCAAGTCCCCTCGGCTTCCAGGACTTCAGGGGGGCTGGGAAGAAATGCAGCTGGCAACCACTGCCTTACGGGACCCCCTTCTTCTGGGAGCGGTAGGGGCTGGGGGAAGCAGGAGAGACCACCGCTCCTGAAACACTGTTCCCCAAAGATACACTCTCCCGTGGCGGACCCTTCGGCATGTGCAACCCGCAATGCTCACCCTGTTCCCCAGGACAGAGGGAACGGTCTGGCTAGAGCAGAGACGGCAGTACAGAGACCTGCCCCGCCTGGCAATGAAGAAAAGGACCAAGTAACTATGTGCACCCCGCGAGGGGTTCTCTGTGCACCTCATCCCCACGCTCCAGCACGGCTCCCCCCACAGTCGGCTGCACCTCCCGCGTGGCGGCTTTGCAGGCCAGAGTCGGGAGGAACCTCACACATACACCCACAACTTCTGTGACACACAATCAGCTCAGACAGGAGGATGGAGCAACACTTACAAACCAACCGACGAAATGAAGAAATATATAAATAGATATATAAATATAACTGTGTTTTTATGCTTTGTCATGAAGGTCTGTAAAAAGGAAAAAAAAAAAAGAACAAATCCCCAATTTTCTAAAAAACCCAAGCAAAAAAAAAACCAACAAAAAAACAAAAATAATAATTAAAAAACCCTACAAAAATAAAACTCCAAGTCCCATCCCTCCCCACCACCTGAATGGCAGACGAGTTCCTCTGACGTTTGATGCTCCTCTTTCACTCTAGGGTTTTGTTTCTTTTCTGTTTTGCACTACAATGGGATGGTGGTATTGGAGAGGATTGGATGCCAGCTCCACCCCTGTCGCCTCCTCCTCCTCCTCCCCCTTTCCCAAATCCTGTCTCTGGGGAGCAGTGTGGACAAGTCACATCTGACAAAGTTACCAAACACATCAGTCGACAAAAAAAGCACTCTGAGTCAACAAACGTTTTCCATGTCACTGGTTGGCAAACAAAGAAAACAAGCCCAGCTGCGCTCTAGCTGCGCTGTGTGGTGGAAAGTGTGGGGTTTCATGTGGGCCCATCTGATTGCCCTCTGGACAGCTGAGACTGAGATGGACAAATTCAGGATTGGCTGGGATTATTGCTTGGTTCCCTAGCCCTTAGCCTCTGCTCCTTCACCTTAACCCCTGTACCCGTGATGACTTCAGTTCACCCTCATCCCAACTTTCGCAATTTTAGATACGTCCAGCACCCATTCTCCAGACCCCCACTGCCGGTGACAACAGCCTCATGATCTGTGCCCAACACCTAATTTCCTAACCACTGCAGCCTCGCTGTTACAACCCCCCTTCGATTCCCAGCCCATCTGCTCATACACCTACTAATTTATAGGCCTCCATTCAAACCCATATGCCTGCATTCAACCAGCCAGTCCCAACATACAGCCCCATCTTCTCATCTTCAATCCTATATTGTGCACCCTAGTATTTACCCCTTATCCCAAATGCTCACCTGATGATTCTCTAGGGATTCTCTGCTCTTTTTGGTTCCCAAGTGACTGGCAAACACTGTTCTGCAAAAGGCTAACTGTCAATAGAAATGCTTATTACTCCTGTATCGTCAGCAAACTCATAAACTGTTCCTTGCACTGACACTTCCTAAAAAACACTCAAAGAAAACATGAAGGCAGCTATAGCCTGTCCCCAGGGCATCAAGTCTGCCAAAGTAGATCTGTGTTGTTTTAGAGAGGTTTCAGATAAAACTTGTGGGCTACTGTCCACGGACAAAGACAGGATTGAGAATCAAACCCCCGAAGGGCATAAAAGTGAACAGTGGAGCAATCTGTACAGCCAACATTATGTATAAAATCCAAAGTTCCAAGCCTCAGAGGAGATGTGGTTGTGGACTCGGTATTCTGTCTCCAAGTTTAACTTGTATGTATGAAATCCATCATCAGTAAACAGCTGTGTTGATCCCAAAGGCCCCTTTCACCTAACACTTTTAGCCCTTGCATGGCTCTAGCTGATTATAGGTCTGTGTCTTCTTTATTGGGGTGCCCAAATGGTAAGGGTATTTGGCAGGATGTTTACATAGAAGATATAGAGCTAAAATCTGTTCCTGTACAGAATAAAATCAAAGAGGTTACTCCTGTTCTATTAAAAGTGTCATTCTGCACGTCTTACCTCTGAGTGACCTGCTGCAAAGAGCGGAGTTGTTACTCTGTCACCGAGACCAGAATTTGGCCCGTTATCTCATCTTATTCTGTATGAGAAGCAAATTCTGAGTAATTTCTAAAAATTTACTTTCACCACTCCTTCTGTTTTCCTCCCCAGACACCAGATAGATGCTGGACCCTGTTAGCAAAGTCTCCCCTTTAGTGTCTCAGTACAGCCTTTGCTCTCCTTGCGCACCACCCCGTTTCACGCAGCGGGTCGTCGGGGCAGAGGCAGTAAGTCCCAGGACCAGCGAGGAGAACCTCCTGAGGAGGCTAGAGAAAAGGAGACTGTCTTGCGTCACACTTGGCAACCTGCAGTCCAGGGGCCACCTCAAGAGAAGCTAGCAGCTCAGAAATGCTTATTTTTATGATGGTGTTGTGCTAAACTTGAGACACAAGCTAGGGTATGAAAGCAGGATTTGGTTGGCTCACTCATGGCTGGCTTGATTTGACCCTCGGAGGGCCAAATCCATTGTTGGTGTAACTCCACTGATAAAAGAGGATTTCCACCAGGCACTGGATTGGTCTGGAAAGTTCATAAGTACGGCATCTAGTTTGACCAGGAAAATGAAAAGGAAAGCAGAATTATGCAAAGGACCGGGCAGTCTAATCCTCTTCCACCACCATCTGTAGACCCCCATGCGAATGTACTGAATTACATTTGCCAAAGAGTTTCTTGTGTTGGTTGTTTTGATTTACAGTCGGTGGATGCATTGTAAAGCAGTATTATAGCTAAAGTCTAGTAGCTGACACGGGGATTTATGTGGTGATATTATGCAGAAGAAAACCATCAATATTCATATAGATTCCATTAGACTGGACTATGCAGGAAACGCAAAAATTCTACCAATTATTTAATATTATGTTATTTGCAAAAACAATTGCTGCTTTGTAGGAAGATAATGTGTGTAATGTGAAGGCAATTCCTCTTGTATATAAGTTCATCTCCATCTTCATCATGGTAGTTATTAAAACAGCCTCGTCTCATCCTGTAGATAAGGAACACACTGTCTGTACTGTGCAAGTCTTGTTGTGCTCACTGAAAACAAAACAGTATGTTCAATAAAGCACAGCACAAATCCAGAACCTGAGGGAACAGCCAAACCTTGGAAGGACCCCTTCCCCAACAGGCCAACAGTTCCTTTGTTATAGGTGGATTTTTGGCTTTTTTTCCCGTTTTTCTTTAAAGAGTTTTACAGGAAAAAGTGAGAAGTAATTGGAGGAAGAAATCACTATGCAAAATCCAGTGAAGTCTATGACTCACATCTCTCTCCTCCATTCTGCTGTCTCTTCCCTTTCTCCCATTTCTTTCTTACACCCTCTTCCGTTCTGTTTCTATCCCTCTCTTTTATTATTCTTCATTCCCAATGTACTTTTCTATCCAGAGAGAGAACAGCATTATTGATGTGAGAGCAGGTATCTGGGACCTCAAACTCCCCAGTTCTCCTCGTGGCTCTAGAGAACCTTTGTCAAGTCCAATTTCCCCCCTGTGCCTCAATTCCAATCTCCTGTAAAATGGGGATAACAACAGTTCCTAGTTCACAGGGGGATTGCGCAGCTGAATTAATTAGCACCGGCTCAGTGCTTTGAGATCCTGGAAAGAAAATTCTATCAAAGTGTTAAGTATTATTCTGAATAATAATTAATGTTTCCATTACATTTCTCTCTGTTTCTCACAAATCATTCTTTGTTTCTTTATTCTTCCTTAGCTCTCCCTTCACATCTTTCTTCTCCTATCATTCTCAGCTCTGCTGCTACATTTGCTTTATCTAATGGATGAAGCAGAAATGTTGTGTGACTGGATCTCCTTCTGTCACCATTCTTTTTGCGGGGGAAGAATCTCATGAGTTCTCAAATGCCATGCTTTGCTGGAAGCAACAGGGACCATGGCATTTAAAACTGGGCAGCACTTTTGAGTCCTGTTCTCTGAAGCTCCCACATCTTTTTGGCCCAACAGGATGTGGGGCAAGATGGGGGGAGGGCTGCATGGGGTGGATGCATTCAAGCTGGCACCCTTGTGACCTGTAAATCTGCTGGGGATGTTGGTGGCAATGAGCCCTGCTGTGGAAACAGGGAGAAGTCCACATCTTTCTGACCCATCAGTAGCAGTGATTCAAATTCGGAGTAAGACTTCAGAATTAATCGCAACATGAATGTGAGGATGTCAAACAATGAAAGGAAAACAAAAAGCCCTGCACCTCTTTCTCCTCTTGAGTATATAATTATATATGCACATGAACATTTTCCTAAAGGAATTTTTGGGTTGCTGAACTGTTGCAAAACCCCCACCCTTTTGTCCCTAAGGAAAAGCACCCCTCTGGGAAAATAAATGAGTCATAGCTGCCCCCTTTGGCACTGACAGAATGAGGGCTTCTGAGGGACCCCACAAATACCACAGTGTGCTCCTTGGCTGGGCCCAGGACAGTGGCAAACTTGCAAAGCAGGAAGGAGGGACCAAACAATGACAATTACAGAACTGACGATAAATCCAGCTGTAAGCAGCCCTGTTGATGCTCTCCAGGCTAAGCTAGACACGAGATCATGGAGGGGAGGGGGCCAGTGCCAAGTACAGGGTCATATCCATTCTAGGCTGCTGCAGCCACTCTTGGCTTTTCCTCATCGCTTCAGTTCTGTTTGACTCTTTTCTTTTCTCTTTTTGTGCACATGAGAAATAAAAACAAATTTTTTTTTTTTGTATGTCATTTTTGTGGCTTCTGGCTTGTTTCTCTTTCCCTCTCCTTCTCTTCCCCTCCCTCCCCAGCGCTTCTCTCTCCAGCGGATTCCCCTTGAGGTCTCCAGGATGTTACATTTGCTGCACCTAGCACCCTTCGGGCACCATGTAAACAACACTATCATTGCTAACAACCACCACGCCATGTGACAAAAGGCACCACACGTGTCTGCAACACCCTACAGTGCAATCCAGCCTCTGAGCCCCCACCAGTCCCTACCCTGCTCCTGTTCATTGACAGCAGAACTCCCTCTTCTACTGATCTCACCCGACTGACTCCCAATGATCCATAACACATCAGGTGGTCCCGGGTAGTTCAGAAAATCAAAATGCTCTTGGGTAGCCACCACATCAGAAAGATGTGGGGTAACCCAGACTCCCCTTCCCCTCTATGCCTGTTTCCTCATAGCCCCAGCTGGGGATGCGCAACACTGGCTCAACACGTCTCTAGGAGGATTTTAAGTCTTCCAGAATCAGCCCTGATGTTCCATCAGAGCACTGGGGGGGGCTGTGCACGAGGTCGCAATGAAGTGAGGGTGGCTGACAGCTCTCAGGTCTTACCCCCACTTCTCTGCTACCCTTGTTTTAGTTCCATGAGAGGAATTCCGTTAGCTTGATGTTTTATTATATCTTGCTTTCTCTTAATCTCTATCTGTCTTGGTCAACCGGGGGGCAAACCCAAATGCGAAGTCGTTAATAACCCATTCTCCAAGCCATTCATTGTCTGCCTAACAAAGAGCTAGGCATTATATTAAGGTACGCTATAAACATACCAAATACTGAAGTATTCACTCAGTTTTCCCTCAGTCAAGCACTAATTCTGCAGGAAGTCAGATGCAGTTTAAGGTCATAGAGGCTGGGTAAAAATGTAGCAAGGAGTCAGGCTAGCCGAAACCAATTTTGCTTCTACAATTTTTAGGCATTTAAAAATATTCTTACAACAGCTCATGAAAGCCAGTGGGCCACATTTTCTGCTGCTGCATGTGCATATCTTAAGGAAAGCCTGTGCAGAAGTGCTGTCATGAAATCAAATGCTTTTATGAAGCCTTTGCTCGTCAGACAGTGAAAGTATTTCCTTTTGTTTCAGTTTATATTTTTCCCTTGCAGCTTTAACAGAATAGGCTGAAAATCCTCCAGCAGGGCATTTTCCATAAGTGAAAGTAAATTTGTTGAAATCCAAACAGTCTGTAAAACCAATTCAATTTTCACAACACTGCAGCAGAACTGCCTGGCAACTCTCTTGAAAACAAGAGGCCTCGGGTTTCCAGGGTCTGCCGCCTGCAAGACAGGCCTGGGGGGCAATGCAGGGGTAGGCTTGTGCTCAAAATCAGGACAAAACTGGAATCCAAGACTCTGAAATCTTCTATGCATCAGAATTTTCTTTCTCTACCGAAGTTTAGGTGATAGGAATCACACAGTGGATTAACAGATGAGATCCTGGATGTTAAACTGACTGGAATAAAGAGAAATTACTAATGTACCTTCGCTGTCAGAGGTGAAAGACAAGCTACGAATCAACAGACAGATGCACCAGAAGAAAGAAAAATGGATTTTCAAAATTAATCCTGGCCAAATAATCTTAGAAGAAATACTTAGAAGCTAGCATGATCATCTCATCTGTATTGCACTCAATACAGCCCAGAGAATCGCACCCTGACATTCCTGCGTAAGTCTCCATAACTGATAGTAGAACTATAGCAAAACTTTGGCAACTTCCAAGAACTTCTATATCTTGCAGAAAGAAATACTTGCATGAAAGAGCTATTTCTACCATTCCAACTACTGTTATGTTCCTTTAATAATCCTGCATAATCAATGGGAGTTCTGGGTGTGAAAATGTTGTGTGATGAAACCAGAAAGAGCATCACAGTCTGTCTCCTAATGAGGAAAATGATATTGTAAGAGATTATGCAACTCTAAGTTAAGAAAACCTCTTTATGATTACTCTGACAAGAAAAATAAAGAAAAGTTTGAACATTCTGAGATGGCAACAACCTTCTTTAAAAATAAATACATTCTTTAATGAGACGTAGGCAAGGAAAGATAATACACATCTGAAAGTATTAATTGAGGTAGCGGATGAATTTACTGGACACATAATCAGTACTGAAAAACTGTAAGGACCTGGGGAATGGCAAAAATGGAAGAACAGCACCAATGCTTTAAAGGAAAAAATTGATCCTGAAAACTATCATCTAGTAAATCTACACAGTGATGATTATATCCAAAGGAAAATACTTTAAAATATTAAGGGAAGGATCAGCTCACTAAACAAGTAGCAGTTAATGAAAATATGCATAGTAGACAGTCTGTACATAAATTCTTGTCTGCTTTAGAAAAAAAGCTGGGAATATCCTTAGGACAGTTAAGTGATTCAGGAGCTATCTGCAGTGAAGTAAAGCAAGTTTGTTAGAGTCTGTATTGCCAGCCCCTCAATACTTGAAAAATCAGGAACCAAGTACACATAAAACTCACAACATTGACTGGAAATAGCATAATTTGTATATAACAGCAGATACCATTTTGTATATATGTATATTTATATACATGTATACAAAATAAAACCAAAACAACTCTTGCTTGACTTATAACTTTAGTGTTCTCAAGACATCTACAGCTATGTTATTAATTGTGCCTCTTCCACCGCAAGAGTCAGAAATTCACATTCAGTGAAGAAATTCAAATTCAGTGAAAAGTCAGAGTCTCACTGCATGGCAGGGACCATGGGGTCTAGTGCTTTCGGAAGCAGCTCAAATGTCACAAGACCTGGAAATGGCCCTGTAACTCCTGGCAAGGCTGACAGAGCTGGTCTGATACCAAAGCTTGTCAAAGACTTGGGTTTATTCCTGCCTTCTGCTGTGTGACATTTTGGTGGAAGCTGCCCATGCAAAGCATGTTTGATCGTTTCGGGTTCAAAACTCTACCTGCAAATTCATTCCATAGCAGCTGCTTGGAGAGGACCTTTTCCCACTGTTCCTCATCCGTGTAGCAGAACCCCCCCTCGTCTGCAACCCCTGCCTCTTGCCACTTCTTCCACCCTTTCCTTCAAGATCCCTTCCAGTGCCTTGCTAGTTCTCCTGCCCCAGGCATGTTGTCCCTCAGCATTGCCCCTCATGTGGAAAACATGGATTCTATGTAAATCCCCTTCCTCCTCCTCTGCCCTCTACCCTCTCAAGTATAAACTCTCCCGTGTTCCTTGTCATACACACTGGGGAGACCATCCTGCATCCCACCTTCCCTGCTCAGGCACTATTGGCTTCTCCACACACCCCTTTCTCCCACACACTGAGGACCTTCTCTATCCTTACTGTTTCTGCTGCTGTCCTCATCCCCCTTTACTACTCTGACAGGAACACCAGGTTTCAGGACAGATGCAACATCCACCTTTACTACAGGCAGCCAAACTTCCTGCTGCCAGAGTCTGTAAGTAAGTGCTGACCAGCTGGAACTGAAACTGCCTGTGGCTTCCATCCCTGGGAGGAAAACTGTAAGGAACCATCTGACGCAATGCAATGCATGGCCGTGGTTTCACAGAGCACTACACAGCAGTCTTTGCTGAAGGGTAAGCTTTCTGTTATGAAACATAACAAAAATGGCTTCACTTCTAAATTACCTCCTTTCAAAACCTATCATTTGCATCTGAATTATTGTTTTAAAGAGACACACCGACAATGAAGCATTACAAACACAGCAACTTTCAGCCCCAGACCAATTTCAAACACACCCTGTTGAACACTTAGAAAGGAAGACAAACAAAACTGACACAGTAAACCCAAAGGGTACAAGACTGAACAGTGTGAAATTTCACACAGATAGAGTACCTCTGTGTACAGAAGAAAGAAGCATTTTTCCTCCATGTCAGCGTCCATCAGAATGCAGTTTTAACTACAGACCTGCATTTGGCACCTCCCTAAGACACCAGCACAGGTTAGTTGCAGCACCCAGCTAACAAGGCAGCTTCCCCAGGTGCACTTTTCAGACTCATATATGAAAGTCAAATCATCATTAACAAGGCAAATCAATCCAAAGCCCCGTATTTTCATGCCTTTTTCTCTAACATCAAGACCAGTAGGTTTTAACTTACATTTTTAACATCTCTAGTTTATTTTTAAGGAAACAGCTTTTAATGTAACTGGGAAAAGTGAGCTTATGGACCTAGATGCAGTATACTAGCAGCTATTCTTCTACTGACTGTTTTTTTGTTCTTACTGTTTGCTAATTGAAAAAGATTGAAAATCACTTCTCTAGATACGCTTCAAATCTCAGAGCATGACATAAAATCCAGGAATCCAAATTTCTACCAAGCAACGTCTAGCTAACAGCTGTCTAACCCACTGGGAAAGTTTATATATCCTATCCCCCTGTTAAAGCTGAGTAGAAATAGGATAATAGCTTGCTAACGCTATCAGCTGAGACAACCTTTTATCTCAAGCAGACACGGTCCACACTCAGAAGTCCCAGACAAGCTCTGCACAGAATCATTCTCCCTAAATGTCATGGATTGCCTGTTTTAAATTGAAAAGTCCTAGAGAAAAAAACAGCAGTAAAAGAATTGAGCCAAGGCTGCAAAGCTGGGTACCCAAAAATTAGCAAGTGCCATAATACAGGAAGACTGGACAGAACTCTGCAGGCAATGTGCCGGAGGGAACAGGAGAAAAATTAAATTAACTTGTCATACTTTTTGGTCTCTAACTTTGTAGAGCCTATTAGTAACCCAGGGTAAGATTCTCACAAGAGGTTTGCACCACCACGAACAGACACCCCTCATACACTCCCCACTCCCTGTCCATTGGTCTTCCCTACAACCCACCTTTGCCCAGTGATCCATTTACATCACACAAATGTAATATGCTAGTAGGTTAAATTTGCTAATAAACCAGGATGTGAGCATGTTATACCTACTTAGTATTCAGTTTGCTCTTTTATAAATGATTTGGTAGAGAATCAGGCCCTCCTCTCCCTCTCTAGCTGACTCTCATCTGATTCTAATTCAATTTCTCTGCCTATTGTTTATTTCACCACTCCCCTGTGAAGTGTCAAATGCTGATGTTCCGTCAGCCTAGAACTGTCGTTTATATTTGTCATTCAGTCCTTGTTAAAAAATAAAACAGGACTGCGCCTGCCTTGGAGCGCTCTGCCTGGGAATTCCCTGTGGTAAAATTAGTCCATTTAGATGGAAAGTTTTGTGTCACTCCCCTGTCTAAATTGGCAGATCTGGCTCTTTTGCAAAAACCAATAAACTGTGAACCTTGATGCATCTGTCAATCAAACTCATCTTTCTTGAGCAAAGCCAGATGACAACAAAAGCTGGGCAGGCTCCTCCGATTGGTTCTTCTCATTTAGGCATATCAGGAGGCACCTGTCACTCCTCTGGCTCAGCATCGTGCTCAGAGGGACTCCATTCACGGAGAGATGAAGCCTTACTGGGGGCTGGGTTGGGGCTGGGATGGGGAAGGAGGAAGGGGGAGTTTACCCTCCTCACTCTCAATGCAATCTGCAGCTTGGCTCTTTCCTCATGGCTCTGGTGAGAGGCAAGGAACTGGCATGTTTTTTCCCACACCTTAAGTGAAAGCTTTGATTTCTTAAACTATGCAGGTTTTCTGGTGGCTAAAAGGATGTAGCAGGAGCAGTAAATGCGACACGCCACATCCCTGGGGCTCTGGGGACTGAGCCACAATACCACAGAGGAGAGAGAAGAGTATTCCAAACCCTTTTCCAAAGCTGCTGTGTGCAGCCTGCCAGGTCACCCACCAAGGAGAAGCAGAGAGGGTTTTTCTACCTCTCTGCTAGGAATGGCGGGGATGGCAGACTGATTGAACAAGGCCTCGCATGCCAAGGGAAGCATTTTTTATAAAGGCATAAAAGAGGAAGAAAAAAGGCAGCAAAACCAATAGCTCACAGCATGGTGCTTGAGAGGAGCTGGGGCACTTAGGAGCTGATGATACCTGTGGGAATGATCCCCAGAGAGATCAGACTTCAGGGGACATCTCAACTTGTCCAGTTTTCACTGGAAAATTCTGAATTCTGCTGTCTGCCCCAAAGAAGGGTGCCAAATTTTTATTGTTTCTTTTGCACTTAAAAAGAGAATTTAATAATTTTCAAAGTGTAATTATTTGCATATTTGCATTAGGTTACCACTGAACCATTCAAGAAACTTGCTCTTCCATAGAGCTACTGCTTGATGATGGATTTATGTTGCCTCTTAAGCACTGCATCACAAACCTCATCTCAGGCACCTGTATTTTCTCTTTCTACTTTGTTTTGCTCAGAGCAGCTCTGCCATCATATTCCACTTACACTGTTTGCAGGTATCAACATAATTCTCTCGACAGTGCAGTAGCCAGCCAGTTCTCTCAAAATTCTCATAAGTCTCATGGAAGTTTTGTGCTTTTGCTCCAGTTACAGGATATATAAGATGAAAATCTCAGCCTTCCTAAAACAGTTGTGAGTTCATTTGGTTCAACCATCCAGTTTCAATTACAGGCTCAAAATGACAACACAAAGCACTTAAAACACACAGCAAAAAAGCTCTTTATGACATTTAAGTTCATGTCATTATTCTTGCAGGTGGAGGAAAGCAATTCTTGCTTACCGAGTGTTTGAGACTTGCCAAACTGGGCATACAAAGTACTGATTTTCATGTGAGAAATGAATCTGGTAAAACATTGACCAGATGATGCTAGTTAGCATTCATATACACGTTTGCTGGGCTACACGCATAAGGTCAAAATACAATCTGTACATCATAGTTTGGGGTCTTGAAAAGACTGCTGAAAGATTGCTTATAGCAGGCAGCTGCAGGGGTACTGAACGAGTACACAAAGTAGCATAGCCACAGGCTACAGGCACGGAGAGAAACATTACAGTCCCTATGTACTGTGACTATGAACCATATTACAACATCAGCTAGAGATACCCAGACGACAACTCTCTGTGTTACGTACTGTACAAAGTAAGACATCACTCCTGTCCTGACCAACCCCACTTATCATTAGACAAAACACAGAGGGGAAGCGAGTCATTCAATGCTGCTTACCTGATCCTTGACAGAAAGGGAGTGACGCACAAACCTCACCAGCCGTGCCAGCATGCTGGATCCTCCTGCCGGATCCTCCTGCCCTTTATGCAGGTAGGAATAAAAGCAAAGTGGGCCACCACCAATTAGCACTAGCAGAAGGATACTGGGAAGCAATCACATTCTGGGAAGAAACAACAGGTGGCTGCTCAGACCCACCTCACTGACATACTTTGAAAGGTTTGCCATATTCTTGAGAAAGTAAATGAAAGATAATGAATCTTCAACACAGGTTTTCTACCTGCTGCATCCTTTTCTGGCAGGGGAATACATACATATAATGTAAAGAATGTCTAAGCAAATGAGTTGAAAAATGCTGTGAGAAAATAGAAGTGAAACTTTAGGATGTTACATAGTGGAAAGAAAGTGCTAACAGATAGCTCACAGAAGCACACTGACAGTCTGAAGAACAGCCTTAAAGCTATTTATACAGGGAGACTCTTGACCAAGATTCCCAAAAGGAGCTCTCTAAAATGTACCCCATATTCAGGGATCTAACTAAATACCACAACTTTCCCAAATCACCAACAGTCCAGCATTTTCCCAGTTCATGAGCATCTGTGCTCGTTGCAGATGCACTCAGGAGTGGAGTGAGATTTCCTTCCATGATTTATTCCCATCCCAGTACTCTACTTTGAGGATTCACTGCCCAGTAACCATAAGAAACTGGCCGGTATTCTGAACTGTACAATCTTTTGTTATTTGGTTTCACCTTTGTCAGAATATTCCAAAGCATATTCCAGTTGTGACCAGCTCCTCAAAAGGGTCCAAATGTGAGCTAGGCATGTAAATATGTACCGCTCAGTATTTTTACTAGAAGGCTTTGAGGAGTGTTTGGGGCACTCAGCTGCACATTACACACTGAACTTTTTGGGTAAGTTTTGTAACAACAGTTGCTGAAGATTCCTGAAAATCTATCCATCGTTTTTAACGTGTCTAATCAGACCTGAGCTTTAATTAATGAATTTATTTTTAACTTGCCCTACTTTGAAAATTCTCTTAAGTTCATTAGGAAAAATCTTACCCTCTTCTTCTACCAGCTAGGATACATATTTACCATCCAACTTCTTTTTAAGTTTTACTATAAATCAGAAGGGACTTAAAGTATACCCTCTGCTCCAACTATTTCATTGTGCTCCCCCTTCTGTCTGTATCAGGTGATCACTCTCACTAGACTGTGGTCATTACTGTCTGTAGCAGGAATTCTCTTACTGCTTTGTGTCTGCACAGCAGGTGATGTAGTGGGCTCCTGGTCCACACCAGAGGTCTCAAAGAGCTACCACAACATAAACTGTAAACAGCAAAATATTTTTTGGGGAAAGGCCACAAAGTACCATTCCTGGGAAACATCCTGGTGATGTTGAACATTTCTTCTCCTTGGAGGCAACTTCTCTGCCATTACTGACTTCCCAGAAAATCCTGCTCTGGGTCAAGGTGCCATATGAGAAGTTCCCACCAAAAGGAGGGAGACAGAGTGCAAACAAAGCTAAAGGGAACTTAGCACAGTCTTTGATTCTGGAAACCCGGCACAGTCTTTATTGTTATCTCCAGTATTGTCCTGTGTGTCTTTCTATTTTTATCTTTTGAGTATGGATTGCCTATTTTGACCCATTATTGTTTGTTTATTCATCTGTTTTACCTCTTCATACGTATTTTGCTTGGCTGATACAGCAAAAGCAAAAAAGCAGTAACATTTTTATTTGCTCTGAGACCTGTTTGCCTTCACAAACCGAGACTGAGCACAGACATCACCTGTTCCCTCAGAAGAGAGGGAGACACCAAAACATTTGGGACCCATGGTGAAGGAAGTGGCAGGGGAAGGCAGATGCTTATGTGGCTGTATCACAGGGCTGGGCTTCATCATTTTTGTGTTCCATTCAAAGATGACTGGGAGGAAAAGAGGCAAGGCTTTTTGGAGCCCTTCCTTCTGGGTGAGTTGTACATCAGCAAAGGTACTAGATTTGTGTCATCTCAGAACTACAAGGGTTTTAATACAGGAAAAGCAACAGCTTTGATGCATCTCTTCCCTTGCGCAGCCATGCAGAACACAGAGAAGTTGAGCCTGACTACTCAGTTACATATGCACAGAACTACGTGTATGTTTTTTTGTGCAATACGTATCTGTGTACTACCACAGTAAATCAGAGGCTGCATTAAATGGACAACCAAAAGCCTCAAAAGGCAGCTGGAATCTTGCTACTGACTTTGGTTTGTGCTCCAGAACAGCAGAAGTGTTCTCATGCTCTTAATTTGCCAAAATGGATACTTCTTAGTTTGACATTCCCCATGCTGCTAACAGAGGAGATATATACCGACAAAAATCATACAGCTGCAAATGTCCTTACCCTCCTTCTCCTCAGACATTAAGTGTTGTGATTGCAGGTCCTCTCACTTTGTCTCATTAACCCAATTTTAAGGTGACAAGTGTGGTGAATCTGTAAGCCACTGATCACCTGGTTTGCTTAGCAAAGGTGGAGAATGATGTTCCCGACACTGTTTCTCTGCAGGCACCCAAAACTAGCCAGCGTTCTGTCTAACATGGCTTGCTCCTAAACTGATCAATCTTAAAGAAAAAAAAAAAAAAAAAAGGCAGGATTCTAGTTGCATTATGCAGGGCCAAAATAGTAACAACTATTGTTTCTGCCACCTATCCCCATTGCATTATATTTTTTCCCCTCAAGTGAGCTTTTCTCAGCTGTCTCTTATTCAAATGCTGAACAAGTCACCTGAAGTACAGCCTAGACTCAAGAAGCCAGAGAGAAGAAAATGGTCATTAGAAGGAGAGAGCGGAACAGTCTGAAAACAAAAGCACTAGCCATCACCTTTTTGCAAACATGACCCATGCCTCCTCCATGGAGGATTTCATGTCCCTGGAATAATCATGGTGTGAAAGAGCTCCTTTTCTTGCTGCTCTCTGAATTGACAAAGCAGTAGACTACTGCTCACTCTAGTTTCTGCTGCGAATTCCAGCATGACTCCAGTGTTTGAAAATACACAATACTGATAGCAACCAACTTGTTTATGCAATCACTTCCAGTACTGAACTTGAGCAATGAGATTTTACCTTTCTGTCCAAGATCACTACCGTTTCTCAGTCCTACAGCCAGATGGGTGTATATCTACGTTGAGGTTAAGTCCCACAGACTCATTGGAGAGCTCCTATCTAGCTCAGTTAATGTTACAATATTAGTATGACAAGTTACTTGTGCTGTGCTAAAGACAGAGATCAACTCTACAAACGTCAGCGAGAATCTCAGTTCTGCTCCTGACAGTATCCACTTGGCTGGGAGATTAGTCCCTTGAATTTCCTTTTACTAGCCATAGACAGAGCTGGTTAAAAACAAATTGCTGTGCAGACTAGTGCCACCTCCAGCAACAGATCGAGGTCTCCTGCTTCTCTCCCAAGATCAGGCACTAGCGCTGTGCCTTAGAACACCTCTGTTAGGATCTTTAGGACTTCCCACAGCTTCAACTGGAATCATGAGCAAACAGAAGGCACTCAGGGATCTCTTATCTTCAAGCGACCACAATAATTCTTCCTTACAAGTCTCACATGAGTACAAAAAGCTCTTGTTTCTGATCAGACTGTCTACAACTTTCTGTAAACTTCCATTCCAGATTAATCACTACATACAGAGGTGAGGCAAAGCATTATCACTGTTATTTTCTCCACCAAGTATAGAATAATCTTTACCAAGTTCTTCTGGGCTCCAGGCAGAAATCTTAGCTGAACCGTTCACTCAAAGATCCTTCCAAATTCAAATCCCTTCCATGTCTTCAGAAATTTTCTGTTCTGTTTTACAATTATGCCATATTCTTACCTTTATCTATGCTCCATGCAGTCTGTTGCTGTGCTGCTCAGGGCATTCTTTGACCTCTGCATCCCCTGGTGTCAGGAAGTCTCTTAATTGCAATTCATCAAAATCGTTCCTGAACGCTCTGCAGAAGGCAAGCCAGAGGCTTCCTTAGCAGAACCAGACCCTGCAGGTCACAAGAACACAAGAAAAAGATGACACTTGATTAGGTTACGAAAAGCAAATTCAAAGCTGATTAAAATTTTTCCCCACAGTTTGTATTTTGACCAACTGAATTCATAACCACAAGAAGTTACGAAGGTCTCAGAAAAGACTGGACAGTTTTATAGATAAAAAAAAAAAACAACAATCCAGAGTTACGAGCATTCAACAAGCATTCCGGAATGATACGAACATTTCTGGTATTACACCAACTCAGATTACATGAGCTCCCAACAAACTGCAGATGCCTCCTATGTCTGCCCATTGACAGTTCTGCCTTCCTCTTAATCTGTTGCAACTACTGCTGGAGATGGTAGACCAGACAAAACATGAACCTGGCCCAGTCTTACAAATTCTATACTCCTAAGTCCACAGATTTAGCATTAAAATTGAGGAAATTCAGCCTGCAACTCTGATGTACATTTCTAATCATAGCCACTGCTGCAGGAGCTGCATATTGAATAATTTGTAAGTTGTTTGTCTTGCTACCTTGGCTAGCTACCTTTTGTATCCTGGTTAGTTCTAAACGCAACCTTCCCTGTGCTTATTTTGGTCCATTTTGTCTTCACTATTTTATGCAGACTTCAGTTTTGAATCATTGCCTTTTCAATCACAGGAGGTTTTTCTTCTCCATTTCACAATACAGAAAGATGTGTTTTGTTTCAGGTTTTACTCTCTCTTTTCAGTTTTTAGGGATAGTATTTTTTATAAAAATGTTTGTGTTTCTGTTCCAAAGGTTCAGTGACATAAGTGAAAATACGCCCATTTACTCCATTAATGCATCCTATGTCATGTTCACCTGACTGGCACAGGACAGCCTGATCATAACCATTTTTCTCAGAAGCTTGATTTGCCTTCTGTATCCACCACTGTCAATCAGAAGTCTGAAGTCAAAAGAGTTACACTCATGTAAACAACGTGTAAGCGAAACTGGGATCAGGCATTGACTTTTAAGATAGCTGTTTTCAAGTTCATTGCCACAGCTACCCCAGAGGAGACTCCTAGTGCACTGTGATCATCTTGTCTGGCCTCTCATATGAGATACCCATAGGGCTGCTTTGAATTAATTCCTGCTGTGGGTCCAATAGCTGGGATTGAGCTAGGAGAATCTGTTTCTGAGGAACATTTGCTACCAAGTGTAAAGGTTCGAGTGCTGGAAAATACAGTGAACCCTAGCTAAAATATTTTGACAGGTGATTACCTGCACTGTTGGAAACACGCACATTATTTCTGGTTGAATTTACCTACTATCAACTTACAGCTGCCGGAGCTACGTCAGATCTCTGTATACTATGTCGCAGAGCTTTTGCTACCCAAATTGTACATTCTTCACTTTGGTTTATATTTATAAACTGTAGTACTACTAATCTTGTTTTTAATGAGGAAAAAAACCCTTTATAAATAACCTCTATTTAGGCTTCATATCTCTGTGTGGAGGCCCTCTTTATAAAAAGACACACAACTCCTATACAAGCGCCTTCTCATTAGAAATCCATGATGTTTTTGTTCTGTGGGATTGCAACCAGCCAGGTTCTCCCTTCACAGATACCTTCACAGATACCTTCACAGATACCCCCAGTTCAGACTGGTCCTTTGCGAGCACCACATACACCTCCCAAGTTTTCTTATTTCTCTGTGTCTGTTTGCATGACTTCTGCATAGAAAAATCACTTCTCAGTTATTACTGCCACCATTGTCAATTTGTATATGTTAGTTACTATATGTATTTTTGTTTGTTGTCTTAAACTACAACAAAGAGCTGGCCCTCGCCCCAAAAAACTTACATTTTAGGATCCCACATAAAAAAATGCTACATTCATGTGCTTCCTCCTTAAACCTACTATCTCAAGTCATAACTGTTATTTTGGATCTGCTCATCTCCAATGGGAATATTTCTAGGTCTGATCCCCTGCATTACAGATGAACCTCAGCTTTATTTACCTGAGGTAACTACAATGGAAACCTGTTACAGAAGCCTTGAGAAGGAGCTACTTGCGCCACTTCCTTGGCGTGATCACACCAAGAGAAGGAAAATAAAAGTGTTTGAAAACAAACCTTCCCTCTACCCAGTATGTCTTTGCATGACTGCCTTTTCCTGCACACTTGCTCTTAGTGCAGTACCTTTAACTGGCTTCCTAACTGTCAGGAAACCTGGGGCACTACAAAGTCTCTCTCAAATCTTCTGCAGTTTGACTGTGCCCGCTCCCTGCTTCCTACACCTCCTCACCCTGCTCCATTTTAGCACTCTAGAAGAACTGATGCTCAGATGTTCTCAGGTAGGATGCAGGCTGGAGGTTTGACCCAAGCCGGGGTAAAAACAGTGTAAAGACAATCATAAACAAGCAGTCTCCTCAATGCTCAGTTGCACCATTTTTACCAGATGAGAATTATATTTGCATTTGCATTACATCTGACTGAACAAAATAAGAGAGAGACCATCTACCACCACACCACTCGTGTTTCATCACCCCCAGTGTGAGGCTTGCCACTCAAATTCAGTTCTCTCTCCAGGCTGTTTACAATATGGGCACTTGTTTTGTCAGCTGAATTGATGAAACCTTTGGTTTCAAGACAAAGATGATGACTGAATGCTGGTAAACTGAGCCACAGTGCTCCAAAAAACAAAGGCAGGTCCCACTAGCCTGCAGCTAAAGGCTCTGGATGGCAATTTCAGAAATCCTGAGCTCTTGACTTAATGCTGCTCCCAGTGAGATCAGCGGGAAAGCTACTGGTAACTCTTCCACTGATCTCAGCACTGAGTATCTTGGAACATCCCACTCGCAGTGTAGGGAGGGCTGGGGGAGGAGACAGAGGTGAAGATGACACTAACGGAGCCTATCCTCTGCACGTGCACGCAATCAACATTTCACAGACATGCCTTCCTTGGATGAAATCTTTAGTATGCCTCTTTAGGTCACTCAAAAATTCCTAGAAAGGACATAATTTTAAAAATCTATCTAATCTTTATTTGAATACTTCTGTTTCATCCAAATTGAATTTCTTTCTGGCTTGGGTTGGTTTTACCATTATCCATGCTGTAGCACATGCATGTGCATACATACCCACAGTTCTGCATTCAGAAGCTGTGAAGCCAGAGGGACTAAACGATCATCTAGATTGTGCTGACTAGAAACTGAATCCACACACCAGAGTCACGATATTCTAATGACAATGTAATTACAACGTAATTTTAATTATATTGGGAAGTCCCTTGTTGTCTCTATCTTGGACAATGTGAAATGATGTAACCTGAGATCATATGGTGCCAGACACCCCTCTCTGACCCATACTGAGGGGAAACCGGGAACCCAAATCAATGACATTGTTTTGTAAGATGAGATTCCTTCTTGGATGTCCCTGACCAGTAGACACAATAGCAGACACCGACACATTGTGAGGTGCTGGACACCACTCAGTACCTACTGAAACAGTATTTGGGCACATATTAGCATTTTGAGGGTTAAGCAGATTTGTCCCTAGCTTCCCACTCACTTTCATAGGAGGAAGAAGTAGATGTGGGCATTACATATGGAGGCTTCTGGCTGAGCCCCAGAGACACCACACAACAACTACTAGCTCTTACTGTTGGTTTGGTGGTTTGGTTTGTTGGTTTTTTTTCCTTTTCCCCCAAGCCATGGTGCCAATTGTGGAAAAGCAGCATCCTGACTCCTGCCATGAGACAAGTGGCACTCCCTTCCTGCCCTCTTCTTGTCCCCATCCCTCTTGTGCATTATCCATCACACTGAGTTGAACTGGAGCGAGCCAAAGAGGAACAGAATTTTTCCCCTCTCTTTCATTTTATTTTTTTAAAGAATCTCCTCCTCCACCTCCCCTTTCTTCTACTCCTCCTCTTCTTCATCCTCCCACCCACCCCCACCCTGTCCATCTCCCCTCATCCCACCACACACACACACCCCCCCTTTACCGATATCCAACACTGTCAACCCAAACACATGATAAATTGCCCTGTCAACAGAATTCATTCAGGGACCAATTAATTCCACAGAAATGAACCAGGAGCCATCAGTTGCTGAAAAACTCCAAGTGCAGGGAGCGAGGAAGCTAGCTTTGTGAGTGAGAGAGAGAGAGAGAGAGAGGCTTGGGAAGTTAGTCTGACAGAAATTGGTCATTTAATGCTTAAGTGCACCGTAGACAGCCCTGTCATAGCAGCCGGCATGGCAAAAACTCCCCCAGTGCTTTATTTATTAATTATGTGGAGCAGCACGGGGGTCACTTCACTGTCTCGATACAGACTCGTCAACTTTACTTCTTGTCACTGGAAGAGATCCCACAGCATGTGGGATAGAGGGCCAGGCCTTATCCTGGCTCCGTCTCCTGCCATCCTGCCACAACATGGGCTAGAAGCAAGTTTGTGAGAGCACCACCTGTGCCCCCCGTGAGAGTGGGCAGCGGCGGGCAGGGACACAAGAACAGCCAGAAGTGGGAGGCAAACCATCATCCTGCTGCTGCCCAGCTCTTGAGCAGAGGTGGTGAGAGCCTGGAGATTTCATTTGCAAAGCTTCCTCATTATCCTCCTTCAAATTCTCCTTAGCCATGATGCCTGCAAAAATCTGACAGCAGTTAGGCTGCTGATGTATGATGAGTACTGCCTATCTTGCTGATCAATAGTGTCTCATTGCTCCTTACTGTATTCCCTCAGCTGTCCATAGTAGCCATTGCTTCTTGACTTGTATTCGTAAGCTCTCTGAGGGCAGGACCATCTTCCTCGAGCATGTGAGTACAGCACCAGGCACGCCAGATTCTGATCTCTGAGAAATGCTCCTCGAATGCTAGGAACAGAAATAGTAACAATTCTATCTTTTTACAGAATCACAGAAAACAAGGCTGGAGTTGACCTTAGGAGATCATCAAGACTGTGCTTCTGCCAAGGCAGCATCAACCACTGCTAAAATACTTCTACACCTTTTTATCTAGGCTGGTTTTAAGAACAACGATGAAGGTTACACAATCTCCCTAAGCAATCCACCCCAGTGCTCCACTACCCTGTTCTCGTCTCTACCCTGCTGTGGCTTTAAGATTTGAAAATGCTCATTTCCCTCACAGAAAACATCAAGCCAGACCCTGAGATATATCTCCATCTTTAAACAAGAGACAGAAATATGTCTCTACCATATGGCAGAGATTTACAAATGATGCATGGGCTGCTTTTCACATTCTCTTGTCTGGATGGAAAACAATGGGATAAATTCTGGTTTAATCCAATATAACATACTTTCCAATTGGGTCAGCAGAACCAAAACTTCATCCACCATATAAAAGCTGAAGAACACAAAGAAATCCTGGGAGTCATGATACTGCACTGGTGCTGCAGAGTTTGGGCTTCCCACTATTAACTCTGATGAGTCAAGGACCTACTGAAGAAGAAACGTCTGTTCCTCCACACATGATTACTGGTGTCCAGTGAAGAACTGCAGTGTTGGAACACTTCCAGTCCACACATTATTTACTCTGATGCCTGGATACACAGAGCTACACTTCAAAGTTTTGGATGCTGGGTCTGGATTTTCCCAAACTTTGGGAACGTTCAAATACGGAGCTTAAGCACATTTCTGCAGATGTCTCTCTGAACACGCACCTGGCCCTCCATGCTCATCATTGCAACAGGGACACACGACTACAGCAGAATTCTGAGTTGGTGAATCACTGCAGTTCTATCTTGGCAAAAAGTTGTTACCTTCACCTGTCCTAACCCCCGCCCCCAGTCTGCTTTGAAGAGGCAAGAAATTCTTGCCCTGCCTATCACAATACAGAGGGGAGAACAGACCAAACAGTTCAGATAAACCCTCCAGCACATCAGACAGCACAACAGATTCAGTTTAACGTCACAAACTACAAAATGTAACCTGCTGATTCGGAGCTACCAGTCGGATCCCCTCCAGAGCCTGGAGGACACCTTGGAGGGACATCCTAGACTGCTCCCTTGCACCCACCCCTATCCTAGAGGTGACCTGCCAAGATCACAACTCCACAACCACCTTATCACACCACAGGCCAGCTGACAAACTGGAATAACTGTGCCAGTTTCCTTAAAAGAAAGATGCTTTACACAAGTCAGGGGAAGGATATCTATTCTGTCCTCAAGAGCCAACAATATCTCTAAAGAATGTATCTTGAACAACAAAAGCTGGGAAGCAAACAACTTATCCAATGACAAACTGTATTTATTTATTTATCTGTATTTCTATTTATGGCTCCACTCTCTCAGTACTTACCCATTAATGGATAAATCTTAGTGCATTATGGAAGATACAGCCTGATCAGGAAATTCAGTTGACAAAGGACTATATAAGTCACATGAGATCCTTACAAATCCCTTCCAAGATCAACTGTAGTAACGTTGCTCAATCAGCTTTAATTGCATTTTTTAGCATTCATTTCTTGCTAGCAACCAATATTTCATAGAGAAATGTAGATAAAAAGTGTTTTCTGTTCCTTAGTTTCACATGAGAAGAAGAAGAGAATGTTTTACTTCAGCTAATGAGTAATGTGCACGGGCAAAGACGGTTTTAGCTGATGTGCAGGATGTACAGCCTGCAGTCATCCTTACCACCGACTCTTAGGTAACTGCCTGTGGTGCGAGTATTAGCATGCAGGCAGAAACAGTAACCACTCCCCTCACTTTTTGTAATCATTACAATATTGTATTAGTCAGAAAAAACCCAATCGTTCTCCCATGGAAAAAACCCTAGACACAGTAACCCCAGAGATCCCTGATAGTTCTGTTCATTTCATTCCTATGCTTCATCTGAAAAGTGATGAGGAAAACAATGAATTCAGGAAGTGAAACGTAGGTATACAGTTGTCATTTGTTGGCCTTTAAAAACCTCATATTTCAGATATTCAGAATGGGGATCATAGCACAAGCTAATTTGCTCAAGTTACTGCTAATATTCAGAATGGAACATTTGATTAACATGATTTTCACTACATTATAACTTCTTTGTGACAGGAACCATGAATGCCTAGAAACAACAAGTAATGCTGAGGTCACTCAGATATAGTAGTGATACTATAAATAACCAAAACAAAAGATAGATAAATATTTTAAAATGTTCCTACTTGGTGCCAGAAATAAACTACTCCTTCACAGAGCAGGTTTGACAGGAGAAATCAGATATGAAATAGTTTCGATAGTGAGGACCTAATAACAATCAGGTCAGAAAATTTAATTTTGTCTTGGTACAGACTTTCTTAGAGAGATGCTGATCACCTTTATTGTCTAAAAAGATAGGCAACAAAGACAAAACCTACTCTGTGGCACAGAGGGGTATTTTGGGCTTCTGCTTGCTTACTCCGAGAGACATCCCTATTATAGAAGCACCCTGTATTCTGCTGTTGCAAGTTTGTTCAATAATTTGTCCTCAAGGAGCTCACTCTGCAGGCCAAAGAACTCAGTGAGCAGGTCCCTGCACTGCAGCTCTGCTGTGGACATCGTTCCGTATAATCACTTCCTCTCTGAAGCACACATTTTTCTCAAAGCATCATCTCCTGGCAGCATGTGGCAATTTACCTTGCCTAAACCAGAATGCAACAGGTCATCAGTTCCTAGTGTGCAACTGTCAAACCACTTCACTGTCTATTGGGGAGTTATCCTGTGATGCAGCTGATAATGATTTATGAGGAGGGGTGGTGGGGTTCAGTGGGTACAGACCACCATCATCCACAGTTCTGCACATCAAGGACACAGGCCTTGCAATATAACTAGTACTGACAAGCAAGAAAAAGTCATGTGATTCTGTTGCTGTTACCTTTTCTTGGAAGAACAGCCTGACTACAAACCTGCAGGCACTCAACAGCAGAGGATGAAAAGTGGGATTTGGCTGATGAGCTTTCTAGTAATGGGGACTGCTAGCTGCAAGTGTTCAATAACTCAGAAGACCGCCTTAAAATCTCAGAAGCAAAAAAATGTTGGGGATGATAGAGGGTTTCCTCCTCCTTGTCAATCCTTTTACTTTCTCAGCCACACTGCTAGTAAAGTGCCGTGCTAAAACTGAAAGTTACTTCTTAACGTAATACTTTCTGTGCTGGCACTGGCATTTAAAAGAAAACACACAACTAAAATGTTACAAAGACATCACAGTCAATAATGCTGGACTGCGTAATCCCAGTCTTGGGTATGCACAGGGTTTAACATGCAGAAAGCGGTATGAAGACTGGATGCAGTCTCTCCTTGCAAGACAGCTTGCATCTGCCCGTGATACCAAAACAGCTCTTCTAATACGGGGATTGCTGGACTCACTCCCCAGAAGAGGAAGCCAGTGGTAGCTTAAAGGACAGCAGAGAGCTCTGACCCTGCCCCACTTACTTTTCTCAGGCCATTTTTTTCTTTTAAGCTGCTGTGTGGCACTCTCTGCTGTGTGCTGCTGCTCTCAAAGGGTGGGGAGCAGAGCTGGGGCCCCAGCACTTCAACAGAGTGCTGCACCGTGGCACAAAAGAGCACTCACTGCCCTCACCCTTCCGGAAATCTCAAGTTTGTACTATCTTATTTGATTCGTTTAGGCTAAACTGAATGTTCTTCCCGCTGATACAGCTGGAACCACTCACCACCCAGGTGGGTTTGCCAGTAGCTGTTCCTAAGTGCACCTCTCTCCACATACCCAGAACCCTGGGGAAGGCAGTATCAATACATCACTGCAGGACTGGAATGGTGGTGGGGCCAATTAGCTGCAAAGTACCTACTGAAGCCTGTAAGGACTGAAGCCCCACACATTTGAGGCCTGTATGTGAGAACCTGGTGTAACAAGCAGAGAGAACTCCTGCCATAAAGGTGGCAGAAGCTGCTGTCACTGTGTGAGGAGAGGAACCTTGGTTTGGCCCTGGAGCTTACAGTGAGTGCTTGTTTTCCAGCAGGTAAAGCCAAGCTGCCTTCACTTTCTGCCTGATGAGAGCTTTCAAAGAGTACCTGAATAATTCAGGGAGGCTTTGATCTGAGTGCAGACGGACGCAGGCATAAACTGTTTCCAGAGCCAGCTGGGAAGCAGTATTCCTGGCACTTCTCACCTCCTGCCACTTCTCCTTGACACCTGATCCTAGGCCGGCAGCTCTCCCAGCTCTCATTGCATTGGCAGCTCAGTGACATGTTTGGTGTCAGTGGAGACCCCACAGATCTCTCAGCCCCCACAGTCTCTCTCTCCCTCTGTGATATTCATTTACCACTTAAGAAGCGTGATGGGGCATGAGAGCACATGCGGCTCCACAGGTGTCCTTTCAAAGATGGGTGAGATTGCCTTTGGGGAGAAAAGGCCAGTACAGGCACATCGTTGCTTGGCTGAAATCGCCTCTGATCTAGAGGCAAAGGTCTCTGCAAGGGACACGGGGTCTATTTTTGGGTTGGGACAGAGTCAAAGTTGAAGCAGACATTTTGTATGTAGCTATGAGAGAAGGCAACAACAAGAGATTTTACTGAGCCTCTGTGGTCTCCCCGTTGCTCCCTTCCTTTTTCCGGTAATCCTGCATCTTGAGTTAGGCTTTATTCAGCCTGTTGGGGTTCACCCTGTCCTGAACAGGACCATCTGTGATTTACATCAGCCCGACCAGGAAAAGAATCTGCTCCTTTAAAGCTACAAGGTATATGCCTTTCATAGACTATTTACAATTTCTTATGTAGCAATGGGTTGATGCTATACCAACAATTTGATTTTGTTCAAGTACACGGAGAACATACGCTGAAAATTAATGTATTCATGTTGACTTTAACAGAACAATTCTGGATTTAAACCATGATGAGGAAAGTTCGAATCAGCAAGTGTGAGCAAGATGGAGGCTTTTTGGTGGGGTTTGGCTTTTTTTTCCCCAGTCACTTTCCTATGACTACCCTTTAAAGTATGCTTTTCTCTCCTTCTCTGACTAAACTATAACCTACTATATGAGCCATGAAAGTTTTCTGATTGTTGATGTACCTTCCTATATTGATTTGTGCACCTGGACATTAACTACGCTAAGGAGCCAGTCTGCAGTTCTGCCTTCCACTGGACTGTGTGCATGTTCTGACCCAAAGAAACGGGAATGAACAGAAAAAAGCAGAAGTTAATGTAACTAGAGGGTGCCTATAGTTCTTCTGTCATGTAAAAGCATAGCTCTGTCATACGAACAAGACACAATACAATTCTTCCCACACACAGTAACTGCCTTTCTAGCAGGTTTCTAAGGATGTGTTCAAATGGATCCCACCACCAGTTTCTCAGCTCTGTGCAGGCATTGCTGACCTTGGCCTCAAACTAATGCAGGACTTCCCAGGAGCTCAGAACCATGCCCATTTTACAGCTGGGGAGCTGAGGCACAGGAATTAATTACAGTGTGCATGGTCACACGGCTACTCATAGCTCAGCAGAGAATCGAAGTAATGTCATTTAGATGCCACTTAATGTCACTTAGTATTTGATCTGCTAGACTGTTCTTCCCACAGCTGATCACCCTTTTGTATGTAAATCAGCCACTAGAGCTAAAGGAAAGGAACTGTAAACTTAGATATTGAAAGAGGGAAAGAAACTGCTGAAAAAAACATAACAAAGAGACAACATACCTGGCAGGGTTTGCAAAGGGAAAAAATATGCTGTGATTAGCAGTTGAATGTGCAGAGGTATGGAAACCTCCCCTTGTAATGCTGACGGCTCTGCTCGCTAGAATTTTCTATCACCTTTCAAGCCAAGCAGTGACATGGGTCTGCGGGTCCAGAAATGGGCTCCTTGTCCCAAGATGAACTGAACGTCCTTCAGAACCAGGACTATGCTTTTGTTGTGTATTGTCCATTGCTTGTGCAGCAGAGCTCTGGTCCTTGCTTTTTCAGAAATACCAGAAGTGATAACTTGAAGAAGGGAGGACAGGTTGGGTACATCCAGTCCTGCAGTTCCCAAGTCTCTCTTCTGCTCCTTGATTTACCAATCACAGAATGACAAGTTTCATAGCACAAGGACAAGAATTAGACTCTGGGCCCTGAGGAGAAGAGAGAAAAGGTTATGAGTAGGAGTTAAGAAATGGAATTAAAGAAGATAAACAGTCCTGGAGTGCAAAGATGCTGGCAAGCAATATTATCTGAATATGTTGTCCCAATCAAGCCCATACGTCTATTCAAAGGAGTACCATCACATACACAGTGTTCGCAAGCTCAGGCCATGATTAAACAGCAATGACATGTAGCAGTCTATGAAGGAAAGCAGCGGGTGCTAAAATGCTTAGCTGTTTTTCTTTTGAGAAATCAAGTGTGCTTCAAAGATAACAGGCCATGAAGATTAAGCTGCTACTGCACCAAAGGAGAAAAGCACATGGAGCCACCAGCACCGCCACAGACGAGTACACAGAGATGTTTAAAGGCTGGAGATTTTATCAGCCCCTGCTCAAGGAGGACTGTAGGTTTCAGCTTGTGGAAGGTGAAGAGAGGCAAAGAGGAAGGGAAGGGGAGGAATGTGAGGTAGAGGATTTCATTAATTAAAAGAGATTAATTAGCACCATAAAAGCAGGCACCATAGATTACAGCAACTGTCAGCAAAGAGCAGTGACAGCTGCAGCAGAGCTGGCTAGCCACTCCCATCCTCGGCCACTGGCCATCTCCCCACCTCAAGCCATTGGGGCAGTAAAGCAGGCCAGCCTGGCAATCATGGAGTGCTCCCAAAATGAGGGGTAACTTGAAGGATGGATCTCATCTGGATGGTGGAACCAGCTGGTGCTGGATTTTTATACTTTCCAAGTCACCTTGAGCAAGTCCCTGATCTTGCTATGCTCCAGTTCCTGAAATAGGGAGATATTTCTTCTGAACTGCCAATTTAAATTGTAAGACCTTTGGGGCAGAGAGTAGAGCACACCTTCTATTATATTTATAAGGGATCAGTAAGCATTAAAGAAGTGCTGCAGTGAAGGGCTAGTCAGCTGGTAACCAGGGTCTGGATACATATAGCTAAAGTTAAAAAATGCTCATGCACTACCTCCTCCCCACAATGTACCTTCTGTATCAATGAAGTATTTTGTAATTTCACTATGTCAGGGGAATTTTTAAACTAAAAATGTGGAAGCAAATATTATCAGTTTATTTTCTGATAAATGTTTTTACTTTTATTGAAAACATTTTCACTTCAACATTTTCTCCTATTTGTAAAACAGAATAGAGAAAGGCTCTAAAAATCATACCGTCTGGATTTTGCCAGAGTGAAACATTTATATTGCTCTTAAAATTACTTCATTCAGTTTAGTCAAACTTCTCAAAGACTGTTCTTGTTCTGGATCACAGCACGCTTTTTGATGTATTAAAATTCCTGAGAAATTCTGTATTTACAGCCATCACTATAAGCACCTCCAGCACATTCCACTGCAGCACCACCAGTGACATACTGTTCACACGTGAAGCATCTTTGTGTTTGCTCTTCAGCATCTATTAATCCTGTAAGAACATATTTATTTAGAAGCCAAATAAAGCATGCTACAGGGTGCAGTTCAGTTACGGATATGCACAGCACTGGAAGATCCAGTCTCCACTAAAGGTCCCATTTTTTCCTTAAAACCATGGCAGGTACTTCCATGTATGTCAGAAACAGAGACTAGAAATCTCATGGGAGAGTGCTCTGGAGAGACTCCCGTTCTCAGCTTTCTAACTCCCGAAGACACAAAAGAGTCCTTGCAGAAATTTCTTAGCTTCTTTGTTGCCTCAGTTTCTCCACATACAAACTGAAGATAATACCTAATCCAGCTTCACAATATGTTGTAGGTAACACATATTCATCTGTTCCTGTGGGGCAGGGAGAGGCTTGAGAGGGAAGCACAAAGCAACTGGAACAGAGTTGGTACCTCTTAGTACAGAAACAAATGCAGTTCCTCTCCAAAAACCTGAATGTCCCAGGCAGACTTTGTGAATCTTCAAAACCAGAAAACTAAACTCCAGCAACGAGCTGGGGGTTTTTTTTCCTGTGCTCTCAACTGCCACTGCAAGTCACACACATCATCTGGACTCTCAACACAGGGAAAAGAAAATGTGAGAACTGCGGGTCCACTGCTGTTCACCCTGCCATTTGGATTGTAACTTGCAAGGGACCTGTTCTCGGCTCCAAGCACAGAGTGCGGAACTAGGAGATGAAGCTGTAGATTTACTATGCGACATTGGGCAAGTCACTTCTCTTTCCCCACATCTCAGTTTCCCCAATAGCAAGGAGAAGGAGGGAGGTAAATGACCCAACTCCTGGGACCATCAGAAGGATGCAGTTCACCCTCATCCCAAGCACACAGTTGTCTGCCAAAAAGATGCATCATAAGCGTCTTGTGACCCAGACCCTCTACTATCTGTGAGGGCTCCCTGCTCCTTTAAGGTGCTGGAGCCAGTGGTCCTGTAAGGCTCTGTACCTGCCTGCTGTGCTCGCAGCAGCCATCTCAGCACAGACTCAGACTCTGGGCTGCTCCAGTCTATTTTATCATGATTTACTTGGTAACAGGTTACAAATGTGCCATCTGATGAAAATAATGAGCCTTGATGTCACTTAGTGCACGAGGCTCCCTGTGTGTGTGCAGGGAATAGCAAACAACAGGCAGCCTGGCCTCTTTGCAGGTGTCAGCACGATAGGTCCCACAGCAGCATCCTCCCGCTAAGCTCCGCCTCAGTGCGCCTCACCCACCAGCCACATTCAGGCACTGTCAAAGACTCACTGTAGCATCAAGGTCAAGCCCAAAGCAATCCTCAGCAGGGCCACTCTCTACAGTGACAGGTCAGTGTCCCTTGGGAACTCACCCAGCAGGCCAGGTCTCAAGGACCCTAGTTATGCCCCCAACTGCATCTACATTCCACTTCCAGAGGCACAGGTCAGCCAAAGGCAGGGACCAGCCAACCATGGGGAAACGGTCCCTCTTCTCATCTTAGCACTGTCAGTATGATAGGAAAATTTTTCAATGAAAAAAATTCCACTGAAAGTCTAGAGGAAGGTTACCCAGCTCTTAGTGACTAAGTACTCCTGGTCTTAGGGGCTGGTCAAACCAAGGTGTACCAAAGACTTGCTAGGTGGCCTGTACCAAAGTCCCTTTGCTTTTGTGAGTCTTCAGCAGGAAAAAACCAAAGGAGATGAAAACACTTCTATGCTCTATGGGATGGCCTTGAAGGTAAATCTGATAAAGACAGCCTGGGGCTACGGGCAAAGAAAAACAAGGTAGCAGCTGGTGGGGAAGGGCACAAGCCTATGCAATATGGAGCAGAGAGAGGAGGGTCAGAGAAGATGGGGTCACCATGGAAAAGAGCATGAAACAAAGGCTAAAGCAGATCTAGGAATGAAAAGTGAAATATGAAAAAGGGAGGGCTGTGGAACAGCCAGGACACCGAAGTTCTGTGCCTCCCCACTTTTTTTTTTTTAAGCTGGCATTTACCAGAGATTTTCAAATTTCTACTTAAAGCCAAAAAAACCCTCAAACCAACCCACGCCTTCAGATTGAGAAGGACTCAGTATTTTTGGATGCTTTGGCTAGGCATCCTGATCAAATGCCTGACCAGATACTGTGTCTGGAATGGGCCAATGGGCCAGATTTAAACACTTGAAAATCCCCTGGAGTTACCTGCTCAGAGGAAAGGAGCCTTGTAGCCCCCAACATTTACTATTATATTTAAGTTTTATTTCAATATACAGAAATATATCACAGCCACATGCAGACTGCTAGTCTCTTGGGAATAGGAGACATATAGAAAAAAAAAAATCTACAAAATCACTCTCTGCACAGCAATACCAATTAAAAAAGTTATCCAAGATGCAGGAGGCTCTTACAATACCAGTGCTGGACTAAGGGGCAAGAGGTAAGGTTTTTAATCCTTCTGCTCCCCTCTGTGGGTCCAAAATCCATGTGTGAGGGTACAGTCTTTCCAAATTCCAGACCATTTGGATTATAAAACATCTGGGATATAATCTGCTTGCTTTTTTTATTTTTAAACAAAACACAAAACCTATCATGACAAGGGCTCTGATCTCATGAGAACCTTTCATTGCTACTGTAATATAAACACCAACTCCACTCATTAAAATCTCATCCTCTTCCCCAGAGCTTCAACACAGCTCATAGTCAGGTTACGTGTGTAAAGGGAAACGGCAGCAGGACAAGAGAGGGTGGATGAGGACATGCTGAGTACTTAACGTTTGTTGAGCTGGTCACAGTGACACCTAGCTTTTTTTCCCTGAGTTGACAGCATAAGGCGTACAAGAAATGCAAATCATAGCTTTTGGTGTGCATTATCTTACACAGAGTCTAACATAGAAGCATCTGAACAGGGAGAAAACATAAAGTATAAAAGAGCTTTTTTTAATTTAGCAAAGAAAGACTTAACAAGAACCAGTGGCTTGAAAGTTAGAACACAGACAAATTCAGATGAAAAATACAGCCCACAGTTTTAATTTACAGTGATTAGCTATTGGAACAAAGTGCCAACTGAAATAGTGAGTTCTTACTCTCTTAATGTCACCTGCACAACAGATGCCTCACTTGGGAGGACACAGTAGGCGATTTCTGGATTCCTTCTATGTGTAAATCTATTCTTTCTGTTACCTACTCATCCACTGCTGCCAGGTCCCTCACAAGTTCTTTGTCATCTTTCCTGATTTTGATCAGGATGCTGACCCTCTATCACACCGACAAGTTCCTCTTCCCTTTGTTCATCCCTCTTTCAGGTCATCAGCAAACATATTAATACCACTGCTGGCATTGGTACAGATTGCTGGTTTTGCCTGAACACTGCTTTCAGCAACATAAGAGTTCTCACCAGATCCCTTGCGAGTCTGCTTCCAAACAGATTCTTGTATTTGGAGAGAAAAATTTTCTGCTACCACTTCAGTGTATGGGAGCCTCTGGGATATGGCAGCCAAGGCATTTTCTCTAAATCTCTGTCCACCATCATTTGAGAGGTCCCCATCTGTAAGGAAGTCTGAGCATTCCTATTTTGCAGATGTAAAAGTACGCCACAAGAGACCAATGTCCAGATGCACAAAGCCTTTAAATGCCTAATTCTCACTGATCTCAGCGCTGAGTTACCCTTACAGATAAGAGCTCAAATGACTTTGTGGAGAGAGAGCTCTACTTAAAAATCCTACGTCTTAGTCAAAGTGCTTTGGAAGCACAAAAATAGGCCCCCAACCCCAGCGAGCCTTCACGCTCACCCATGCACAATATTGTACAGTCAAGAGACAGACACACTAAAGCCAACATATGAAGCAGCTACTGTCCCTCTTCTCTTTGAAACACCCGCATAACCAAGGCCAGCTCCACTCTGCACCCAGAGAACAGCCATCTCTGCCTCTACCCGCTGCAACCCCTAACCCCTGGGACCTGCTGACTGCAACAGATAGGAAAGCTCTCTGCAGCAGAGTGTCTGCTGGAATGTTTTTTAATTATCTCTGGAAAGTATGGACTGTGTATCATCATTAACTGGACTAAACACTGACGGTCAGCGAGTCAGGTACCAGTAAACGGTGCAATTAACAGCCAGAGGAGAGAAGTGTATTCAATCTGAAAGCTTTCTTTCTCAATCCATCTCCACTCATCACCCAAAGTGCTGAGCAGCGGACTTTTACTTTCAATTACATTAATCAGGTTAATTCCAAGTTAAAGTCAACATTTTAATCAAGAGGCAGCAAACTCGCACAGGGAAGTAGAAGGCTGAGGGGGAAAAAAGGAGGGAAAAGAAGGGCAAGAGGAAGGAGGAGGGAAGGAAAGAAGGAAGGATCGAAGACGTGGGGAGAGAAAGCAGGATACTACAGTGGCAGGCACCACTGAAAGAATTAACTGCGATAAATAAGGAATAGGCTTTTATATTGAACCTCTAAGTTAAAGGGGGTTATTATTTACCTTCTTTGTACCTTTGGGATAGTGGGCTGTTGCAGGGGGAAATCTGGATGTAAATCAGAGCAGCCTCGGAAGTGCTGCATTTTATGGCAAGGACTGTCCATAGGAATATCTTTTCTAAAAAGTTTAATGACCTGAGTCACAGATCCATCCCACTGACTTCTGTTTGCCCAGGCATAACTCTCCTGCATGTCCTGTAACTCATAAAAACACTGCATGCCTAAAAACCCTACCGAGTGCTCCAGCACCTTGAACAGAACTTCCACCTGTACCTGCAGCTGAATCAATTGCATTAACACTACTGGGGGATCCAGTAGTGCACAGATCAGATATTAATGACTGAAGAAACACAGCATTAAGTGTTTCAAAGAACCCTGCTCTGATGAGCTCATTGCATGTCACTGCTAGAGATTTTTTAACTAAGTGAATCGTGAGAGATGCCCAGCTTCCATTGGATTTCAAAAGGACCTGGGAGCCTAATGTCATTCAGCTCCCCTTACAGATCAAAGGATACAGATCTGCAAAGGAAACCACAGAAAGGATGCTGGAAGGTTCACCTGGGCTGAAGGTCCTCATTCTTGCCAGGGGAAACATAACATGTGTGGGGTAAGGTGCAGAGACTTCAGAGCTTTGGTCCTGGCCTATCACGCCCTTTCTATCACATCTGCTTACAGAGGAAGTTCAAGGTGCAGCTCCTGTTCTACAGAGCCCTCCTGAGTCCTGACAGAGGAGCAATCCCAGTGACTGTGGAATTTCCTGGACAGTGAAGCTACTGGTCCTTACACTGAATCACAGCAGGCAATCCCTCTGGACCTCAGCAAACTGTTAATCCTCAGCTCACAGTGCAATGCCAGTTTCTTCTCTTGGAGGCTTGACCAAGAAATCGGAGGGAGATTCAGAGGATGGGAAAACAGAAACTGGAGTAAATCCCACTTTCTGTAGGAAACACACTGCCAGGAACACTTACTCACCCCCTGACTCTCCCATGAACTTGGGTGAACCATATTCCCCAGCCACAATTTTTCCATGCAATGAGGACAGCAGTGCTGCATTACCCTCCCAAAGCATTCTGACAAAAGAGCTGTAATTTAGCATTATTATTATTATATGATATTATTATTAACTGTAATTTTTAATTAAATCCTGCCCAGGACCATGTCGCATCTTTGAGCCATCGGGATAGTATCTTTAACATCTCCAAAAAATACAGAATAATTATATGTAAGGATTCTGAAACAACAAAACAGTGCAAAGGGATTAAGAAGCACACAAGGGAAAGATAGATGTAAAGTGAGAAAAAGCCCATGATGGGAAGATGTCTGTATGTTACCTACTAAAATTCAAGCTTAGGGGTCTTTCAAATAGCAGCAGGCATTGCAGTTCCGATCCCATGGTTGTGAAGCTTGATAACATAATGAGAGCCACATGCCCCAGCAGAGCAGAATGGTACCTGCCTTTGGAAGGGAGAGACAGACAATGAAACATTGCCAGCCATTCCCAAAAGCCATCAGGAGCAGAGCTCCAGGACTTTCTCCCCAGCAGGAGCTCAGTTCCAGCACTTCTGAATTTAAATTTTAAAAAGTTCCTTGCTGTTTCGCTTGAACAGGGAAACAAATGATGCAAAAATAGAAATGGAGTAAATAAAATAAGAGCAAGCAGTTAATTAGCGGGTCTGATCAAGAATGCCCTGCCGTGCTCGTTCTTCCTCCAGCGTTCCCCACTCCCCCTCTGTGCTCCGCGCTCTGCTCAGACCCGCACTGCAGCAGCAGAGGCGTGCCCCTGTGTGCCCTTCTGCTGCCTTCCCCCCTCACCTCTGCTCACCGGTTCAGAGTTGCTTTGCAGCACAGCTGGAGCTGACATATCCCTCTGTGCCACCTTAACCAGCACTCCTGAATACCAGTCTCCCTAGAAACATCTCTTTCTTTTCCCTCCCTCCTCTCCGCATCGAAGCCAGGAAGCACAACAGGTTTCAGCAGTAGCAGGAAAACACCCCTCTCGCCCAAGAGCAGGAAGACAGGCAGGCATGTGATGACTTAGCAAATCACTTCGGGATCGAGACAGAATATGAACTGGTAAGGAAAGGTTCTGACAGGCCGGTGGAAACAGCAAATTCCCTTCATCTGCAGGCAACCTCCTGAACCTGAGAACCACTGCTAAAGTCAGCCAGGGCCAAGAAAAGCAGGAATTTTGGCATAAGGGAGCTGGAGCTCCGGGCACACAGTTCTGCTCCTGGCTGCACTGCTGAGTTGTTTGTAACTGTGGCTCCATCACTCTGCCACACCTACTGTTGGTCTAAGTCTCTGCACAGACCTCTCCTAGGCTGCACACCTTTCATGAAGCAACTCTGACAGCTAGGATTTAAACCGTAATCAATAGATGGTTGGCAAAACCACCCCTGAAGACGCAGTAATGATGCAAAAATGAAGTCATAGCTGTAGCTTGTTTCACTTGGATTCAATAGCAAAGTACGCAGCTCAGTTTTGCGACCACAGTAGAAATGCTTCACTGGTATGTTATACTGGTATTTCTACACCATTAAAATCTCTGCATGTATATATGGCTTTACCACATGCCTGCAGATAGCTCAGTTCTTGCCAGACCAATTCTATAGGCTATTGAAATGCTACTAAGAATTGGGTACCTTCCTAAAAAAAAAACACAAACACTTAGCCCATATCCTGAGTGCTGAGGAACTCTCATACCCACCTCCATATGGCACGGCAATACCATCACACCCTAGTGCACGTAGGGAAAACAAAACACAGAACAGGAAAGAGTGATTTTCATAAGGAGACTCAATTCTCCTGATCTTTCTACTTAGCAGTCCTACCCTTCAGCATCCTCAAAACAGGATTAGGCTACCGTATTCACTAACCTACTTCACTGCCAACTGCGCTGATTTTCACATCCCGCGCTACAGCATTCCTGGGGCTCAAACCTTCAGCTTTAGCCTTGCACATACACCTTGTGACTTACACTCCTGTCTGTCTTACTGTGTGCTTTGAAATTGGATCCACATTGCCATGATGCCTGCTGATTCCTCTCATCCTGAGGCTCTGGGAAGTGATGTGGAGTGGAACGCAGCTGGTGGTCCTGAACCCATTGGCAGAGCTCCCATTTCAATGTAGTCCAAGGAAAAACTGTAAATCATAGCTCCCAGAGATGGAAAATGCCTAGGAGGTCACATTCTCCTCTAAACACACTGCACCTGGCCGAGAGCTTTGGAGCCCCCAGAACCCTGCACTCCTCAGTGGTGCGGGAAGTTCAGGGGAGAGGAAAGAGGAGTCTCCTTTTCCATTCCTCTTTCCCTGCTGAGAGGCTCTTGTTGAAGGACGGGCTATCAATTCCTCTCCCTTCAGCCTCTCCAGCAGCATGAAGCTTGGGCTGGATGGAGTCGGGCTCAATCATAATTGCATTTGCATAATACATTTTACCTTTCTCTCCTCCGCTGTAGTTTTCTGAACTTGCCAAGTTGCAAGCTGACCCCGCGAGCCAAGGCGTGATTAACTGAGAAATTCACAGCAGCGCCACTTTAATCAAAGGGGACAGAGGTTACAACAGCTCAATATTAGTGATAACCAGCCTTTGATCCACAGAGCTAGGCCAAGCCTGGCAGGCAAGCTGTGAGGAAATGCACCGTCAGGGCTTTTGTGGGGAAATAATACCTTATTAACCCCTTCATTTAACCTGCTGTGGGTGAGCAGAGAGAATCATCAGAAAAAAAGTCTCCTCCAAGAGTCTTAATTACATCCCACAAAGCTGCTCCTTTTTAAGTCCACACCTAAAGGTGTTAGATTCTAACAAAGAACCATCTCCATCTCACAGGACCTACAGGCTAACTCATAAGGGTGATGACAGCTTCTAAATGCTCCTGCTTCTACTCCAGGCTGACCACTGGTATTGAGCCCGGAGACGGGCTGGAACGGAGGCAGCACAGGCTATCGGCTTTATCACTTGGCTGCAGGTCCATAGGCACACGCTGTGCTCCCGAGTCCGCTCCCCCAGGCCATGCAGCCCTGGCCGAGTCACTCGACCCTCTGTGCCTTTCCTTCCCTTTCCCTGCCTCTGACCCTCTTTCCCCTTTTGCCTGAGGAAAAGCTATTTCTTAACATGCAGTTCCAGTAGCATCTAAAATAATGTTCCTAATCTGACTAAACCTTAATGTAGCCTCGTACAATTACTTAAAGGTCATTCTCACAGTCAGGTTGCACCAAAGATATGAAGTATGAAACCTAAACAATGGGCGAAGTCCCAGTGGATAAAAGATTTGTTAAAGTCAATATGCAGACCTGAAACAGAAAACAGACTTGGAATCCCAGGGGAGAACACTCGAGCCCCGATTATGGTATCTATGGAGAAACTGAAAATTCCCATTGTTTTTAAAATTTTCAACTCTGGAATGTGTTTAACCTAGGACTGGAAATAATCCACACAAAGAGAAATCTGTCATAGAATAAATTTCCTGACAGAAACTAATTTGGCTAAATCAAAATGTTTTATTTCAATAAAATAAAAAAAATATTTTAATGTCCTTGTTTAAAGAACCTTCTGAATATTATAGAATCAAACACATTTTTGAACAAAAGTTATTTTGAAGTAAAAAAACCCTTTGCTTTCAAAGAAGTGAAATGGAAGGTAAGAATCACACTTGAGAGGCTTCTGTCAAAAACTTTTCTGAAACAAAACCTCAGCAAACCTGACATTTCAGCAAGAAGTTTCTGTTTTCAGTTAAACAGTTTTCTCCAGTGAAAAACACTCTCTTAAAACCAAACAATTCCCCAGACTATCTTTTTCTGAGGGGACACAACTAAAATAAAATGCCATCTTCCTGAATGCTTTTTATTCATTCTTACCATCTTCCCCCAAACCAAGACTTGGCCAGACACCAGGAGGAAGCTTCACCTTTGCTGCACAGACCAAAAGGATGCCAAGTTTCCCTGCTGAGACCTTTGTCCAACATTGTTTAAGTGAGGAACAGCCCTCCTCAAACTGGAGGCCAGCAGGGGTGAAGAAATTAGCTCGTGTACTCCCAAAGTAATGTGACATGAAATCCAAGTACCCTCCCATTGAAAATCAGGCTTTCCGATACAGTCACATTACAATTTTGGGTCATGATTTTCAAAAATGATGTAGGTCCATTTTTGAAGGATTGTTTCAAGATACCATCAGGAGTCCTCATTTGTGAAAACCGAGGGTCTGAGAGCCACAGGTCTGTCCCAGACTGCTATTATGGCTACAGATGGCTGCAGACAACTGTTTTGTTCAACAAACCCAGCAGACCCTCTGCAAAGGCACACCTTAGCTGGAAGAAGTCAGCTCTCCCTGTGTGGATCCCAGTTCTACACTCCCAGCTCCTTTCCCCGCCACCTTCTCCTCGCCACTTCCTCATGGGCTGTCCTCTGCTATTCCCGTCACTTCTAATTTCCTTCTTCCTCTTCAACACATTGCTTTTGTGTCTCATTCGCCTCCACATGAAATATCTCTAAGAACATGGAAGGGAGCAACAAAAAATCTCATTCTGACAGAAGGAAAAGCATTTCAGCAAAGGCACGCTACGTACCAAAAGCCTGCACTGCAGTTCCTAACCTCTCCCCTGTACCTCGGCAAAACAAACAGACCATCAGTTACTAGTAACATGAACGAGTCCTCTCGCCTAGCAAGTGCAGGATACAGCCCACAGGTTGAGGGTAACAACAGACATCACGCTAAGCCCACTCAGCACATTGACCTCTGCCTGCTTATACACTAGCATGAGGCTTTGGCCGCTTCCCTCCCCCTTTCTTCTCTACCCCTGCTGCACATCCATTCATTAATTGATCCCTGATCATCTCACGAATGTATTTCCCTCTTTCCCCAGGGCAGGTCCACCCCCTTTTCCCTGTTCTCTGCCATTAAGATGGGTCTCACATCACCATGCACAGCGACACACGCACAGCTCCAAACACCTCAGGGCAGGCACATCATTTCCAATTGTGAGCAAATGCTGTTGGTTTTCATTAATCTGCAGACACTATATTTGCCAATTTCTCCAACTTTTCTTTCTCACTCTCTCTTTCTGCTCCGAGGCAGGTGAGTGCATCAATTTTCTTCTCATCTGTGGCAGTTAAATTAAATGGAATCGGCCTGATTGCTGAAAATCAAAGAGAAGGCTGATAAAGCAATTAAATCCCTCTAATTCCTCCTCTTGAAAAGGTGCAGCTTGGCTCAGAAGCTAATTAACTTCATAATGAAAATCCTTCTTCACCCTTTTAGGCTTTCTTTCCTTCTTGTTTTTGGTAGAGGTGGTAGGTTGTCTATAGAAGAAGGGCGATGCTGTAAGTGATAAACATGGCTTCCTTGGACATGGCAGACTACTGGGTGCATGCATCATGTCAGAGTATCTCCAAGGGCTTAATGTGAGCAAATTCTGCTACATAGTGCAGAACTTGCCATGGTGTTTGCTCTGCAGTTGTACAAAAGCTCTCAGGATACCCTTCTTGTCAATAGCTTTCAGGTTTACCCTGTGCCCAGCCCATGAAGGCTATCAAAGCCAAATCCATTTGTAACAGCTTCAGCTACAGCAATTTCAATTTTTAGCTCTGGGATTCATTTGTTAAATTTCTGAGATGACAAACTAAACAGCAGTTTCACATTAGACAATTCATCTTAGTTGTGACAGTCATAGAAAATAGGCAGGCATGGATCTTTAGAGCCATGCACTCCATCTCCTTAATCCACTTCTACTTCACACTCAGCATTTGGATGTTTGCATCTTGCCATCTCCTCTCAGACCTAAGCCCATATCTTTCAATTCTCTTACTCTTTCAATTGTCAGCCCACATCAGACTATTTTCTGCTTTTCTCTGAGCATGCTCCTCTTGGTACCAAAGTACCCTACATTATCCCACATACAGTCACAATCCAGCGTGCAAGTGGGATCATCCTCCCCCTTCTCCAGAGCAACACACCCTTGGTATGAACCTCATACGGGTGATGTATTTCAAGTTGGGTCCTCCCAGGACCCATACAAGGGGAGACAGTTGTGTCAGTACTCTGTAGCATGCCGATTCTCTAGCTGCAGCCTAGCCCTTCACCAAGCCTTATTCCCTTTAATTTGTCAACGTGGGAGTCAGTAACTCCAATGAAAATTAAGTGGACAAATCTATCTTCTTCAGTATTGTGCCACTTTAACTATATATAAAATATTACAAATGTCTAAGGGGAGGACTGGTGCATTGGTTTCCTCAGTTCAGGATACATTTCGATACACACTGGCATCTAACTTCTCACCAGGCAAATCTCTATCAATGTTTCTACTTTCCAGACTTATTCCTGCTATTAAAAATTTGTGCTTCAGGTTAAATTCACATCCCCTTTGTCGTTTTTGTCAGTTTTCCAGTTTAAATATCTCTACTATATCCTGCTGATTTTTACCAAACACGTAATTAATGTATTCAGTATATTGCCACTCACCGAAATCTGGCCAAATATAAAGGGAAGTATATTCTATTAATATTAATGACAATACCATATCACCCCTGGGGAAAGATAATTTTGCTGTTACTTTTCTCTTTCTGTAGAGAGGAAGTGATAGCAAATTTGTTCAGAACTGAAGAGGGAATTTTGCTTCCTAAAAATAATTAACTGACCTGTCACCTGTCCCTAGTGAAATTTGCCATGGGGTTTTTAATTACCACAAATGCTCTGATCAATGCTGCTACACCGTACTCAGAGAACAGTACTCTTAAAATAGCATAGAATGCCCAGCAAAGCCCTGAGACCATCTTTTGTGTATACTGAAAAGAGTCTTCTTTTGGCATCGTAATTGGGAGCAGCTGATTTATAGGACACAAATGCTTTAGAGCATAGAGCTTAGACTAGTACTGTTTTTTACCTAGTTTGGTATTTGCCAGGAGCTCTTAGCATGGTATAAAGAAATACTCTGTGCACCCCCTGTTGACTCCCCAGCACTTTCCCCTGCAGCCCGAGGGGCAGCATTTCTGAATGGACTCCATGCCAAATCCCAGTGGAACTTCTGTCCCATCCTGCTTGGTTTGCGAGCTCTAACCAGATCCCATCCCAAGGTGGCGTGGCCTCAAGCTGTTGGCATCCCTGTGTTATCCTCTCTTTGACAAATGGTTTATTTTTGCTGCAGCAGTAAATCTGGCGGCCGTTGTTTACTCCTCTGTCTATGCACTCGTCAGCAGGAATGTACGCAGCTCTGCAAACCCCAAGCCCTTAGCTAACAAATGGCTGTGCACTCCATTAGTGTTCACTCTCTGCCATGGAAATCCCTGCTCACGGGCATTAGAAGATATGCAGAGGCAGCCTCGGACCCCATGCCAAACAAATGGGGACAGAGGCTTGGGTTCACAGAGCCCAACTCATCACTGCCTATCGTCCAGTGAAAAGAACAGAGCTTTTCAGTCAAATCCTACCGTTAGACCTCAATGCTTTACTGACAGCCAGTATTTTGCTTTTAACACCCCCAGAGATGCTCTATTACCTAAGGGAAATCCATCATGTGCCTAAGGATGAACTGCATGTTTGGTTATCAGCAATGTTAATATTGCTAAAGAATCAATACTTTGTGATTGCCAGTACCACTTTAATCCAGGAATCTCAAAATATCTTAGCAATACCAGCCCTTTGGCATCTCTGAAAGGTAACCCACTATCAGTTGCCCTTCCTGCAAATGAGGGAGGCAAAAACACACTAATTTGTCAAGGTCACATAGGAAACTAGTGGCAAAGTAAGGCTTCAGATGTCTTGACTCTAAGTACATGTGCTAATGAGATGAAATAGTTACACATTTGGTCCAGCACAAGTTAAACAGGGTATGGAAGATGCAGAAGAACCTTACATAGGTATTCTGTAGTGAGGCTGCTGAAAGGGGAGGATAACAAATCCATACAGCCACATGCGTGCATCTCTGTCTGATGCACAGTTACACTTGCTCTACATATATGATTCTGCACCCATTTTCCCTAGAAAAGCTATCACTGACTTTGACAGTGGAGGATGAGATCCTCTGTTTATCATTGGAAAAAACACATGGTGTGCTTTAGAAAGAGCTGCATGTCACCAGGTGTGTACTAAAGGTTTATTTTCCCTCTCCTTGTAATTTTTTCATTCCTTATTAACAAGGCACCCTTTAGGTTCACCTAAAACTCCAGGGTTCCTTCTTGGGCCACTCTGCTCCGAGCAGCATAGAAGAAACTGACACAGTCAATCACCTGTCGGTGAACTGCAGGGACGTGTCACACCACAGGGAAACGCGCAATGCAATGAGACCTCTGCACATCCTTCAATACTGGTAAGCAAGAGACATATGAAAATATGCTCACTGGAATACATATAGACAACAGAGGCATAAATACACACAATCACTGGCTGCATAAAGACAGGCACAGACAGAAGCATACTTAAAATCCAACACATCAGACACACAGAAACAAGACACAAACACACAAAGCTGAAGATGGATGCGCATGCAAACAGGAACACACAAACTCAACCCTCATGCACACATACAGACTCTCACAGAATGGGAGAGACACAGACATGGAAGTACCTGCACGCGCGCACGCACACCCCCACCCCCACGCCCAGAGCCACAGCCAGATACTGCCCTGCACAGACTGACAAAGTCACAACGCAGCACAGCAAGAAATTCACAGCCACTTGACTATCTGGCAGTAAAGGTCTTTTTCCATCCTTTCTTTCTCCACTGTAGGGAACAGTACATGGGATGCAGGACCCAGGACTATGATGGAGGAAGAGGAGTGACATCATTCAGCTTGGGCAGCCTTAGCCAGGTCACCTGGAGCACGGGGGCACCGTAGCCTAGGTTAGGCATCGGGGAATGCACCTGGCATGACTGAGCAGGAGAAGGTTTGTATTTCAATAAACCAGGGGCTGTAACACTCTCTGAACTGAACAGCTTAAAGCCTTGTTAAAAGCAATGGTGCAGCATTCTAACCGGAGGGGCCGTGTTGTCATACAAATGAGATGAGTTTATTTTCTGAGCCGTACCATTTGTTCTGACAGGCAGGGCGGCTGTAAAAGCTGGCGAGGGCACAGCAGGGGGCCCGGCTCTGCGCACAGCGAGACACCGAGGAGAGGAGAGGCAGAGCTGCACCACGGTTTGGACCCAGCCCAAGTCCCTGCCTCTACCTTCTGTAAGCAACAGCCTCGCAAAGAAAGAGACTGAGATGAACCAGCCGGCTGTAATACTGTGGAACAAATGCATTCTAATGAGAGGTGCCTGGCAGCCCCACGGGCACTCCATGTGCGCCCATCTACTCCTGCCCTCGCCACCTCCCGCCTGGCTGCTTGATGCCGCCCAGATCTGTTTTCTAACAGCCAAAGATACTGCACAGGGACACGGACACACAGAGCGGGGAGTGCACCCAAGTCAGCACTCTCCTGTGCTGCTCCATGCCAAATTGCTGTGAAATGTTTACCGAGGTGCCACCTGTGTCTCCCTGCTGGAATGAGCCAGGGAAGTCTCCTGGATGCTGCCCATGTCATCTGGGCTGTTGGTGACCCTACGGTGCGTTTCCTGCATCCAGTGCCTGTCTCTCCCTGAGGCTCTTGGAAGGCCCCTTCCACTGCAGGACAAGAAAAGGCTTTGCAAAAAGCGTAACAATAACTTTATCCCTGCTTCTCTAGTAGGGAAAATAAACCGTATAAAACAAGGTGACTAGTTTGAAATCTGACAATTAGCCAAAAAGTCAGGCAGGTCTGCCTTAGTAAAACTACTAGAGGACATATCCTTATTCTGGGAATACATCAGCCTGGCAGCAATGGGGCTGGTGCAGGGTACTCCACAGACACTGCCAGCAGAGACCTGGAAAACGCAGGCACCGGCATTCCAGAGTGGTGGCTATAGCTCAGAAATCAACAGCAGGCATATGGCATCACAGTTTCACTTGCAGGGTGCCATTTGTATTTGAGAGACTGTCGATATTAATCCCGCGATGGATACCGTGGACTTTGCATCGCTTCCCCTCTGATCAGCTTGCCAAGTTTCTAGAGCAAAGCTTTTCCTCGCAATGGCAAAAGGATGCCATTTTCTTTTGGCTGCTGGGACACCACGAAAATCAAACTGCTGCCAGTCTGTCCCTGCCACCAACAACAGACACGTGGAAAGGCAGGGAAGCCAGCCATCACAGAGTTGTTCTGGTCACCAAAGCAACAGTTTGCAGCTTAAGAACAGAGAATATAGTCCCTCCCAGATCTGGAAAGCAACAGTGACCCTTGGTCTCACTGGCTCATCCATATCTTAGTTTGTCCTCTGTGGCTGTTAGTAAAAGTGTTAGTTTTGTCACGTTTACAGGTCAAAAACTACATTCAGCTTCCAGATCTTTATTTCTTGCATTTCACCTATTAGGCTGCAGAAATTGGGAACTTTTGTTCACTGGCATTAGCTTGCAGTGACAAGAAGCAAAAGATTCCCTATGCCATCACCAGTTCTGGAAGGCATTTAGCCACCCACAGGAAGAAGCAGGCAACAGGAGATCAGGAGTCATATGTCCTCTCTAATGTATAGTATTTTCTCTGAACCCTTTTAAACAGGTGGAGAACCTCATAAGGACAGAATTTTTAAGCTTTGGCTGCAAAAAATGATCCACATCTTTTCTAGGTGCCATATCACAAGCGCAAAGAGACTGCACTAAGGAGAAACTTGGCACTGTGAGGATAGTCCGCCTGTTGGAAGTGGCGTGGTAGGGCATAACAGCTCGGAGAATAACCATGAGATGGAAGCACTTCATCCAAACTCCAGACATCTGTGGTAAGTCTGTGAACATCCAAGAAGCCAAAGGTATGTAGGCATGCAGATCCCTTTTGGACTCCTGGGGGATTTTCATACCAAACTTTCAGAGTCCACTTTTAACAGCCCATCAAATGGCTGCAAATACTTTCTTTCTTTAACCCTTTTAACTAACCCCTTACCTATTAATGTGATGTATCTAGAATGTGAATTAGAGTGCGCAAAGCAAATGTAAAATTGGCTTCTTGCTCCTATTTGTATCAATTTCTTACACATCTTCTACAGTACATAGCAGGCTTGCCAGTGCTGTTACTAATGAGGAGTTAATACAGCCCCGGAGCTATGTTCTTTGTGCAGTGATAGCAGCATAATCCTGATCAGTGGTTTGGATCAGGCCTGCTTGATGGGGGAATAAGTGAACTGACCGTTTTGGTTGCACTCAGTTGAGTTCAAAGGAGGAGAAGTTTTTGAATCTTTTTCCTGTTATCAGTCCCTGGCTGCTCCATCTCCTCACTGTGTGCCAATCCAACTTATTCCAGGGCTTGTTGGGGTGGGTCATAGAAAGGGGAGAACAAGGCAGCCAGCCAGAGGGCCTTCTCAGTCCTAAGGTGTCAGAGCATGACAGCCCCGTTGGGCCAGTACCCTAGAAAATGAATGCACGACCGTCAGGGCTAAACGCACCCAGTTCAGCTCTAACGCTCTCTACATCAGATACAGCGGGGAACACAACACGCACTCATCTCCTGCATACATACACAGACAGTACCTGCAATTCCTGCCCAATGGAGGCCAAAGGTCATATGTGCTTCAGACCCCAAATCTTTGGCTGAGCTGGGACAGAACTAGAGCTCACAGCTATTTACATCTCTGCCACTGAGATACAGCTCTTAACAGCCCTGTTGGCTTTGAACACCTGCAACACCAAGCTAGAGAGCAGCTATTTCCAGGAGCATTCCCCGCCAATCCCCATGTACTCTTGGGGTCTATTTTCAAAGAGAGATAAATGGTGCTTTTAATTAGCACCTTCCATTTTCATTTGCGCCTCAGGGTTTTTGGAGCTGGTCCCAAGGGGGAAACCAGGAATCCCAGGAAAATCAATCTTAATTCAAACCAGTAATAAAAAGCAGAACACTTGCTTCAGAGGGCTTGCAAAGAATCTCTTCAGTGTAAACTCCCCTTGCATAACTTTCGGCCCCTTAATACAATGAGGAAGAGACTCTTAGAAGTGCTTTCATTCTTGTTTCATTCTACTTTTTTTACATTTCCCATATGAACAGGTAAAAGCGGAGAACACAAGCCCCAAACAGTTATATCTGGGCAGCAAAAACTTCAGCAGGAGACATGAAAAAGTGGAAGAATAACCCAGAGGCCTCTAATAAAACAGCAGCTGAGCTATGATGCTGATTCTCAAGATGATGGAAATACTTTTATTCTTCCTTGTCTGTCCATCATTCAGGAAGAGCCATAAGATAGCTGGGGATAACGTAACTTAAGCAACATAAATTTGTTAATGTGATTTGCTTACAAAGCCAAGATTTTGTGAAGCTTATCAGAATAATCTAAACACCTTTCCGCTTGTGTAGGGCCAAATGCCAGAAGAGATGAGCACACTGTCAGGTAAACTACTCCATAGACACCTCCCTCTGCTCCTCTTCCACCTATGCAGAATCTTGGCACATTATGCCCTTTGCTGTATAACCTTGCAATCATTTCACTATGCAATGCTGCCATTTCCACTTTACATATGAAGAACTGAGGCTCAGAGGGACTCATCTCACCAGGTTTCTGCTGCACAAAAACTAGCCAGTCTCATCTATATAGGCCCCCTCTATAGACAATGGGGAAAGCATAAACGCATCCAGATGGTAACTTACTGTATATATTGTAGGTAAGTATCCTGTAACGAGATGACTCCCAAGCATCCAAAGCAAGGAGAGACAAACCCTGCCTTAAGTAGTTTTCTCAGAATCACATTGGAAGTCTGTGCTCAAGCAGAAAATTGCTTCTCCTTACCTGAAGACATCATCTTGGCCCCAGCTAACGTGCCATTGATGTCCAGCATGCAGTGCAGGAGTTACACAGTTTTAGTCCCTGCATTCTGATTCCATCTTTCTGGGTGTTGCTAGCTAGAAAGGCCTGCCTGATACTCTCAGCAGTGCCTTCCTCAGCCAGACTACTCAAGCCTTTCCAGAGGTATGCTCACCACACCCCTCTGTCACCTTTACCACAGTGCCTTTCAGGTGCAGCAAGCAGTCACAGCCAAGCTCTCTGTATGTCCAGCCTTCTTCATTGTGCCATCATGATGCCAAAGGAGGTGAATAAGTAAATCATGCCATTTCAGAGTAAAGCCCCTGCTTATCCATCTCAAATGAATTTTAATCTACAAATAGTACAAGATGAAAGCCATCAGAAGAGACTGACAGGACTCCCAGAAGCCTGCTAGTCAACAGCTGCTTGTTAAACTGAATGCCTCCGTTAGGTCAACACTGCAGCAAGTACCATCAAAACATAAGTTACAAACCTCAAAACGAATGTTTATTCTCAGATGCAGAACGAGCACCAACATACCAGAAAACCAAACCCGAGGACCAGAGATACTACTAATGACAGTGAACATAGAAGTTTCCAGACTGACATGAGAGATGCTCAGCTCTGCAGCTGGGAAGCAGCAGCTCAGACAACAGGCAGTGTTGCAGATCCGATTCCTTGCAGACAAGAAGAGAAGATGGGTTTGGTATCATTACCCATACTGAAAATGCAAAACGTCTCCCAGAGACAGAGGAGTTCAGATATGAGAACAGACCTTCAGAACTTGTTGATCAAGAGTGTGGAAAAAAAAAATAGGATGCTACTAAGTCTTCCTTCTGGAACCCTTCCCAAGCGCTAGCCAGGAGCTGCCATAAGCTCCAAGACTGCTGGCTCCAGAACCCACTTAGGATGCCAGAATCCTGGCTCTGCAGCCTGCCACATGCTTGCAGAAACCTGCTTCCCTAATTTAATGCAAGCTTGTCGAGTTTTGTTTCTGGAACCCCTCCTGAGCTGCAGCCAGGAACTGCAACAGGGCCAGGCTCTGTAACGGTATTGTTTCACTCCATGTTCTAGCATGACCACACATCAGCAGCATCCTGGTTCTCGAGCCCACTGTGGATGCAGTCAGAGTGCAGTCTGTTGGGAAACGTAGAAACACTGATCAAACTTGGCTTATGAAGTTCTGCATCTGTAAAACCCTCCAGATCTACCAAGGACATCCACATTCAGTAAAAACATTATTTTGGAACCTATCTCCAGACATTTCCAAGAATTTGTAGGAGGCTGCAATGCACAGTAGTACAATATTTTTTTTCACCAACCTTGTTATTGTTAAAATTAAAAGTGCAAAACCAAGTGATCCAGTGACTCTTTCTGCCGTGGAGAGTTCCAGCTGAGGTCATGAGATCAGACCCACACATACATATCTGCATCTGCCTCTTTAAATCTGCTTGAAGAAGAGAAAAGAACAGCAGACAGCACTGGTCTGGGATGTACCCAGCTGGTCAGCCCTTGGGGCCTCTTCAATAGGCTTTAGAGTCCAAATGAGGTGTAAGTCTATTAAAAAAGAGCCTGTGCACAGATCAGAAATCCTCAGAGGGTTGTGGTCTGTCACTCTGGGGCAGTCAATTTCTCTCTGATACATGCATTGGGAAAAAGAAGCATCACAAGAAAGGAAGGACAAAAGGAAAAGAGTACAACAGAAAACAAAAATGTACTGCTTAGTATCTCACAGAGATCTCACTGCACCTGTATGTCAGGACTCCCAGTACTCTCTCTTCTCCTGCACACCCTGCCAGTCCAATCAGTCATAACAGATCCTACATCCCATCCCGTCTGCTCTCCCCCATCAAGTAATACACCATCCAGGGCTGGGGAGCAAAACAAATGGGGATGCCTTCCAAGCTTTTGTGACTGGCTCTTCGTGAAACCACAGCTGGGGCACTGACACCGTACCCGCTGCTGCTGCTGCTTGTACCTATTTAAACTTCCACCAGTTCTTTACCCTCACGCACTACTGTGCCTGACACAGCTCAGCGTCCAAGACAGGAGAGAGGGCTTCCTCTCCCTAGGCATTTTTCCTTTACACTGTCTATACCCTTTATAGTTTCCTGCTGTTGCTCACAAAGGTGAGGGTGAGCCTCCAAACTCCGCAGCCTGTAAGCAGCTGAAGCCAACACAGCTAGAGTGTTTCAGAGGCTGGACTGCTGGGGCTTTGGTTGTGCTTGCCGGCAGAGAGGTAAGTATACACAGCAGCTGCAACAAGGTATTCCAGGGAGACAAAGACTATTACAGATGCCACTGGACTGTGGTACATAAGCTGGGCTTGGCTACAGATAGCTCCACAACTGTGAAGTACATGCAAGGCCAGCTTTGCAGGCAAACAGAGGATTCCCATGGCAAACATGAACACCCCGGGAGGTAAAGCATCTCCACTGTAGCTCCTGCATGTCACCTATTCCTCATCAATGGCACAAGGAGCCTCGCTGGGCCTGGAAACATGTGAAGAGGCCACTGCTGAGCACCAGCCACCCTTGCCTGGCAAAATACCACTTGGGGATATAAATCAAGCTAGCAAAAGAAGAATTTCCTGACTACTTTCTAGGTCTCAAAATTTGTGTTTCTCGTGCACTGGAATGAAAACAAAACCTTGTGAATGCGACTTTTGGGGCTTCCCCTCCCCATTGGAAACATCCAGTTGTCGGGGGCTGGGGAAGTCATGTTTTCATTTAGGTAAATTTTCCTTTGTCAGGGGGGCCATAGGGCTCTCAATTTAAATCGGAACCAGGGTGAAAACTGGACTGAAAGCGGCACATCCTTGCATATTTCTGCTTCAGCTTATTTCAAGGAAATTCCATTGAATCTAAATTGCCCAGAGTAGCTGTAGGCAAAGGGAGCCAGGCCAAAGGCAGAGAAACTCCAAGGCTGCTCCAGGTGATGAATCCAGGATCCCAACGGCCGGCTGCGACCCGGCAGGGTTACAGCTACCCTCGCATTCCCGCCCCGGCAGCCTGGATGCAGCCCCGAGCAGCGCCGGCTCTCTCCCCGTGTATGTCTCTCCTTCCCCTCCCTTTCTCTTTCTCTCTCAGTAAACCCCAGAGGGCACATTTCCGTGCCAGAATAAGCCTCTTTGTGAGGAGCGCAGGGAATACACAGCGCCGCTAATGAGAACAAAACTGGAAAGCGAGAGCCGGGGCCGAGCAGGGCCGG
>JAVJGI010000065.1:513728-547865 GCA_035590275.1 Ibycter americanus | reverse complement strand
CAGGCCTCCAGGGAGAGCCAGCCCCACCCCGGCTGCCGGAGCGCCCCCTTCCGCTCCTGCCCACCGAACCTCCCAGCCGGCGCTTCCAGCGCTGCGGGCAGCCGCCCCAGCCCCGCGGGGAGGGGGCCGCAAGGACCACGGCCGGGCAGGAGCCACCGCCTCACGGCACCAGAAAACATAAACCAGAGAGGCATCGCACGCCGGTCGGGCTTCCCTGCCCAGCCTGGCCAAGCAGCCAGTGCAAACACAGGACGAGGAGGAAAATGGCCTGGCACACCCGTACCTGCGGCTGATAACCCACCGGCCCCTGCCGGGAACACCACAGCGAGCTGCTAGCTTCGTGGAGTGAGCCCTGTGCATCAATCGCTTCTTCTCGGGGCAGGGACCAGGGAACACGGATGGTCCCAGTCCGCTTTGTGCGGTGCTCCCTTCTGCAAAATGGGAACAGTGCCCCTTCCACAGACCTACTGAGCTGCGTGGGTAGTGAAACCTGTGCTGGTTATACCGAAAGAACCTTTGGGAGGACACCAGAGTCCTCAGAGAATGGTCAAAGGGAGATGACTGCACTGCTGAAAAGGAGAATCAAAGATAAGGGACATGCAAATGAAAAGGAGCTAATGTAGTCTGAGCCAGAGGAGAGAGAGGACATTAGGGAAAACCCACCACAACTTTCCAAACGTTCCCTGCAGCTTAGACACAGGCCCCACCATCACTGTAGTTGAACCCTAAATCATCCTCAGCTGTTTTCAGAGGACATTTGGGAGATATTCAGCCCATCAACTGTGAAGCCCAGAGCTTGAGAAGCATCCCCACTTTTCCAAAGACTGCAACTGATGATGCCTTTTCCCATCTTGGTGTTCATCACAATCTGCTCTACTCAAACCAAGGATCTCAAAACATTTTGCACAGGTTCTCAGTGTGAACCTTGCAGCTGCATGGGGATGGTGGGAAAACGCCTTTCATGGGAAACTGAGACAGGCAGAAGCTAAGCGACTGAGCCAAGGCAACGCGACTCATAGATGGCAAAGCCAAAATTAACAGGTGGATTTCCCTGTGTGAAGCCACCCCTTATGATCCAAACTACAAAACTCTTCTTTCTTAAGCTCTGGGACCTAACCTTCTCCTCCCCTCACTATATCCAAAAAGCAAAATAGGGGAGCCACCTGTCCTGCACACAGCACCCCCCAGTCCCAGTGGCTTGCCAGCACTGTCACACTCGGGAGCGGGTGAGGATGCTCAGCTGGCTCCCTCCAAGCAGCCCCAGCCGAGACTGAGGGTCCCGCTCACTGGCCTCAGGGAGCACGGGGGACAAGGCGGCAGCCACGACTCATTTGGCATTCTGAGAGGCTGGTGCGCAGCATCCCCATGCCGGCAGGGGGTAAATGAGAGCTCAGACATGAGTTATTGGAGCACTTACATTCCCAGATTCTCCCAAACGTCGGGAAAAGGACAAACTGTTTAGTTGTAAAGAGCCTGGGGGGTGTGAATGGGGGAGGAGGAGGAGGGAGCTGTGTCAAACTAGTTTCATGAAGCACAGACTTTGAAATTGAACTCATAGGAGCTATGGATAGGGAGGGAGGGTGGGGGGACCAGTCCCTAAGGTTTACCCTGGAAGTCCATAAGCCTCCAGAAAATGGGGTCTGGTGGCAAACTTGGGACCTGCCTAGCACCCCTCACCACCAGTCAGTGGGATCATAAGGCCAGGAACAGCACAGCCCGCAGTCAGCTGTTACCACATGGTTGCCTGCTGGGCTGCATTGTTTGGGAGGCAGCTTCAACTGGTCAGGAGAAGAAAGAAGGAAAGCTGGGAAGGAGCAGCACTAATTTTTGTCAGAAAGGGACTGTTTGTAGATACCACAAATATTGGAGTCACCCCAAACTTTTGACAGACCTGAGCCACATCTAGACTTAACTACAATAAGCCTCAATCAACCAAGCAGTCTTTAACTAAGCAGTACTGGTCACAAACTAACTAGTTGCACAGTGGGGAGGTCACAGCCACAGCTGCATTGCAGTAACATTCAGGAAAAACAGTGAAACTGAGGGCTCAGTATGCCCAGAGACACACATAGGACATCCTAGTGGAAACGCAGATCTGGTTCAGTTTCTGTAGCTGAATCTGCCATTAATTAGAGATATACAACAGTGGGTTAGAGGTATCCAGCTTTCCCATAACAGAGCTATAGGCTCCCCAGCAGCTAGCACTTATCATGGAATCTTCACCATCCTGAGTATTGTGCAAATCAGATTCACATCAGCTGTTGGATTGATCCCCACAATGAGATGAACCAGCTTGGCATTCCCCCTACTGCACAGTGCAGAGAAGAGAATACAAAAAAAGCAGAGCCTGAAGGGGAAGAAGTGTTGGAGGAAGCTTGCCTAAATTATGACAAATTTCTTTGCAATGTTCTGACTTCTGCTTAGTATCATTATGCTGAGACAGTGTGTCTTGTCATGATGAAATTTCACTAGCAGCATGCCAGCCTCACTGACCAATTCCTTGGACTCACTGAGGATTTTGGTGGGTGTTTTTTTTCTGAAATATAAGTGATGAGGATGCTAGTGTTGTGTTAGGAGAAATGTCTCACCAAAAAGTACATTTTCAGCTCCTTCTGACTTCTCCTAACTTCTCAGTCTTGCCAGGCTTAGATATAGCCTTGGCATGGCACTACCATGTCATATCACCTCCACCCTATTGAGGACCATGTCCAAGGCACTTCTGGAGGATGCTGCCTCTTCCGTCCTCCCTGGAATGTGCAAAGGAAGATCCGCACCACAGAGTTAGTCCATGGAGGTACACTGGATGTGCCTGGGGCAACTGCCCTGCTCCCTGACTGCCAGGCAAACTTAGGGTCCTCAGCACTTGGCAAGCTCACACCCTAGCTGAAAAAACATCCAAAGGGAAGGTCCAGCCTCCTCCCAGCTTTAGGAAAAGCTTGGCTGTGAAATTGCTTTCTACAACCTGAATGTCCTGCCAGATTCTACCACAATTTTGGTGACAATAAAGTCATCTGCTATGGGAACTTGGTCATCATCTTCATGTTGCCCTTCTCAGGAGTACTGCCCTGGTGACAGCACAGGAGAACCCAGTTTCATCTGGCACATTTCCCATGACTCTGTTCCTGGGCCCTTTGAAGAATCCAGTCAAACAATCTGTTTTCTTGGTTTCACACTTTTCCCCTCTATGTTTGTAGATTAGATTTGAATGCACTTCCTAAAAATCTGCTACTATACCCACCTTGCCCACTGGTGGCATCCCTTCTCTCCCTTCCTTTAGCACCATTCTCCTTATTTTTTTCGTATTTTCTCTCCACTGTTTTGCTCTCAGATTCTCCCTGATAAGAAATTCCCTGTTTCATCTCTTAGATGCTTGCAAAAACAGTGCATCCTGATTTCTCTTGTCCCAGCCCTCCCTTCCTCATTTCAACCCCCCTCAATTCTGTCTCCCGAGAACACTCCCCTGGCCGCACCTTCAAAACCTCTTCCCACACATGCACCCCACCCTACTTGCTCATTCATTTTCCATCTGCATCTCTCTCCTCCCGGATTCTTCCCTAAGTCTCGGTGATAAAAGTGCCAGATTGGAGTTGCTGTGTAAAGAGGGTTCATTTGCCATTTGCCACCATATGGGCCCAAAAGCAAAATCGTCAGCTAAGCGATTAAATCAAGTATGTCGAACAAAATGTTATGAACTGACATTATGGGTATATAATTTTATGCCATTTGTTGCCATCTGTTTATCTAAACAGCCCCCGTTCCACACAAACACACAGAAGTCTCTGCCACGCTCACAAGGCTTCAGCACAGGGGTCACAGTGCCTCCCTTTTCCTCCTTTCCTCCTTCTCTTATTCTGTCCTTCCATTCTCTCTGTCTGTCTGCATTCACCAGGGACTTGGGCTTGGAGTCTGGCCATAGACAGATCTTCCACTGCAGTCCAGCACAGATTTAAAGGAAACGTCCCCACAATAATGAAGGAGGTTGCCTTAAAGAACAAGGTGTGCTCTCTTGCCTTCAGACTCTGTCCAAGTTAATTTCTATACAAGACAATTAAGAAAGTGTCGGACTGGGAGAGGGGGAAGGAGAGAAAGAGATGGGGGAACAAGTGGTGGTCAGCAGATGGGTGTTATCTGTTGGCCCTCAGCTGGGACAGAGGAGGGGCAAGAGAGGAACAGGCTATGCCAGTTTTTGGCTCAGCCAAGCTTTCTCTCTGGTTCATCTTACTTTTTCCTGTGTTGCCAAGTGAATCAGTCTATTTCAAGGTTAGGCAGGCGTAGTGGCTATGACAGACTGCAGACTGACCTGGTGACCCCTTTGCCATCCTGCTCGCTGTAAGAATGTGAAGGCAGTGATTGAAGTTCCTACTTACTCCTCCAGCAAATGCTTAGCAAGTGGAGCACAGGATGAAACTGTAAGAAGCTCCCCATCCTGCTGACTGAATTTAATCCTCAGATTTAAGGTTGTCCTGAGGAGACAGATGTCAAAAATATTATATATGTAGGCAAAGTTTAACTCTTTCTTTCAAACGGGGAGAAGCTACTGGCTCTACCCATTCAGCCAGAACAGACAGAAGATCCAGCATGATAGTTTATCTCAAGTCCTTGGAAAGAGAATTCCCCAACTTGCATTACTTTTTGAACCCAAGTTTCCCTTATCACATCACTGATTATGCAGATGATGTGCTGGGCCTTCATGATGACTACTGAGAAGACAGGACAGTGACTCTGCCTGAGCCAAGAACAGATCAGCGTATCAAGTCTGTTCTCAAGGGCTACCTTGTGAGTTTAAGAGAGTATTGGCGGCTGAGCAAGGAAAATATCTTCAACCACTTACCAGTGTGTCTGGCCAATGGTTTTAAAGAACTTTAGTGCTATCTTTTTTGTGAGCTGATCTAACAGGGCACCCTTCCTTCCCAGATGTCCTTAGTCTTTGGGGGAAATAGCATGTCAGTAATTGTCGCTGAGTTCTCAATGTGACAGGTGGGTGGGGATACTTAGCTTTCCTCCCTCCCAAATAAACCCAGTCCACAGTACAGCCTATGAGGAGAGCCTGCTCTTTCTCTGTGAATCCCTCTTTCTCCCTCCCATAATTGCAATCAGTTTGAGGGCTCTTTGAGGGGAGAAGTGTTAGAAGAGGAAAATACAAATCTCTCCTCACCCTTTAAGTCTCCCATCCTCATTCACAGGGCTACTGAACTGAGCATATGTCTCTCAGCATGGTATAAATGGGAAGGGATTATGCCTCCATTACTAATGAAAAACAGTGGCCAGGCATTTTTCAAGCATCTGAAGCACAGGTTTTGCTCAGAAGCTAGCACTTGGCCTCAGAAGTTTACATATTTCCTAGGCAGTGGGTAGGTTTAGCTACAAAGTTATTTGGCCATGAGGTACTCCTTTATCTTGGTTGCATTCACCACTGACGGTACTATCAGACCACTGTATGCTGGAGCTGCCCTGACATATATCAAGGGTCGCCTCTGCACCCACACACTGGAACATGGAAAGCCACTGCTGCTTCTCCCCACGGAAACTTCACATGCACAGGGGAAACTGAAAACCTACTTTAAAATGCTCAAGAGATTCCTGCAGTCCTAGTGGATTTTGGGTAAGGACCTAAATGCTGGCAGTTCACAAATAATTATACAGCAATCCCACATTAGTAAACAGAAGCCCCTTCCTCTCCAAGGCCGTTGCTTGTCTTGCCTTACCTCTCAATGGAGGAAGTGTGGATATACAGCACTACCAAGGAGGTTCTCAGCACTTGGCAGCATTAAGTCCTCTACGCCCAGCTGCTCTGCTGGAAGCACACTATACTGGTATGTTCAGGCCAGCTCTAGGCTGCACACAGGCAGCTGTCTGCCTAGCTGCTAATGCAGCTTTGCACTGTGTGTGCATGGCTGTATTTCCTTCCTGCTAGGACAGAAACAGTGGAACACCTCAAAGACCCCTGGAGAGCCTCAGCTAGTCCAGAGACAGCAATTCACCTGCTTAGAAAAGCAAGCTGGCATAAGTACAGCCCACCTGTCCTCTGGGTAGTGTACCAGCTTCCCATCTGCTCCCAAGTGCATCTGAAGGTGGCAATTTTAATCTAGTAAGCATTTGATTACTTTTTTTCTAAGAGGCCATCTCTCTGCCAGCACATCCCCAACTACTGCCCTCATCAGATGGGCCCCTTCTACAGCTTTTATGTCTGCTGGGTATGGCTGTCAGTGGAGGTGCAGTAGTCAGCTAATGCAGGCAGCTACACTGCTCTCAGCCCAAAAGTTTTATTTCCAACGAGGGTTAGAAGGAGAGAGAAGAGTAAATGGCAGAGTAGCTGGCCACCACTGCTTCCTAGTACAAGAAGGAAGAGTTTTGTTATGCTGTGTTAGACAGGGTGATCAGTTACTCTGCGATGAACTCTGTCAGCTCTGCTTTCCTACAAGTGATGCCCAACCTCCGACCCTAAGCCCACACTAACCAGGACAGCTGGTTAGATTTCACGCTACCTCTAGTAGCGCAGACCCACTGTGCAGCTCTGGACCAGTCCTTGCAGAAGAGAAAGCTGCCACCAGAAACAGGCAGGGAGAGGAGAGCACCACCTCAGCAACAAATTCCTCCAAGGTGGTGTGCATATGATGATATTTAAAATGAATGCATTAGCAGCTTGAGAACAATTACGACATTTAGTAGTCTTCAGCTGGATATCTTAAGCCAACTGGCTTAAGCCAGTACATTGTCAAAACCACCACAAATAACTCCTTTTAAAAGCCAGAATAAGGGGGAGGGGGGAGTGAAAGCAGAATCATATAGAAAAAAAAATCACACATTGGAAGGGATACAATTTGCAATACCAACTGTAATGATATCAGGGAAAAGAGCACCCAATACTGAACAAAAAAGTATGTTATATCCTGGATATCATCAAGTAAATGTATTCACTGGAGAGCCAAGGAGGCCAAAGCTACCAAAGAAGAGTCAAACATGTATTACAAGGAGTCAGAATCAACACAGTAAGAAACAGAAGTGGAAAAGCCAAGCCGTCTCAGATTCTGTGACTGCTAAATCAAAAGCTAAAATAAACTGGGAATCATAATGTAAACAGAAGAGTCATCAAAATGAGGGGAACGCCTTGACTACTGTGGGAAAAGGATGAAGAGTCTTTCACTGATGTACAGAGCTAAAAGGTAACTAACAATGTAAAAAGGAACATATTTTATTGTCTATAAGAAGAAAAATATTGGAGAAAGATTGCCAAATCTTTTTCTACAGTGGATACATCAGCAAGATTCAAAAAAACAGTGCTCTCATTTGTACAGACTGCACACTCCTTTAGAGAAATGCTGTTTCTGCAGACTGCCATTTGGGTTGTTACTAGAACAACAAACTGTTGATGGTATGGATACAGATGGCATTTTAAGCTGGGGTAAAACAGCAGAAGAAAATGATCAAAGGCTCAAGGCGACTGTGAAGAGAGCAAAAGCTGCTGGGATGAATAGGCATGAAATATGTAAATCCCATTTAAGAGAGATAACACACCCTCCAGCAAAAGCAGGAAAGCATGCAGGTAGATCATGTTAAAGTTGAAATCACCATCGATACCCATCCTTCAACATACAAAGGGGTACCAACATACCTTGTAAGAGTAAACTGTACAAGGAGTACATGCCCATACTAGCTGTATTAATCAGTGATCCTACAGCACCACTCTGCAGAACTGGCCAAAGAACACAGGATGAAAATCTCAATAAAAAACAGTGAGAAATTGAAAGAGCTAAAGGAAATGCCCTGTAGGCATTAGGACAGTAAGCACAGAACTAATCTGTCAGTGGACATTTCAAAGAGGGTAGTGACATTGTCATTTTACAGCATAACATTAAATATTGAAAGGAGCAGCATATTCATCTTTGACAGTAACAAAAACTAGATGGATGCACCACGGAGACAATGGGACAGGGTGCATTTCCACTTCCTTTCCCCCTTTTTTTCTTTTTTAATATAACTGTGTGTTCTCTGAAGTAACCAATAATTCCATTTTATCATTGCCTACACAAACCTTTAAAAATAAAGACATATTTTCAAATGAAAGCAGTGAAGAGTTCTGCTGGCCGCTGACCCAATCTCCAGGGCACTTAACAGAAGTCCAGAGCTTAATTGTGTGGATATCAGTCTCATTTAAAAATTAATAACTTTGTCTCAAATTCTGGGCAATGATTTCCAGGAGGAAAGGCTGCATTTTGACTGAAATGATTAACACAGAGTTTGGGAAAGCATACTTCCAACTACTAGGTTTAAGGTAGAGCACTTCTAGCACTAGAGGGGATTCTCTAAAAATAGTGATTCCCAAGATGCTATGCTGTCTTTACAATGTCAGGATTGTATTGGTCATTTGGGAGTTGAGAAATCTTAAAGACATCTCTGAATTACTTTATACTGGCCACAGGTGAGCAGAATTCCAGGGGGGCGGGGCGGGGGGGGGGAGAAATGCTATGACAAGGAGAAGAGCTCACGCAGATGATAAGGAAGAACATAACATCTTGAAAAAGTATCACACATTTGAAGCCAAACACCTCCACTTCCCCAGCTTAGTTTTATGAGAATGTACTAAAGCTAAACGCACGTGTTGTAAGTAATTTTTCTAATCCTGGTATACCTGACATAGTCACATCTGACAGGTAGCTAGCACTCACGGAGGAGGGATTACAAGAATTCAAGCACTATGCAGAAAAGTACCTGGCACGTTACACAATGCATAGTCCTCCTCAAGCCCAGTCCACTCCAGTCCAGTTCAGTCCCAGGATGCTGGAAAACAACATCAAGCTAACAAAGTACCTATTGAAAAAGAGTGAAGAGCCAGACGCCAGCCTGTACTTAACTTTGCTTTGTTACTGTATAGCACTGGTAAACACTCTCCTTTTACCTACAAATATTTTATGCAGAAGAAAGCCTTAAGAAAACGAATTATGAAATTGATACTATAGGACCTCAGAATCACAGATGTGTGAAATACATATATAATTAATCTGAAACCCAGTATGATTTCCAGGGAGATGGTTTTCATTAAATGAAAAATTTTATAATTTGAAAGCAATTACAATAATAATTTCAGTCAAAATGTGAACAACAGTTCCCACAAAAATGTTGATAGTATTGGCAACACATTGTGAAATGCATTGGTTTTGTTAAGCAAGCAGTTGAAAAATCAATAAATGGGAAGTTTGATTGACACTATCAGATGTCTTCGTAAGACAACCAGCAGATCACAACAAATAGCAGCTCATACTCACTGGGTTTTAGGATTCTACCCTAGGCAGACAAATAAGGACAACTTCTCTTCAATATCAGCTATTTCAGATCTTTGGAGAAAGCCCAGTTAACAGTAAAGAACTGATCACATACTTAAAGGGTATTTTCACCAGACAGAGCACTGTAAGCTCCCTGAGACAAGGCTATCTTTTATTTTGCTTCTATACATTACTGGTGCTAGGGAATCCATGACCAAGGCTCTGTAAGTCAATCAGCTTTTCAAGGCAGTGTAAGTGAGAATGGTTTTGAAGACTCACTGAAGCCCCCCCTCTTCTCTACACAGCATCCAAATTACTCCTGTTGACTTGTAGAGTCCCAAATTCCTTTCTCCAAGTTTCTCCTCTTCTTCCTGACATGAAGTGAACCATACACCTCCACTTCTACTGGTCATGACCTAACTATCAAAGCGCCACAATCATGTTATAAATACTTCAGGTGAGATGCAAGCAAACTGTCAACCACGTCCTAGGACCAGGGTAAGATCTAAACAACTTGTCAGCTCTGGTATTCTACATAAATGGATGGGTGAGCAGATGATCCCCTTCTACAATGTCCATCAGGGATCTGATAAAATCATCAGAGGCAGTAAATGTCCCATCCTTCCCAATATAGTCTAGGTTTTGCTTACATCCACCTTTACCAGGAAATTCAGGTGGAATCCTTTGGATCTGACACCATGGACCATCTGTGAATACATATACCTAGCACATGCAGTGGACAGATACCCTGTGCTAGAGTCTTCTAGTCATTTCCAAAGTAAGCAAATAGCTGGTAGCTCTCAAAATCTTGCTCCTACTTCAAGCCTAGCAATAATTGTAGGGACTAAAACTCAGATCCTGAACTGTAATTTGGTATCAAATTAGAATGAAATGAGAGGAAGCTAGGAGCTGAGCTTAGGAACCAGGGAACAAATCACCTGCTGCTCTGTGACAGAGAAGCTGTTAGAGGTCACCATAAAACAAGGTTGAGTGGTGTCTGCCCATTCCATAACTGAATGGAGTCCTGAAAAATTGACTTTTGGAAATTAGAAAGAACTGAGAGGTGATTCTAGATCCTTTTTATCCCTTGGCCTCTCTTGTAAAACGATGCAGGGCACACACCACACCAAGACTGCTATGAATTTAATTTCACTGCACTTTACCTTTTACTCTGCTTTCTGCATATTGGACTCTAGTTCCATCACTCAAACCCCCCCTGATTTCAGCAAGAACTGATTCTGGCCCTATTCTTCCTTCTGTGGCACTGGCTGACATTGGGAAAATGCACCATACTGAAAAGGACTATATATTAGCTTTCCCATCAATGCTACAGGGGTAGTGCAAAGAGCCTGGGCTGACATCTCACAGAAAGCAGGGGTCCTCTGTTTACACAGCAGCAACTGAAAAATACTTGCTGCATGCAGAGACAACAAAATAAGGGAAATTAAGTCAGTACCCAGATGGTGCCTAGCAACTACTACTTACAGGACTAGGCCTTAACACAGCAAGAGTAAACAGATCTAGAATGAGCGTTGCTTACATACACGAAGTCTAGAGATGCAAGTTGCAAGCAAGACATCTTACAATGCCTTTCAAAGACGAAGCCTTGCTCCTCCAGCTCAGCCAAAGAAAGAATCCTGCCCCTTTGCCTTCATCGAGATAAGGATGTCCATTGTTGCTCTACAAATGTGAGGTGAATGCCTCACGCATTTGTCCCTCTCTCTTTTGAGTAGGAACAGAATTGCATTCTAGCATGGTAGGAACCCTAAGTGGAAGGAGAAAGGATCTAGTGGGACAGATGGATGAGCAGAGATGTAATTCCAGAGGAAAGCTGCTGTCATCCCATTAAAGATGAGGTTAAAGGTAGCAGCAATGAAAGAGTGGGAGATATTTCACTGGGGGAAATGGAGTGGCACTGAGCTTTGAAATTGCACTGCGTGAGAATATTAATAAAAAAGTTAATGACGCAATGTGCTTTTTGCTCCACATTAATTACACTTTTACATTCCAGTTCTTAATGCATTTTGCACTAGACTTTATTTTACATTCCAGGAAGGGGAAAATATAATTGCAGCTTTAATTTCTATAGCCAAACCCTGATAAGATCACAGCTGTGAAAATCTCATAAAAAGCTTTAAATTAAGTTAAAAAAACAGTTCACTTCCCTCCTCCCCCTGCTTCTCTTCCTGCATGAGGTGCCATCAGCAGAGATGGTGAAAGCGTTGGTTCAGGGTAGAGCTGTTCCCTGGCATGGAGACCTTCTCTGAAGTCAGCACCAGTTACGAGGCTTGGATCATCCACCAGGTACCACTGCTGGGGCTCATCTACCTCTTTGTGCCATCAGTGGGAACAAACCCCCTGGCAGTGACCACTTGCATGTGCCAGGCCCCAGCTGTAAGATACATAGCGTTACTGTTGTACTGTACATATTTCTGGTTATTCCCAAAGGCATAGTCCCTGTGCTTGGGCTGTACATGCACAGACAAGACTGAAAAGATCACACTGCTACGGACTGAGAATTGAGGCTTGGTGAGATAACTGGTTTCTATGAGATAAATCAGAAAGTCTGTGATGACAAGAATTGCAGATTACTCTTTGAATCCTGTCAGGGATGCTTCCCATCACTGCAGAAATAAAAACGGATCCAATAAGATATCATAAAAGTGAAGCAGCCTGATGCTCCTACCTTTGCAATGGACAGGCTCTGGGTCTGGCCACAGAGTGTCTTTGTAGACGCAATGAGTGCTCTATAGCTAGAGACTGTGTCAAGTCCTACGGAATCACTCCACATATGCCCTGCCTTTGACTTTGACTCTCCCTTCACACAGAAATCCCTGGAGATCTCAGGATCCAACACAGGCATTGCGCAAATCACAGCGTGCCTACATACCTACACCACAGCCAGTCGTTTCATTCAGGAGTGTGAAGAAGGGCCAACTCACCGCTGTGCCTAGAGCCCTCAGTGCAGCTGCGCTGCTTTAGCTGCACTGTGCATGTGCAGCACTCTTACTGTGTTGGTACAAAGGTATACAAGTCTGTATATGCTCGAGCAGTCTGCTGATATAGTGTATCTTCATTCCGTTACCAGGAAATTGCTTTAGTTACGGAGATGAGTGGAGACCTTGCTTGCACCTGGACAAAAGCAAAGGCAAACCAGACCCTCATCTATTTCTAATACCATTCACCTACAACTTGAAACAGTCAAGCAGCCCTTTCCATCCATTTCCTCTTTGCTATTTGTGCTATGGATCCTGCCCCACCACTTTGATCCTCCACATCCTCATCCCAGGAACTCCAGGACAAGCCACTGACTTTGTCATGTATGAAAAGGTATCTCTTCCAATGTCATGTCAGTGTTCCTAAATTTGTGGATCCCTATCTCTGGATTCTTAACATAAGCTACAGTATCATAAAAGCAGGAGATCAGATAAACCATCCTCCCGCCCTTGAAAGAATCACTTATACACGCATCTTCCTTGACATGTATTACTACATGGACCCAAGTCACTTCTGTTGGAAGCCTGTGACCTTGCTGAACCACTTCTCCTTGGACTCTGACCTCTTTCCCTCTAAACTGTCGGAACTGGATATCCCTAATTTTTCTTTCCTGAATTCAAACCTGGTCCTCCAATTAAGACTAGTCTCTCTATTCTTGTTCACCATTGCCACCTCTTCTTGGGACTTTATTGGAATGAGAAGAAATCTCACCCATGAAAGTTTCTGCAGTAAAAGGGGGTAGTCAGAATACCACATTCCAAAACCCTATGAAGACTAGACAAGAGCCAAAGAAAGGTTCGCTTCTCCATACAGGTTTTGTTGAAACTCTTGAGCTCCTTCTCCAGGGTAAGTTCCCAATTTACACCTCTGTAAACAAAAGCAGAATCCATCACTCACAGCCATATTATTTTCACTGATTGTTCCCTACATGCAAAAAGCAGAAGAGGAATGTGTTTTCACCAGTGAAAGAGAGAGAGAAGAAAACAGGAGAGACTGAGAGAAAGGAAGAGAGAGAGGCTCTAAAACCTCATTTTCCTGGTAATTTACTCTTCTATTCAGTTGAGTCCTGCTGCTCGTAAGCCTATTCCTGTTACAATATTAGATATAAACAAGTAAACTGTGTAATGGATCACATTAAGCAGGCCCTGCATCTTGAGGCAGGATTTAATTTGCATGGCAGATTATCTTGTCTGCAGTAGGAGAGGCACCCTGGGGCACTGACTGCATTAATAGGATCTAGTCTCTTAAAATCCATTAAGTCAATTGAGTGGACCAGTCTATAATCTCATTTCAAATCCAGCGTGAAAATGCTTAAACACTAGCCCTATGACACCGACAGCGGAGAAGTGACTAAAGGGACATTGGAGACCGCACTGTGCCATATTGCTTGCCTGCTGGGAGTGGGGAAGGGAGGGGAAAAGGGTAGGGCTCATTCTCTTTCAAGCAAACTCCATTCAGAAAGATGCTGACAGCAGGAGCGAGGTGAAGAGAGGAGGCAGGAGTTATGGAAGGGGAAAGACTGCGGAGCTTATCCCAAGTAACAACAGTGGGTTGTTAAACACATTAATTGGTTGATGAAGTTCTGGATACCTTATTGCTCTGACACAGGCAGAAATACTGGACTGTGAAGGGGGTATGCCCTTACAGTGATGTTCTCCTATGAGTCACTGAGAGTAAGGATTTTCAAACTGTACAGGAAACAGGATGAGTCTGGGAAGCGTGGCATTGCAATTAAAATACAGGACTAGAATATGAGAATGTCAAAGCTGTGGAAACCTAGGCTTGTGGCCTCTCTGCTCTGGACTGCCACCGGCGGACATTGGCTCAGACACATTTGCACAAGGTTATTCTTGGCCTAGCTGATCCAAACAAACTTCTCCTATTTGCCTTGCGGGAGAAAATTACATAAAGGCTCAATTTGTCTTAAAAAGCCTTATCACAAGCTCCCCGAAGTAAGAACTGTTTTGGGTTTGGAATTTTGTAAAATATTTAGCATAAGGGGTCTCCAGTCTGAGTTCTGGCCACCCTGACCACATTACACTAACCCTGTAACTGCAAACAGCAATAATAGTAGTAGAAGACAGAAAGCCAGATATATTGAAAACAGACAGACAAACTCAAAAGGAACAAAAAAGACACCATAGGATAACCTAAGAATTGAAATAGTAAGAAACCTCCAGGACCAGATGGCATTTGTGCAAACACTCTAAAGAAATCAAAGTATGAAGAAGTTACTAACAAAAATACTCAATTTATCATTAAAAACAGGCACTCTTCCCCCAAGTTGGAGGGGAGCCAACACTTTGCACTTCTTTTAAAAGAGGTGCTAAGGGCAATCATGGGAATTATAGACCTCAGTGAGCCTTACGCCAGTACCAGGAAAAATAGCTGAGAAAATCATTAAAGACAGAGTTATAAAGCACCAGGCTAGGTGAGTGTAATGTGGTAAAGAAGCAGCTCAGCTTCTCCAAGCTGACTTTCTGACCTGCTAGTGTTCCTTGGAAATGTCAGCAGCTCTGAAGAAGCAATGATAAGTAGGAGTCACCTAGCTATTAAGGATTTCACAAAAAAACATGTTCAAAAATTGTAGGGCTCCACTCTTGCTAACATGCATAAGCCCCAAGGGTAGGATTTTACAGCACACCATTGATTTGGAAACAAGAATGAAAGTGGTACTAAGTTCTTTTAAGAATCCCATTCCTCATAAATGGTGGCAATGTCCCTAGGAAGGATCAAATTTAGGCATTAAAAGCCAAGACAGGCCTCCCACACACAAGCTACAGGTGACTGGTAGCAGTCAGCTCCAGCAGGCTGCTGAAGTATCTGGTTGCTGGGGCACATGCAGGACCACGTGTCCTGTGTATCTGCAATGGATGTCAGATGACCATACCAGGTATGTCCTCAATGCTGAAGCATGTTGGGGACAGGCTGCTGCTGAAAGGGATGTAGCAGCACTGCTCAACAGCCCACTGTTGAAGAGTGGCAGAATATTGCCCAGAGCCATTCCAAGCTGCTGCGAGTGAGGCTGGCCCCACAAGCCTACAAGATACAAGAGGTCAGAGGCAAATCGATCAGGTTCTTAAGTATTTAGGCAAAACCCAAAATGGCACCTGTAAGGGAAACCTGTTCCATAGTCGATGAATCCCCCACTTCCTGCCCCACAACCGTGGCTTTGCTCTGATGTATTTACAGTGTCTTGAACGTAGTTGATTTACATGTTTCCACTTCTTATTCCTTCCCAGCTGGAAACCTCCCAGCTCGCCGTGTCTGGCAGCACTCACACTGTTACAGGTCTCAGCACTAGTCCCTTCTCTGCCAACAAACAGCTTCTCCTTCCTAGCACTTTAAATGCTGACAGACTGCTGCCCAAGGCAATCGCATCATGGGAGCCCGAGGGACTGATATTAATCCAGTGGTGACTACCAGCCGTAATGAGCCCAACATATTCTCCATTTCAAGAAATCTCTCAACTCTGATTGCTAGATGCTATATATCAGAGAGATCACTATATATCCATCCTGTTCTTATTCCCTTTCTTAAATACTCACCTTGCAGGGAGACAGGATCCCATGCAAGATGGATCTTTGATTTGGTCCTGGGCACCAGATTTTATATCCTGAGCACTGGACTCTTGCACACCAGAGTTTTCCCAAATTTGCAGAGGCACAAGCACTGCCCCACTCTCTTCCTTCAGAGCTGCTTACTCCGAGTGCCACCCTCCCCAAATGGACACAAACATTCACAAAGCAGTTTCTGCTCAAACTCAACATTTTATCAGCAGTCCTCACCCAAACTGCTGAACATATCTCCAGGGTCATGAGGAATAACGGTAGTCACGCTCCTTTGAACTCTAAAATTGCACTAGGCAGTGCCACAGGACCCCTGATGAGGTAGATGCCCGCAGACAAATATCCCTTCTACAGGCAAGTTGCTATAAGAAGGGGCACTTTTGCCTGGGATGAACAACTGCTACATGCCCTGGAGAGATGCAGAATGAAATTTTCAGCGCATGGGGTTTCAGTGCTGGTTTTGGGCCATTCCCTGCTGCCCCTAAAGGAGGCTTGTGGCTTAAAGACACAACCAAGGCTGTCACCTTTTCTTAAACATACACCATGATACAAGTGAACTGCGACTTGTAGAGCAAACCGCATCATCCTGCCCATTCCCAATTGCTCATGTGATGCCCTGCATTATCACAGATAGACACTACTCTTTTTCTTTGAAGGAAAGAGAGAACCATCAGCTGTTTGCAAACCACAGTATCATCTACTTCTCCCACACAAACCACAGATCAAAGGCCTCCCCTTTCCAAACCACAGATAGGTCCCGGGGGGCTCCAAGAAGCAGATGTCTAGCAGTTCTCTTTCTGCTAGACACACACACGTGCAGAACTGTGCAGTCTCTGCAATATGTGGTAGAAGGGAAAACATTTCCCCTTAGATACCCCAGGTACAAATCTGAGTTACACAAAACCACCCAGCCACTCGTACCCATTGCAGGGAGGCACAGCAGAAACTGAGGAGAGCAGGTGAGGGCTGTTACACAGAGCTAGTGACACACAGCTCCAACGTGGAGCACGGGCTTATAAATAGGGTACAAACAGCTGAGCAAGGATGACAAGTTTGCTTCCGTACCTTGAAAAGCAAGACCCAAATTACAGCAGGATACACCAGGAATCATTTAACACCATCCCTTCTGGTCTTCAACCTCAGCTTCCATTTTACAATGAAGCAGCTCACCTCTACCCTGAGCATATAGAAAACATCAAATGCATGCCCTTCTTGAAGCCACCAGTATCTGTTTGCATCTGACAAGATACTGAAACAACAGTTCCAAGAAGCACAGACTGCCCCATTCATCTCCCTGAGTGGCTCACTTGCCTCCTGATGACAATCTGCTAAATATCTTCACTTAATTAGTTCGCTGTTCCTCGAAGCAAGTAAGAATGCAATGTGAAGATTCTGCTAGGACTATCTTTATGTAAGCTACACAAAGAGACAGTTCATTTTGTTGGAAAGAGAGCTGGCAGTTTCCAGGGATGCCTCAACTTACCTTCCCCTCATCAAGAATGACTCAGATTCAACAGGCCCAAAAAGACACCAAGACAGACCAGCAAAAGGAAACTACGAGGTTCTTCAAGGTGTCCTCCACAGCCCACAGTGTGATTGAGTGGATGCTGTGGGCTTCTGGTGTGCTTCAGAAAAGGGTATATCTGCATTTGGGTGTGAGAAATGTCATGAATCGCACTTAAATGAGGATACAGGGGGAACACATACAGCTTTAGGAGACTAATGTGAACATTAGTGAAGTCTCCAGCTTGGAGAATTGAGGAACAGAGAACAAAGCAAAGCTAGTCTCTCTGGTCAATTTAAGTATGTATACCTAAACAGAAGGAAATAAAATAAAGGATAAATACAAGAATCAAACAAAACAAAACAAAAAAAATTGAAAATAAGTCAAATATTATGTCAGCACTACAAGCTTACCCAGGACTGGCAAGTATGGTGCAAGTGTGCAGTGAAGAGTGTGAGGATAGACAGTAGAATTTGGCATCCATGGTGGGAGCTTTATTTAACATGAGAAGAAAGATGGGTTTCCATGGGCCTCAGCAAGTCAGATACGAAAGAGGAGCTTCCATCCAATAACAAATTCATTAATTTTCCTTATCAAATGTGCTGAGCCAAGGCATATCCCCCAACTGGGAAAAACTAGGAGTTGCCATCTCCTGGAGTGTCACTGTACACTGGGTGAGCTGCAGGCAAATCACTAAAGCCTGGCAAGGGTGTATCTGCTGAAGACTAAGGACTGAGTGATCAGAAATCCAATCCTCTCTTTGGCAGCCCACTGCACTGCAAAAAAATGGATGTGAAAGCTGAAGTGTACGGGCCAGACTTGTCCCTTGGTAGGTCCACAGAATTTAACTGACTTATCAGAAATGGCTTTGGTCCAATATGTCTGTGACAGTCAAAAGTGGGCATGGTCTACAACAAGCTTTGGCTCAAACCCTGAATGAAGATCATCTAGAATGCCTTGAACGAAAATTAAACATGAAGATTATCAGCTTCAGTGAGTGCAGAAAACAGAGTACCCAGCCAGAAGGGGAAAGGAAAAGTGTTAGGAAAGGTCACTTGCAGCCAACTCATCCTTCCTGTTCTGGATGGTGGCATTTGTTGCCCTGTTAACACAACATTGGTTCTTCCCAACTACACACTACAGCATCAGTAACAGACTTTCTTGCTCTGATGTATACATTCCCTTGCTCCCTATCACAGAGTGTACAGCTTCTATATCCTCCAAGCATATGGGAAACTAACATTACATAGTGGATATTTTATTTCAAAGAGAGTTCTGCTCTTCTTTCTATGCAAAATGGCCTAGAAAGGTAATGTAAAAGCAACATAAGACTTTGGTTTTGTTTGCTTTGTAATGTTGACATTTTAGCACGTACTAACACATTTGTGTACTCCCAGGCTCAAGCAGTGGAGTCTAAGAGAGCATCCTGCTCTAGACTAGGATGTGCCCATCAAAGCACAAGCCCTTCTGGGCTGGCAGCTAGGAAGCATGCAGAGTCCATATGTACCAAGGGATCCAGGTACCAGGCTGTAATGTGAGGAAGATGAAAGCAAACGTTTGTAAGCAGCTGGTGAGGGAATCCCACTCATTCCTTCCTCTAGGTGCTGCGCCTACCTTCCTACTCTATGGTCTCCACGACACGTGTGTGTAAATCTGAAGCCTTCCTTCTTCCCTAACCACAGACCTATAGATCCTGGTGGTCCCAGATTCCCAGGAAAAAGGACTTTCAGCATGTGGCAAGGCAGCAGTTGAAGGTGGTTAAGCTGTTTGTCATCTTAGTGCTGCAGTCATTTCCCAGCTGATTTCTGAACTTCAGAAGAAAGGACAAGGATGGAGGGGAGGAGGGGAAGCGGAGGAAACGACGACTTCATCATTCAACAAGAGTTTGTGAGAAAGAAGGTTATATTGGGGGACCACCAAACGCGATGTCTTTCATTGCTCCACCTCCCACAATGCAAAGGTGCAGTGTTACCTCCTCTCCCACCCCCCCACCTCATCTGCCCTCAGCCAAAGTATTCCTGAGCTCACCATATAATGCAGTTTTTCATGGCATGCCTGCTTATCAGGACTCTGAAACTATGTGAGACATGCATGCAGACAATGGCCCTGTCTCTCAGCCACAGAGGGCTCTGAAGGGATCCCTTTCAGCGCTCACAGATTGCTCTGTGTTCCCCTAATTGACAGACCCGGCCAAGGCTGACAGCAGCGGCGTGCAGCTGGTGCGGGCTGCTCTGTCTCAGGTAGGCCACCTTTCAGCAGGGAAATTGCTTTTGATTGGCTTTATTGGAAGTAGCTTCTCCTGTTCAGCTGGCAAAAGTCTCTTTATTTTAATGGCTGACAGTTTAGGACCGAACTCTCTTTCCCAGAAGGTTACCTCTTTTCCCCATTCCCAAAGCCTCTTGGACCTATTTAGGTCTTCAAGCTATCTTGAAAAGGACTGGACCTCAACCATAAGGAACAACTTTATTTGGTCCGAACTGCTAAGGATCTGAGATTTTCTGAGGCTGAGTTTCTTTTACCTCTCAAATCTCCAAGATCTGGCTAGGGTCTGCAAAAACTAAGACCACAAAGCAAGAACAACAGAAGAGCTGCCAAGTGCTGACAGGAAGTTCCTGACTTCAGTGCGTGCTCTGGAGCTTCAGCGCGACAGTCCAGGCTGTGGCTTGAAGGGGGCCTGCAGGAGTTGGTCTCTACCTTCTCCTAGAAGTCAGTGGAGTCTGGACATGAAATTCCACTCAGACAACTTTCAGCCTCAGGTATCTGTAGCACCAATTATTTACAGAGTCTTTAGTATGCAAATGAGCATTTCCTGGGGGGGGGCAGGGGAAGAGAGTGATGAGGCTGGTATGCTCATCTTTAAGTTGGTAGCCTGAATATGACTATCGTGTCTTCTTCTCCACTTTCTGGTATGCTAGATGAGGCCATACAGGCTAAGCCATCACATGCTTCATGGGCTACCACTGCAGTCCCCAGTTCTTTTCTGCATTCAAGATATCCCAGCCAGGAGAACTGAATAAGGCTTCAGCTTTATCAGGGGAAAGCGTAAAAGTAATTTCCAATGCCTTACATAGCCTTTTCTTTTCCAAAGTTTTGTTGGCCTTAAGGTTTTTTGGGGTTTTGGTCGTTTTTTGGTTTTGGGGGGGGCGGTTCTGCACTTGGCTTTTCATTGCGTTTTACTATAGTCCTTCTGCCAGGCTTTGCTTAACAACATACAGAACCAGGTTCAATTTTTAGGGGTCATTAGTAAAGACCACTTTAAGAACCCACTCAGAAACCTGGGAGAATTAAACTAAACTGCTTGGGCACTCAATGAGCTATGTTTCTCCACAAATGACAATTCAAATGACCTAACTATCCAGTTCTTCAATGAAGGGAGAAAAGAAAGAGAAATGGAAAGAAAAACATGAGTTCAAACAATTACCAGCTGCACCTTTCTCAAAGAACAACAAGAAGAATTTAAAGCTCTCCTCTCTGATTTCCTGGTGCAGGAACAGCTGGGGCAGCAAGCTGCTTCCTACTGCCTGCAGTGACACACAATCTAGCGTGCCTGTGCCAAGTCTCAGGACTCTATCCTCTGCTCTCCAAGGTAGTAAGGTGGCACCGGGTTGCAGCTGACCTGTAGGATGTGCTGCCACACAGCCACCCCAGCCTGCTTCTCCCACCCATTCCTCCTTTGCTAGCCAGTCTTGCTAGCCAGGGTCACCACTAGGCATTTCTGCCTAGCCACTGCTCTTCTCCTCAGCTGCTCTCACTTGCTGTATCCTCATTTGTGTGGTATCTGTGCTTTAACAGGCATACCATAACATGCGGTCCAGGAACTATCTGTAATGTCTGATAAAGACTTTTAAAACGGCTTCTTTAAATACAAAGCTTTTGCATTCTAGGGTTGTGAGGAAGAATATCCACTCCCATAAGGCACCCTAAGGCTATTGCTTTGTCCAGCTTCATGCGGTACTGCAGCTACATAATTTCCCCCCAGTTACAATAGCATCTTTTTAAACAGAAACAATGCAAATACAAGAAAACACAAAAGCTGGGCCAGACCTGCACACAGATCCCTTTCTTCTCTCTCTCTACCACATGACAGCAGGAGGTTCCTGTTCTTCAGGGCTCTATCCTTCCATCTCCTTCTAGGAAACACTTCTTCTCTTGAGGCATAAAGCTACTAGAAATGGGATCTCTGAGGTCCTGTCTGTTCAAGAGATGGAGGTGCTCCAGAGGGAGGCACAGGTGCTGTGGCAGTAGACTCCATGCTTGACAGTCATTTTCCACTTCAGCCAGCTGTGCCACCTCTGCTGAAGCCTCTACAGTCAGCACAGATGAGGACTGAGGGGACTGACATCCACCATCAGATACAATGACTGAATGCATGTTCTTTGGCCTTGCCCTGTCCAGGTCTTAGCCTGGACACCAAAGCAAAAGGGAAGTTTGTTATGTGATCAAAGCACCGGACTAGGATTTGGGGAATCTGCATTCCTTTTTAGCAGTGACATAAAATGCTCTAAATTTCTTTTCAAAAATTCCAGATGTTTCCCTGAAAAGCACAGGCCACATTTGCTACAGGACTTAAGGTTTCTGGTGCTGCTTCTTGCCTAAGTAGGGTATTTCAAAACAGTGGTGTTTAATCTTATATATATTATTTATATTATTAATATAGACAGAATAGGAATTTCTAGCAGAAAGTCTACAAATTAAACTATCAGAATATCACGATGTTATTCAAAACATCATCACAAGTTGCTCCTATAAATATCACCTATCAATGCCTACCACTATAGCATCTGGGCACTTTTTATGTGACACCAGTGAAATCTCTCTCTTCTGCATACATCCCTGTATGATGTATTATTTCTCATTGCTTGTCGATTTGTTCTATGCTGGTCTGTACTTCGCTTGATGTTATTTGGAGTGGTTGCTTGAACAGATAGGGATGTGAAATCACAGGGAGTTTTTTTTCACAGAAGACTGTCTTGTAGGATTTCCTAAAGATGCTCAGAAACTGGGTTCATCTGCTCCTGATTTCTGATCTCCTTCCCAAGGAAAGAGCTGCTGCATCTCACCTGTAGCATGTTCTGTTCATATAATGTGCAGTATATTAGTTGACAGATGAAAATCTGACCTTTAAGGTAGGTAAGGCTTACATCTTATGAACAAATCACTATGGCTGAGATCATCTTGGCTGAAGACAGCGTCAATTAGACTCTGTACATGTACACTGACAGGGCAGGCTACAGGCTCTATTGCACACTGTAGAAGCTCAGGGAAAACGGTACAGGTCCCACATGGGATGTATCCTAACCTCCAGGGAACACAGCTTTGTGTGCACTACATAACACAGAAGGAAACAGAGTTTCTGCGGGCCATAAACTGCTGAGTCTGATGTTCCTTTTTTCAGGCAGACAAGAATTCAGACCTTTCCTAGGTGGGCTGACATGCTGCATGCTGGGATAGACAACACAGGCACACCTGCACTGTCATAGACATTATCCTGATACTTAGCATCACCTCTTTGTCAACCACAGGCTTCTATTTTGATTTATAACCCAGTGATCTTTCCCAGGGCTTATACCACTCTTCCAATACCTGACAGAACATGCTGTCAGGTCCAGCAAGGACCCTTTCTCTAGGGCTATTGGGACAAACTAAAAAAAAAACAACAAAAAAAACCCAAAAGTGGTCAGAAAAGCACTGAGAAAGACATGACAGTGGCACAAATTCCTATTGAAGGGGGATCGATCTGCAAGGCTTTTTTTCCCCCATGTGAAAGTGCTTCACTGAGAAAGTCTCTAAGCCAAAGAAGAGAGGCCCAGAGGGAGGGAAGAGCAAGAGGCCCTGAGGGCAGTCAGGGAAAAACACTTCTGACTCTACTAGGTGACATTCTGGATAAATAGCAAACACTGTCATCCCCTGATGCTACCTGGGCTAGGGATGCGACCAACCATTAAGGGTCTGAAAGGCCTTCAAGTTACTGTGCTGAAAAGTCCAACATTTTCATCACGACCACTCCAGTGGGAGTCCAACGACAGACATTTCAAGTGATGCTGCTCATAGCCTGATGTAAGGCTTTGCTAAGCTCCCAGTGCTGGCTAGCCCAGGCGAGGGCAGAAGGTCCAAGGAACATAGCTCACAAGGCAGAGGCTCTGGGGCTCTCCCAGTCCCTGTAGTCAGAGAAGGGGAAAGGCTGTGCAGGATGGGAGCACAGGGGGTGGCAGGGAAGAGAAATGTTCTAGGGCTGCATGTAATGACTGCCATGGGGCCAAGCACATAGCCAGGACTCTCAAGCAACCCTCACAGGGTAACATCAGTCATTTCCACTGGTGGGGGAGGCGAGGAAGAGAGCTAGGAGAGCAGCTCAGCTGCAGCAAAGCCACACAAAGTTGGTCTGTTCAGCTGCCTTTGTGGCACTGTTGTATTTATTGAAGGCAGCAGCAGTTTGTTCTGTCCTTTCAGTTACTGTACGGGACCCGATCGGGGTGCAGATGGGACTACAAAGCAGCCCTTGTTGTCAGTAATGTGACTCACATGTCAGGCTCTTATTTGCTGTCAGTGGCTTTATTAAAGTCTACAGTTTCAGACCCTAGACCCTTGCCTATTGTATCCCCTGGCCCCAGAGATTCTCTTAGGGAGCGCTCACAATTACCAACTCTCTCACAAGAGCACACAAACACACTGAGCTGGCATAGCAACTGTGCACTCAGGGGTGATGCCCAGGCTAAAGCCAAGCTGGGGCGCTTTTCATCTTTAAAACTAATATGTGTACAGAAATGGACAAGACAGAGCAGAGGCCATGTCTGGAACAGGATCTCACCCTCTAAGACCACCCGGTAACATATACATTCATTCACATTCATTTATTCCTATGTTTTGCACCTACAGCTACTCACACTCATGCTCACACACACATTCATGGCTATGTTCTTGCCCATGGCAACATACACATTCACATATGTGCTCATTTACATGTTTGCACACACATGCTTGCGCACCGACATAGATACACCAGACAGGCCTAGCATTTGCATGTTGCACACCACACACAGTCACATCAACAAGCCCCCACACACGTACTCATAGTCCCAGTGTCACAGAGGCAGGTACACATACTCTCACACTCCGCCACACAGAGCTCACAGACTGTAGCCTCACCATTGATGTATCCATTTTCACAGACGCAGCAGGCACTAGTGCACCTCCACAGTCACTGGTACACCCAGATGAGAATTCTCCCAAAGGCACTCACATCTCTTCACTTACAATCTCTTCAAGTAGAACAACATTCCCATTTCAGATACTCATCTGAAGTTAAAGACTGTTTCCTAGGCAAATCTTACTGTAAAAGGCTCAGGCTCTGACCCCCACATACATGCAGGGTAATTTCCTCTGACTTTACTAGACGCTAGGGTTGCTGAGAGAAGAATACTCACTTCCTTCTGACATAAAACTACCTTCAATGCCATGGTTCTTCCCCTCCACCAAAGGGTTCTCTTTCTAACCTTAAACTAAGAAAGCAGGAGACTTGCCACCAGCCCTGCTGCAGTGCACGAAGTCTGTCCCCCCGAATCAGACATCTACAGGAGAAATCAAGAAACAGGCTACCAAGACTATTGAAAAACTGCTAGAATAAGAACAGAGACAACCAGGACAGAAGCAGTCAGGAAAAGATCTTGCATAAAGAGAAAACAAAACCAAAAAACAAACCCCACAAGTTTGAGAACAAGAATGCAAATGCTATGATAACAATGGAGGCCTGGCTTGGACATCCTGGGGTGTCAGTGGGAATCCTTCCACAGAATTCTGTATTGGACTGGACATGGTGTCTCACTCACAGTTTCTGTTCCAAAGTCTTCAACAGCAGCAACGAAATAACCATCACACATACATGTGCTAGGCACCCCAAGTTAGAAAAGTCATATAAGCCCATGCTTACTCTCATTTATGTTCAAAAAGACATTACACATCTATTTAACATTAATAGCAAGCTAACTTCAATGAGAATCAAGTCCACAATTCCCTGCGTTAAGCCCCTTCTGATACAAGGCTGTATAAATCTCCCATATTATGAAATGACCATGAGATAACCACATTTTTTGTCCAGGTCACAGAACAGTCCTTCTAAGTCCCTTTCGAGTGACTTAAAACCAGCCTCCATTCTACACAAGCCTCAGTTCCAAACAACCATGACAAAACTTGTGGGCTCTGATCTGCAATGGCAAACTTGACCATCTGTGGGCTTTACGGACCTTGGACACTGCACAAGGATCATGATGTTGGAGAATTGGATTCTTCACACTCCAGCACAAACCACGCCAGCCAGCCACTTAAGTAGGTCTGAATGATTCACTAGCTTTGGTATATTTTATTGCCTGCTGTTAAATTTCTGCATTGTTTCTGTGTTGGTGTGCACTGGTATATAGCTGTTCTATTCTACCCAAAGAAAGCTGAATTTCAATGATCAGGCAATGTCAGAAGTGCTTTAGATGTGAATGAAAGCTGTCATTTAAAAAAACGCCCATTAATGCCGTACTTGCCATTACTGCCACAACTTTAATCTCATAAGAGAAATCCTTTTACTGCAGAATACACATAGGATACTTCAAACCAAAATACCCCATATTTACAACCTGGAAATAGATGTGAAGAAAACAAGTCCAAAAGAACAGTTATATTGATTAGTAAGGGCTCTGGATATGTACAGATTTATTTCTGTATTTTATTTTATACATCTAGGCAATTATTCTGAAATCAAACTGAACACATTTAAAAAAAAAAGTCTTTTCAGGATTAGAGCCAATAAATATATACCAGGGACATGGTGTTTCAGAAAAGGTCTGTTTCTTAAAGAATCCATGTCTGAGTTTCTAAACAATACAAATCCTGTTCCAAAAATAAACCTTAAAATAGGGAATATAAATAAAAAAGAACTGTACCAAAATACAAGATAAACAGGCTTTTAGCACCTGAAGATGGTTTATTTGCTATTTAATACCTTGTGGAGTGAACCACACATACTGCAGTATTGCAAAACACAAGGATACTTTAAATCACCTCACTACATAAATGTATCTATATATTTGACTCATATACATATACGTATTTATTTGATTTCATGCTGATAATACAAAGGCTAGTATTTCTGTTTCTTTCTGGAATTCTGCATGCTTCAAAATAACCTTACATTTAGTCACAGGGCAAGCTGCATGGGAGTTGGTCTGGACCGGTAGGAATGGCTCTGTATTTGTGCCAGCATTAAAGAGAATGCTGTATAGTGCTTGTAAAATGAGATCAAGGCTGGTGATAAGTGTAAAAATATCAAAGCAATACAGATGTACAATTATACTACTGCACTGTTCTGTCAGAAGATCCCGAACTGCTTTGCAAATTATTATTGCTCTGCTATTGCTGCATGTGATGGTAGCCCCAGTGGACTTGTTCAGAAACCAGTATCTCCCCAAGCTGGGCATACCAACCATGCTTCCCCTACGCTCTGTAGCCTAGCCAGAAGTTATACACTGAACATGCTAGAACCTGCTTGAAAACTGTAGTATATTAAAATATAGTGGAACCCAAGATGCTGCATGTTCACTTGCTTACTAGTATGCTTTTAACCCCGACTAGAAGTGCTTCTACAGAGGGGCCTTTTAAGATCACTCTGACCCTAACTTAGCTGACTTCAATAGTAGTTTGGCTGCAATTTCAAGCTCTTGACTATGCAGATAATATTCAGGTCACACCAAATTATAGGAGGAGCTAAAACCAGAGTATACAGGCAGAGCCTCTAGGTGATCCAAGACAGAAATATAACTAAGTAGTCCACATAACCACTAAGCTTTATAGCCATTGTCTTTCTGGCCTGGAAACTTGCTGTGCCCCTCTGATATGTTACTGCACAGTTGACCTTCATAGCCTACCTGTTAGCACAGCTGCCTTCTCTTTGTGCCTTCCCAGTGCTTCTTGTTTCTTTAACACTCCCACACCCAATGGTAATTGCTGGATCATCAAATCAGTGCCCTTGTGCCTCTTCCTCAGTTGCCCTTTATGAAGGAACAGAGCTCCTTATAAATGCCCCTAGGCTGTTTCACTGGTCTCCATCAAAAGCTCACCTGTAAGGTCCTTTATAATGACATTTTTCAAAAAACTTATTCCCATTTGGTTATACTGCTAAGGCTACTTCAGAAAATCTCCATGCATTCCCCAAGCCATGTCTCATTCTCGGCAACAGTTGTCTTTATCTTTTATCTTACACTTCCCTTCTGAATCTCTAGAGCAAAGATTGCCTTTTCTACCCTGCTTTCAGCAACTATTCAAGCAAAACATCAAGAGTTTAGGGAATAAACTTGGAAATGAGGGTCCTACTTGGTTTCTGACTCTGCTGTTTCACTTGGTAACCTTTGTCTTTGCTTCCCTCTCTAGCAAAGGTCTGGTTACCTCAGAGCATTTGCCACACATGCCAAGTATTATGAATTAAAGATCAGGTCCCACAGATCTGATCCAGTTTATACTCAAGCAAAATTCCCACTATCATCAGAGAACATCCTAGTGTATGGCTTAATCCCAGCAATCACACCCAAATTATTACTCCAGAGAATCAGGCTGCCTATTTGGATTCTTTCACCTCCACTGTCACCATGCAGTCAGACCAGACCAGTAAACTCCAGATGCTGGTGTAATTCAAAGCCCCTTGGGTCTGTCTGACCGCCTCTGGTGGTAACTGGGCAAAACACTAAAGGTCATCAGCCTGTTACAACCTCTACTAAAAAGCTCCATCTTCTAGCTCATGAATTAAAAGATCCAAGGCTGAAGACTGGCAGCTGACAACACATCCTCAGTATGGTATTATATCAGCTGCATTTTAAATTGTGTTTGTGGAAGTGCAAGAACTGCAGGATATTGATGTGACTGGGAAAATGTAACAGCATTTCCCCTAATTCAGGCACATGGCCCAATCCTGTAGATATTTCGCCTTAAGGGTTTTTATCTACTGACATAGCTTAGGACTGTGCTGGCTCTCTCTTCAACTTTCTATCTGCTGGCCCTGCTTGCTAGATAAATAGCTATACTCATATAGAAAACCTGCACTAATAAAAACGTAGACAGCCAGAAATCTGCTGCCAACAAGCAAAATACCCTATATTTCACTGCTCTGCCATGGGTGAGTCATATCTCACTGAACAAATATTCATTCCCAAATGCTGTACTAATGTATAAAAGAGTCTCCAGCATATCTTGGAAAAACGATGGCAAAACAAGGCAGTCCGAGCTTCAGATTCTCTTTGCTTTGTTTTGCTTCTCCTCTCGTCTCTCCTCCCCATACACTTGGGACCCATTTGAAGAGAAGATGATTTTAGTTTTTTCCATGTGTTTTTATTTTTTAACTCTTCCCTCTCTCCAAATAAGGTGAGTGGATCTGTGCTTTGGCCTAGTTTTTTTTGTTTGTTTGTGTTGGTGGTTTTTTGTTTGATTTGGAGGGTTTTTTTGGTTGGTTGGTTGGTTGGTTTTGGTTTTGTCGTTTGGTGGTTTTTTTTTAACTGAGTTCAATCAGAAGCAAAAGCACTGGCTTCTCTGGTGTCAGTTACAATCATCTGATCAGGTCATAATCTTCTTAGATTGCTAAAGCTTTGAAACAAGGAATCATCTTTTGTTTGTTCTGCCTTCATGTGTTGCCTAGCACTGCAATGCTTTCGTAGGTAATATGGATCCTTGGCATTCCAGCAATATGAGTAATAAATACGAGTAGGTGACGCTTGCAGCAGTGAATGTGGTGGGAGTGTCCCTGATTTAAGTCAGAAATAGGTTATTGACCCTAAGTCACACTTGGACTCAAAGCTCTCTGGGACTGTGTTTTGTGACTGCAAGGTCCTTAAGCACAAGAAGGTACCCCAGTATAAATGAATACCTGAAAACAATTCAGCTTCTGGATTGCCAAGAATCAAGAGGCCACCTCCTTATTACTTATTTACTCTGTCAAATAAGTAATAAAGCAGTGCCCTTACATAATTCTTATAGCTTGGGGCAAGCAAAGACTTTCTTTAGAATGACTAAGTTGCAAGGCAACTGCCTTCCTAACTTCCTTTTCTGACTTATAACAAATAGGGAATTCTCTGCTTGCTCACTAAAACGTTTGTCTAATTCTGATGCAAACTCTTAAGTAACTTCCACCTTCTAGGCCGGCAGAAGCTACATTTCTTAAGAAGAGTCTCTCAGTATTTACTGATGACACAGTCATATAATCCAGGTTGGATGTGGCTTGAACCAACCTGGTCTAGTGGAAGGTGTCCCTGCCCACGACAGGGAGGGTTGGAACTAGATAATCTTTAAGGTCTCTTCTGATCCAAACTATTCTATGATTCTACAACTGCATTTATTCTCATAACTCAGGATGACTGTATGCTTTGAGACCCTTCAGAATGACAGGCACTACAGTGGTAATGTAATCAGTTTTTATATGACAGACACTGACCCAAACACAGCTCCTTATAAAACATACACAGCTCTGTACAAGGCTTCACCATCTGGAAAGCATGAGCAAATACAAGAAGCCAAATACTTCTTAATAAAGCAAGTGTTAACTATTCTATCACTTTCAAAACTCACACTCCTGGCTGCATAAAGTTCTGGTAGGTGTCATTACGGTAAATAAAACATTAAAAAGAACAGAACTGCTTGGTATATAAAAGAAGAGGAGCAATGTTACACTGCCAGGATTAGAAGAGGACACACACTGCTTACACCTGTACCTGCCTCAGCTCCCCACCGGGCCCCTACAGAGCTCAAGCCTCCTACCTGAACATGGCAGTCAGGGACCACTGTGTAGCATGGCCTCTCTGGAACTAGTCCTCGTCTTCCCTCACCCCAGCCTGTGTACGCAGTTGACATTTATATATTTTGGGCAGCATTAAGAAGGTTGATTCTAGCTTCTGTAGCTCTATGTGTATAGCAAATATCAGGATAGAGATTGATCTCAGATACATCAGAAGTAATATTGAAAATACCATTGCTGGGAAAGAAGCAAAGAGTTCCTTTTCATGACTCAGTTTTTCTAGTTGGCGTTAAGGATGAAAATGAAGTTCTCTTCCAGTCCCAAATATAATTCCACTAAGAAACACGTTTCACATCAACAAACGCTAATAGAAAATGTTCCCCACTGCTCACATGAAACTGTTATGCAGATGAAACATGTTTCCTGCCAATAACGACAAGTTACCTGCGGTTAAAACAGCAGCTAATCAGCTTTACTCACCATTAACGTGAAATGAACATGATGCTAAGACTACAAAATGTTGGTTCAAAACAGCCATGGTGGTGAGTTGGCTATACCAAGTGAGATGTCCTCGTCATGTTCTCTAAGCACTGCATAAGCACAAGCCTTTGAAGACTGCTGTGTTACACTAAGTCATCATTCATAGTATCAGGCAGGAAAAGAGTTCTCTGTGGCTTTCACTTGCTCTCCAGTGTAACGTGCATTTGCCTTTATTTTACCTTCCAGTGACACCAGCTGCTCACAAGGTTACCCTGTCCAGAACACACTGGCAACCAACAGCCTCCCTGACTCAAGCCTGACTGCCTACTTGAAAACAAAGTTGAAGGCATTTCACTCCCCAAAAGTGAACAAGCAAATTAACATCCACTTCAGTTTCTTAGTTCAGCTGTTTGGTCCAAACAAGATGGTTACAAATTTCATGCACATCGGGTGGCATTTTGTTAAGAAATATGACATTTAATCACAAAAATTGTCAGTAGTCCTCCTCTGTAAATTCTAACTCCAGTGTCCCAAGTCCTTTGCTATGGTCATTCATGTCACAAAACAACTAGCAGCACTCAAATCAGTCACAATCAGATATGCTAATGCCACTATATTTTATATTGAATTAAAAATAGTGAGACTTGCAGTCATTCCTTCAACTCCTTCAACCACCATGACTCCCAACACGTTCTCCAGATGCTATTCCCACATACTGGCTCACGACCTCTGGCCAGAATAAAGCGTAGACAAGCCTAACAGAGGCACAGAGATATAGCCAACAGCACATACTGGTTAGATGAGTCTCGATTTTTACTCAGCAAGGCTCTATGCAGTCTGGTAGAAAAGCACAAGGATCCTTCAGCCCTCACAGAAAGCAGCATTAGGCACTTTCCATCATAAAGATCTGTATGTACCAGATCATATCTATCTGCTGGCATAAATCATTATCACTCCCCTTGAATACAAAGAAATTACATTATTTATTCACCACCCAAGGGCCAAGATCACTTATTTTTGGAAAACTGAATTTTCAGTTCTCTGTAGCCAAATCACTGAATACACAGATTATCCACAGCAAAGCCACTCAGACAGCTTGGGTTAAGTAGGGTCATATCTCAGGTGCAAGACCCTCCCTTGACCATGCAAACACAGCAGTCTGGTGTCAGTAGACTCAGATGTCTTATTCCTAATTTTGAAGCAAGGGGAAAAAATGTTTGGTCTGTAGTAAAGGCTGGTGTTTTTGTTAGGAAGGGGATTAAAGAGATGTGGACAGAGTGCTGGATATTTGCTGAATTCTGCATGATAAGATAAGGCTAGCACAAGCAGATTCACATTGTCTGGTGGCAATGAGAGTATACTGTATAATGCTGGTATGTTTGGGATTTGAGTTAAAATCAGGGACAGCAGGATCTGAAGAGCCAAATTCATTCCTGACCTCTGTCAGACCTGTAGAGGAAAGCCAAGGTCTGACAACATTAGATGAGAATGCCAAATTCCGGGTTTCTAAGCTGTGGTCAAAAGTAGGATTAGAGTTGGGGATGGAGTCTGGAACAAGAGAGATTAGAGGGGCAAATTAATTGTCCAAATCTTTAAGACTCACAAAACTGGAAGAAACTTGGTGTTGCTACAGTCAAATATTTATTCTTAATTTTCCACTGATGGCAAGTGTCTGGGCAGAGGTCAAGGCAGGGTTAGGATTACCATTAGGCTCTAGCTTAGCATTCCAGAAATGAGGCTCTGCTAAACAATTTTTGTTGCTCATTTCTGCCAAACCTGCTCAGGGATAAGTAGATTAAAATGTATCATTTTTAATTGTCAGACAGAATGGGGTTACTGAGCCATGATCAACGCTGGAGCTGGAATGGCATCATTGCTTGAGGTAAGATAAGTAGTAAAATCAGTATCAGCATATTTAAACATCTTCCGATTAACTTTTGGACATAACTGAATTTCTAGGCCATCACCCGTGCCAGGAATAAAGTGAGGACTACAACTAAGATTTAGCATACAGTTCTGTGCAGTCAGGTTTACTGATGAATTATGTCTACCCTGCGGTAGGATTGCAGCCACCCTCAGTGGATTTGAATTTTTCATAGTCAGTGTTCAGAGATCAACAGGTTCTTCAGCCATAAATGATGCTGTGAGTAGCTCACGTTTAGGGCATGGGACAGGAAGCTCTGCAGCATCATATTTCCATTGCAGAAATTCTCCCACACCTTCCATGAGAAAATAAAAGGCTGATAGTCTCAAACACTTTGTATTTAATTTCTGGGCAGCACTACATCCCTGTGTTACAATGATCAGTAAGGTTATGCCTTGGCCTGGCCTCAGGATTCACGATGGGAGATTTTGGTGCTTAGTTTTGTCTGGTCCTTCAAGAAAAATTTAGTACAGCTGCTAGAATGTTTGTGTTGAGTTATTAGGAAGCCATAGGATACCTAGGCTCTGAACAACCCTAGGGTTAGAGATGGCATTAGGGTTTGGATCTGGGGTTGAAGGCCATGAAGAGACAAGTTTATTGCTACATTTTCCTAGATCCATAGATAAAAGAGAAGAACCGGTATTAGTAAATTCATACACCTCACCCCAAAATTTCACACACAACTGAATTCCCACACTACCATAGAATCATTCAGCTTATAAAGGACGTTTAAGATCATTGAGTCCTGCCTACTGTATCAGACACCTGTGTTTGGGAAAGCTTCGGTAGAGCACTTTGGATAAGCAGGTACACAAAACAAGCCTTGTGACAGGAGCTCCAGTGCTGTAGTGCTTCAGTACATTTAGACTGAGGAAGTAAAAACAAGTGGCGATGTCCGCAGATTTGACTATCTAAGCTTTATTTGCAAGCCACGTGGACTATGAACAACACTACAGTAGGGTTCATGGGGATTACTATTTGGGACAGGATGCTCAGCAGTACACAGGAAATTACCAAGTCTGCCTCATCTGCTATGGCAATTTCACAGTGAAATATGGAAATCTGCCAATCTGCCTTAAGAAAACCCAAACCACCCAAAATCTGACTTTTCCTGTCCCCACCATAAATATGGAGCTCTTGCCAATCATTTTGTTGCATTTGCCAAAATTCTACTGGTTTTTTTTGGAGATGCATTTCTGTTTACCCATTTCATTTCCATTTTAGCAATCACAAAAACACTTTTGTTTACAACAAAAACACATGTTCGTGCCCCTGTATTCTCTTCTTCAGCGTACAGTTGTTGCATATGACACCTTGTGAAGGTCTTGAGGTTTCACACATTTCACTGTGATGAGGCATTAGAAGACAGATCTATGCAGGGATCAATAGCAGTCTGGCTTACTGCTAGTTTAGCCCTTGTCTTGTGGAGACTCATACCTCGTTTTTATCTCACACCCGAAGCTTCGTGGAGTTTGGGGTAGGCGTTTTCTCCTGAGCAACCTGGGCGTGAGGCAGCGTGTAGCAGGGGCTTACAGCCCCCTGGGCTTCAGGGGCGAAGCAGGGAGCGCGCACTCCCCGGCGGAGCCGGCGCCCGGCCCGCCATCCCCGGCCGCCCCTGCAAAACGCAGCCTGCGGCGCCCCCTGCT
>JAVJGI010000065.1:481872-503748 GCA_035590275.1 Ibycter americanus | reverse complement strand
AGGAAAATAGAAGAAGGAAAATAGAAGAAGGAAAATAGAAGAAGGAAAATAGAAGAAGGAAAATAGAAGAAGGAAAATAGAAGAAGGAAAAAAGAAAAAGAAGCATGTTTGTTCCTTGTTAGCACCAAGCCCAGAACAGCACCCTAGAGCAGCAGTTGCTACACAGTCAGCTCCTTTCAGTACTGCAAAGAAACATTTATTTTTGTAAATTCTCTTCAGGCTCATCCACAAAACAGGCATGCCTCTGAAGAGGATATAAGTTGAAGTTTCAGTGAGTAGATGAGTTCATGTGTGAGGCAGAAGAATCAACCATGAAGCTTAACCAGGACATTTATACAGTCTGTAAAACACATTTAACACCTCTGTTGCCTGTGTAAATTAGGAGTTCCCAAGAATTTGGACTAATAGACTGATAGCTCCGAAACTTTTTTCTTACACTGCAGCACAGAGACAAGAACTGGTGAGTTGGTCAATGTTGCAGTTGAAGGGGATACCAAGGAGTAGGTGCAGATTGCCTACAATGGCTTCATGAATAAGATTCAAAACCAACAGTCTGGACTACAAGCTTTTTAGGGTAAAGACTTCTACCACAGTTTTAAACACTCAGTACCTGATTTAGTCAGCTTTCTTACATAAAACTTAACAGCTTTTGCAAGTTCTTAGAAACAAGGACCACCACTCCCTCACACCTGCTGCAAAAACAGGGCATAAACCTGTTCCCTTTCAAGTCAACAGCATTCATCTATTACCTTTCTGGGGAAACAAGAGGGCAGGATACTGCCCCCATTTAAACACCTACAGGCCAAGCAGAGTGGTTTGGAGTCATTTATGCTATGATCCTGACAGTTCTCATAAGCACAGTAAGACTGGCTGGCTCACTGCTTCGTAGTCCTCCAAAGAGCTGTGCTGCATACAACAGTGCTGCTAAAGCAGTGAGCTGGTGTCTCGAATTGGTGGTGGGAAGCACCATCCCGCAGGACTTACAGACTTTCCACTAAGGCTGTAAACGAGCGGTTCTTGCAACATTTTTGTTGCAAGACTTTACAAGACTGTTCTTTTTGGCAAGGTTTGTAAGGATGATGACTCTCTCCCTGTGTTGTATCCCTTCTCTTCTATTTTTCCTGCCCTAATTTGTCGCCCCTGGTTTGTGGGGATTTTTTAAAATTAAACACCTCCAACATCTCATTCTAGAAGTGACTGTATTTTGAAAGTAGTAAACATGATTCTTATGTACTAATCACAGGCAGAATCATGTTCTATCATCGGTTGTCTAATGAGCCTGGCATCTTTGAATTAAATAAACTCGGGAAGTATTACTTTTTATTGTGCTTTCATTAAAGCAAAGGAGTTTCCTCCCTTGCTGACTGCAAGGATTTTAAAACATAGATTCATTTGTGTTTGTGGGAATTTCTAATTCTCTGCCCTCCGCATCAAGAAGTACTACATTTTGTGATGAGTCACATCAGTTTTCACTTGCCATGAACTGATAGGCCCCAATGTTTCCAGGCAAGGCCACTCCACAGATTTTGTTATATCATTGTTGAACGTAGATCAACAAAGCCTTCAGCTCTTTGCTGCAGTTACCACCAGAAACAGCTGTACTCATCAAAATACTGTTGTTGGTGGTGTCCCCTCCCCAGGAAAGCCTAAGGATTACTTACAGGACACTTATTAGTAGAATGAAATCAAATTTATGATGATAGGAAAGCAAAGATAGTAGTATTATAAAGGCAGACAGGAAGGAGAGTGCGCTACAATACTACGTTTTATTTGTCCCTCAGTGATACAGAACCATGCCAACATCACAACGCACCAAGTACCACACATATGCGGTTAAAAGATAAGCTAAAGAGAGGTTTGAATATGGGTGGGGGGTTTCCAGCCTTTGGAGCTAAACCCAGAAGCCCATGCAACCTGCACAAAAAAGCCTAACCGAGACAAGAGCAGCTCATCAACACAGGCTGTGGCTCACTGACAAGAAAGGGACACTGCGCTGGACAAGTCTATGTTAGACAAGACAGAAAAGAATGCGAGAAGGAATTGCCTTCCTCACTTTACATTTGGGTAATGCAAAGACAGAGTATGTCTTCTCACAATCAAAATGTTACAATGTTTGTAACAGAACCAGAAACAAAAGCTGCATTGCCCGACTACCACCCCACAGAATTCATTAAAAAAAAAAAAAAATCAATTTTTTTTTTTTAAAAAATCCTGTAATAAAAGAAAACAGGGCTAGGTAGAAAAAAACCTGTTTTCTTAGGCCAGTGGATATATTGACATTGTTTCAACCTACAAACTTTATGTACTCCATATCTTTAGAGCATCACAACTACAACAAAATACTGTTTCACTGAAAAACTGCATTCACTCCCTCTTTTGGACCAATTTCCATGGCAAAATGGAAGCTGGGCAGAATCTGCAAAGCAGTATGACAGCTCCTATGAGGCTAGCAGTTAGAAAAGACTGAGCAAAAGATGGGTCAGAGCATACCAACCAGTGGGCAACAGAAGTTTTGTGCATAGCTGTGGCATTCAAATAGGAATTTTCCTAAGACATACCGTATTGACATTTTAAACTTATTTCCCAGCATGAAGGCTGCATCATGACATGATCCAAATTTAACCTCGATAGGCTCTATGCTGCCACAGCTGGGATGTTCCCAGTACCCAAGGTAGCTAATGCAGGCTTTGCTGAATTGATTTATTTCTTGGCACCAGTCAGAAGCCTAAAGCACCTTTTACTTCTCAGTCTAATGCACATTTTCTGCCATATGGAGGCATAGGTTGTTATATTACTGCAGAATTGAGAGACTTCAGCCAAGATGAGGACCATCTCCCTTGCTGAATGCACACACAGGAAGAAACACTTCTTACTCAAGAAGTTTGTGATATGAATGGACTAAATGGGAAAAGTCTAGACAAAGAGATGAAATGACTTGCTGAGGTCACTGGACAGGACAATGTTATATCTAGGATAGGGTTTTGTTGCCTGGTGCTTCTGCATCTATGTTAAGGTGCCCCCTGGAAGGGAGCAGCTTGGTGCACACAAACTACTCACTCCCTTGAAGATCTTTTTCCTGGTAACTGATCTACTACAGGACGGTGTGGCACAATCATTCCCTCTATGCACGCAGCACAGATTCCAGAATTAGCACATGATAACCACTGCAGCATCACAGGCTGCGTAATATCACTGTAATATGCCAGATAAGAAATTCACTGGTAGCATCCTTAAGGCATGCTCAGGAAAAAGATGGAAAAAATCTCCTACCAGCATCTCTCAGGGCACTAGACCTGCTATGCTATGCAGGGCTAAAGACTTTGCTATGAGCACTTTATTACTCCACCACCCAGCACTTTTCCATTTCAAATCCCCAGTCACAGGACACGAAGAAGGGAAAGCAAGCTAAACAGCTGAACTAAACGGAATGTTCTTATATGAGCTGTTAACTGCCCTGACACTTGCTAAGGCTACAAGTATTTGATTTTAGTTCTCTGCTTTCACTGGGGCTCTGAAAGTGCCCCAGCAGGTACTGGTCTTATGTTTATAGATATGGTCCCATTCGTCTAACCAGGAATTTTGGGGCACTTGAGTATCCCAGCTGCCTTTTCTCTTTTATACCAAGATTAACACACTCTCTTCCTTTTTTCCCCCTCCTCTCTCATTCAGCGATGCCCAAAAAACAAGCATGGTACGAATCAGTGTGAATCCTTCTATACCAGACAGTGCAATGCACTCGTCTTCCCTGAACAGGAAGAAGTATGTCTGTTCCCAAAACTGGCTGGAGGAGAAAGACACTCTGTTAAGTGGAGCATCTCTTGGCTGGTGGGAAGTGATACGCATTCTCTGTACCCAAAACTACATCAGGATGAACTTTTGACTTCAACTCCTGCCAGTACTGAAGAATTTGAAACTTCTTTGTCCTCTCTCCTTGTAAAACAATCCCTCTTTACGGTGATGTCTGTGTGAAGGTGGCAACTAAGGCTCAGCCTTCTGTCATGGCCCATATCATTCCAGATTTAGCCTGACATCATCAAAGCTTGTGCTGAACTGCCAACTTCTCTCCTTGTTTTCATCAATTTGATGCTTTTTTTTCTAAACTTATCCATATGTCACAACTCAGACGGCATGCCTTTCCTAGCTGTCTTTTCCTCCTCCACTGTCACTATTTCATTTATGTATACAAAGATTCCTAGATCAAATACAGATCACTCATCATCCTGACATTCTCAACAGCTGGCTATGAACTCTGATTATCATGGAAAATTTCTCCTAAAACAAGTATCAAACAGAGTCTATTTTCTCTTCTCAGTGAGACCTCAGCCAATGTAATCCTGACATGTGGAACTTCCACATGCTCAGCCACTGGACAACACTATGGCATAAGGTGATGGGGAGTCATCACTCAGCTACAAGTTTCTTTCTGCAGGCGTGCTGCACTGGCAGAGAAAGTTGAAGCTAGCTCATAGCTAAGAGAATGGTATGCTACTGAAAATTATACTCAATTGTGATAGAAAGCAATAGCGAAGCACTACAAAATCCAGCATAATAGTAAAATGTAAAGCAATTATATGTCCTTACTCCCCAAAAGTGATTTAGGAGAGCTCAGAATGTTTCAGAGGACAGGGCATCCCAACAGCACAGCACTTCAAGCACAGAGATGGCGGCAACTGAACCATCAATAAGCAGCGGCTGGATAATGAAACACTTTCCTGTATCCCATCAGCTAATATTAAGGTAGAGTGGAATGCTTTTATTTTAGCCCAGTTTAGGCAGGTTCTCACAACATTTGGTCAGTTATGAAATTCTACCAGGCAAGAGGAAAAAATACTAGTAACAAGCCTGTCACCAAAGAGAGCATAAGAAAAAAAAGACTGCCATGAGAGAGCACTGAAAGAAGGCACTAGCACTGCAACTAGGGAAAGGGTAGGGAGAAGATTCTTGAAGAAATATCATTATGAAGGATCAGGAAGAAAAGGCCATCTACTTGGTACCTGTTCTGAAGGATGCAATGTTGTCAAGGAAGAAAGCAGAGAAGGAAAGAAAGAAAGAAAGAAATCAATATGAAGTTCCTTCAGGAATGCAATGAACACAGGGGGTGCCTCTGTTTGGCAGCCCCAGGACACTCGCAGCCCTGGCTCAGATTGTGTGGATATGTTTTTGACTTGTCCCGGTCAGCAGATTAATGGCATTAACGAAGTTTCCATTAGCATCGGAGATTGGGGAGGAGGGTGAAGAGACAGAGGCGTCCAAGCGGAAAGCCACATGACTGCAGAATTGATAAGGCTAAAGATGAAACGGAGCTTCATTGGCAGAAGAGAGGCCAGGAAATGCCACTACAAATTAGCCCCAGGCCTCATTTCTTTTCCCTTCATTATCCAAACCCCTTCAGGAGAAGAATGGAGGAGGTTATGACCCTCTCCCAACACACACATACACAGATATTGAGTGAGTCTCTCTCAATGAACATAGACGTGGGTATATCTGTGTGTGCCTAAGGGTCTGTGTGTGTGGTATATTTGTGTCTAGGCAAATCTGTACTAATATATTAAGAAAAAAAAAAACAAACCAAAAAAACCTGTATGTGCATCAATATATATCTATGTATCTGTATATGTAGAGGCATGTGTTCTCATATCTACATTCTTTGTAGCTAAACCATGTAATTTTTTTCTGTATTACTGAAAGCAATGCCATTGAAAGCAAAGATCCTGCACAATTCAGTGAAAGTTCCAGCACCTGAACATGCTGCATGTGTGCACAGTAACTTATATATGACTTACAGAGTTACTGGGCATATGTAAGTTTCTACATATATGTTTCCCTGCAGACTTATCCTTGTACCTGCTTCTGAAGGTCTATGTACAGGGCACTCTCTGGGGGCACCTACACTCTTCCATAGGTATTTTTTTTCCCCCTTTCTTCTGTGTACATGTGTGTTTCCTTCATGTGGGCTTCTATATTCCACCAGTTATGTGGTTCTTGTCTCTGTGTCCCAGCTGTGTTTCTCCTGTGCATGAGTGCCTTTTTCAGAAGTCTGCATAACTCAAGTAAGTTCTGGTCTGAGTAGCTGCTCCTGTGTGCCTGTTTGTGTATCTTTGAATATGTGTGCATGAGAATACATACATCTGTGTGTGTGAAAATTTTTCTGTAAATTACATGTAAACTATTCTGTGCAAAACTGTGGACAAGTTTTGCTGTCTGTCCCTATGCATACCATCCTTGAGTAGATATAAAAAAATCCTATTTGTTGCTATTGACTACTCATTGCAATTGAAAATTAATGAATACAGGTAAATACAACAGGGAATACTAAGAAGTATTTGTCATAATAAACACACAAATTCCATTATACAGGCATGAGAACTAGCTAAGGAGAATAGAGCAGAGGATGAGATCCGTTTTAGCTAGTCATTCATATCCAGCAAATTTAGGGAGAGGAAGATTAAAGAATAACATTTCTCCAAGTCTAATGACATCTCTGTGTTGTTAGTAAGAAAGGTAGATTCTCTTCAAAGAGACTGCTAGCCATAGGCTACTAACATGAGACACAACTTTGCCTAGGGGTAAACAAGAAAACAACCTCCTTCTGCGTTTGGAAAACAAAAAGAGGAGAGGAAGAAAGCCGGGGAAGGATGTGTAAATGGAGCTTTGTGCAATGGTGCTCTGTTATGTGAGCTGTATGTGACAATAGCCCTGAAACCCTATGCGAGCAAACTCATAAAAGAGGTCACTGTCTCTTTAATTAAAGCTCCCTGGTTTGAGGTTAAAAACAAACCCAGTGTTTTATGACCAGGTGTGCGTGTGAAAGAGATGGGAACCCGATCCCCAGCCCAGTGGCACAGCAGCAGAGAGGAGATAAAGAAGGAAAGCTTTTTATTAAGGTGTCACTTGAATGCTAGGCCAGGCAAGGCAAACGCTGGAGAGGCAGGACACACAAGCCCCCATGGACCAAGGCTGCAACAGGGCAGCACCAGGCAAGGGGAACACTGGATAGGCAGGTCGAGGCCCCAGGATGAAACCTTTCAAACTATCTGGTACAGGAGAGGGGGATCTAGAAGAATCAGCTGAAGAGGGAACAGGAAAAGCACCAAGAAGATATGGGGAAAACAGCAACCATTGCCAGTCTCCAAGACCTACAGAGGCAAAGAAAACGGTGACTGTGTGGTACCTCTCAGTTGCCAAACAACAAGGGAGCAAGAGCAACTTCAGAACCCTTGTTAGTAGAGCTTGAAAGGGGCCAACCCTTTGTAAAGCAGTCTGCAGGCAAGAGCCTCATATTGTTTGTGGAAACAATAGGGACTCAACTGATCCTAGCATCTAATAAAATGCCAAACCAAGATAAGAAGTGGAGAGGTTGCACCCTCTTCCTGAGCCTTTTCCGTCAATGATGTATATATTGCTCAAGACATTGATGCCCAAGACAGCATTACTGACAGCAAATCACACTTAGAAACTGGGGCTTCCATTTGCCATATAATCTGATCTTTAGATCTCACTTCTAAGGTACCTGTCACTATAATATTGAACTCTAATGAAGTGCCTATATTCCATGGGTCCATTTGGTTATGGGTCCTTTCTTTACAGAGCCTCCAGCTGTCAGTCCCTGTCCCTAAAACTTATCAACAAGGAAAACATGAGTCAGTTCTCTTTTATACTGGCACCGAGAGCTACAAATGTTCAACTTGAAACAGGAGACAATCCAGAACAGAGTCCCTGGGCTGCAGGCCACAGTCTCTCCTGGGCAGAAACACAACACAAGACCTATATACCACTGTCACTGGGCACTTGAAACCATGTGTTCTGAGACACAAAATCTGATTTCTGACTTCAGCATTGCCATGACTATCCCAAAAGTTGAAACGACACAGCTATGAGATTCTCAGTAGACAGATTTATTACAGTAATTGCTGGAAGAAAGCTGAAATGTAACATGGAACAAAAAGCCTTGTGAACCTCCCGTCTCATTACACAGCTATGTAAATAATAGCAACAAAACACGTTCTTGAAGTGCTGTATTATGAACAAATGAAAGGCTAACTTGGTATTTTCTCTATTTGCATGCAATTTTCTCTAAAATTATTTTAATTTGTATTTTTAAGAAAATGTAGATAAAATTTTAGTAGATACAGTCAGAAGACAGCAGAAGGTCAGCACATCATTTACTGCATTCAGTGAAAATATCAGAGATCTATGGACAGGAAAAGCAAAATGAGAAACAGAAAAACAAAAAGGATAGAGGAGAGAGCTGACTACAATCACAGAGTGATATTTTATTCACATTTAACAGTCTTATGCTGTGGATTTTAAGTTTATTTCCAGATGAGATTAAATATCCTATCTCCAAGCTATAGGCAGGGAAATTAAGGTACAGAGAGGAAGCTGGACTGCCACAGAATTAGGAACAAAACCAAAGCCTCAGCTTTGCTCAAGAAAAAGAACAACTGATTACCTCAGCAAACTTCCAACAGCGCTTCCTCCATTTCTTGAGATCTTTTGCCGCAGAAAGATGCCTTTTTTCAAAACATACCAGTTACTAGGTTTGATCTTGAATAACTGCACGAAATTCTGCAGACTGTAGTATGCAGCAGTCCACAGTATACAAGCTAATAGTCCTGGGCTTGAAAACTATGACAACTGAAGATTAAATTAATCCCTGATGTAAATTCACTGGAATCAACTGAATTTTGCCTGGAATAGGTTGAAAACAGTTATGGCAACCTATTTGCTAATAGAAGACAGACAAGGTCCTGAACTACAGTTCTATCGTTTTTATTCCCTTGTAATGCACACAATTCTCCCACATGTTTCCACAGTCATGATTGCCCCTCTTCTTTTTACACCTGCTATTAAGTCTGACGTCTAATTTCCAAAGTAGTGGGGCAGACTCATTGGTGGTGTAACTCTCTTACTGTCAGTAGCTAGATGACAACTGAATTTACCCCTTTCCAGTATCACAGTCTGTCTTTATTCAACAGTCTGTGCGTAACGGTCCAAGCTGAGAAGTATTCTGTATATGAAACAGTTCAGAAACAAGAACATAGAAGATGTAGAACAAATATTTGTTTCTCTAGGATGGAATGATTCAGAAAGCACTTAAAATGTAGATTTACATCTACTGCAAATTTCTTTCAGTGTTGTCTATTTAAGCCTAGACAAATTAATTTTCTGAAAATTCAAATAATTCAGTTTGATATGCTGAATATGAAATGTATCCCCCTTTAAACTCAAATCTGTAATGCTTTCTTAAAATCTAGTTTAATTTTACGTTGGTTTTTTTTTAATAAAAAAATCCAACCACACTAAATGTAAACATTTCAGGCCTAAAAAAACCTGCTTGTTTTAACCTAAAATACTTATCCCCCCACCTGTACCATATCCTCCACTTTTTTTTGGTGCTGCAAGGAAACTAACAGATCAGTTATTGGAAATATCCTACTTCAACACCTGATGTTCCTTGGGCTGAATTTTCTAAGCTTTGCTCACTCCTGCCCTGCTGCCCCTGACACTGAAGCAAAGCAAGTGGAACCTGTGTACTGATGAGTACCAGTTAACAGCGATAACCACTTCCATTTACTTTGCGCTTGTGTAAATAGTCACATAAACTGTGGGACTTGGGACATATGTTTATAGTCTCCTGCTGAGCAGGAGCATTGCCAGGATCTGCTTGGGTCTCCTAAAACAAGATTTTAGTGGCAAGGGCAAGTTACTACTTTTTTGGGTTTGGGGTGGGGGCTTGGGTTTGCTGCTTTTTTTTTGGCACGTCTTCCAGCTTTGCTTCTTGCCTCTTCCACCTTCCTTTCCAGGTTTGAGGAAAACACCATGTCCTGTCAGTACCATGTATTAACTTATACATAATTTCTGTGTTTTTCTTATTTTAGGGGGAAAATAAAAATTCAGCTTGGTGACACAAGAGCAGATTGTCAGCCAGATCTCATTGACCTCAGTGCAGCTACGCTGATTTACGCCAACCGATTATCACACTCTTTGAAAAGCTAGGTACAAGTCTTAATTTCCCCCCCCTACATTACTAATGTGATTAAAGCAGTAATATACGTTGCAAAAGACCTAGCCGCGAAAGATGTGGCTTCCCCATACTTTCTTTGCCAGGTGCCAGGAACTCCAGCTACTTGGATTTTTTGATGGTTTTCAGGCTGAAAATGTAGATTCACCACAACAAAACCTTCTTCAGAAAGTAACCACTTTTGACAATCTACAGTAATTAAAACATTTGCAAAAAAATATTTTTAAATTTGTATGAAAAATTCCAGTTTTCATATTCAAAATTATTCCCAATACTAAGCTTTTTTTAGAAACCAGCTATTCATTTCCATTTGACAGTGTAAGATCATAAAAATCTTAAATTCTCTCCACAACCCCAAACCAATGCTTGAAGTTTTCTCTCACTGTAGTTCATAAAAAGCGCTCACAAATTTAATTTCTCATCCTTGCTCAAGAAGGAACAATTTCTAGAATTTAGTTTTTCCATAGAACAAGGAAAGTGTTTCCCACCCAGATTTACCATAATTTTGTTGTACCACTCTAAAAATATCATTACTGTCTTTGTGCCTCAGTTCTTTAACTGCAGAACTGCAATAACACCACCCTCACTCACCAAGGTCCTAAAAACCTGGGAAGTTTCTTGAGATATTTAGATATTATAGGCTTAGAGGCATGGAACTACTGTAAAGTTGCACTCAAAGTTACAGCCAGCCAATCTTTAACATTTAGGGATTAAAAAAAAAAAAAAAGGTGTACAAATGCACTAATTAAATCATAGGCACCCAACAGTGTAATAAGACTAAAACTGAATTGGATACCAGAGATTGACTGAAACTTCAAAAGCATCTTGACTGCCATAGTCACACACTCTTAACTTTTCCTTTGTTCACTCTAGCATTATCCTGAAATGGAGAGGTCTTGCTTAGGTATTCTTTGCTTAAGCCTCCAAGAAGGGAAGACATATCCTTGGGATTAAAGGCATCTATATGTGACTGTGCAATATAAATTCAAACTCAGCTACAGCTCTCTGACAGTAAACAAACCATTTGCTTTGTTACTCAACTTTCCTCACTTCCCTCAGTTTTTTTATCAGCCCTATCCAATCATTTTCAATTCTTATGAAGATTGTGTCACGTGCTTCTCAAATCCAATACTCTGTGTTTGTATGGGTCATTCTAGATGCTCCCATAAAGTAACTAAGAGTAATAATAACATTTAGAAAGAGGTACATACACAGCTTCCTGAATCAGAAGGAACTATAAACTGGTATAGTCCGGTAGAAGAGGGGAAGGGGGAAAAAATGGGGAAAAAAGAAAGACAGCAGAAATAATGGTAAAACATAATATGAAAAAAAAAGGAAGAGCATGAAGAACAGGCTGAACGTGAGTGTCTCATAAGAGCAAAAACATTTAGGCCTCCTACAAAACCCCCTAATTAAGCAGAGCTCTTAGATCACTCCAGTTTGATAATTACTTTCATGCAAAGATTCCCTCTCTTTTTATCGCAAACTCTGTTCACATCTATGCACTGTGGGGTGAGATGGTTGAGATTTCTTTTTCTAATACTGCTTTCATATAGTTCACCGAACAATTTGTGGAATTGCCAAGACAAAGCAGCAGTGAAATATCTTTCTAACTGAGAAGGGTGAGATAATGAAGGAAAAAGTATTACAGAACTCTGCAAATAAAAAGTTATATACATGTGTTTTGGTGTTTTGCTACTCTTCCTACGCTGCTTTTAGGGCTGAAAAAGATTAAGATAAGATGAAGAAAAGGTAGAAAATGCGTAAGAACCTAGCAATCTGTTACATACAATTACGCAGAAGTAAAGCTCTGCTGGCTGGGACTACAGACCAAGGGACATCCAGTGGAAGAATACCTCCAGGGAACTCCACATACTCTGGAGAGAAAAGCTAGAATGGCAAGACTGGCTGCTTTTACTCTAGCAAGGGGTCACTGCTGCAATGTTCCCCAGGCTACCCATCCTCCTGTCAGCCACTTCAGGGAGCAGGCTGGTGTGCCAAACAGCTCCCTCCCTACTGACGTGCCTACTTGCCTGTGCAGAGAAACTGGGGGGAACTGGTGTGTGCACAGGCCTCACCCCTCCCTGCTCTATGGGACAAAGACACTACGAGGCACACTTGGACACCAAAGCATTTCTGGGTTCTCCAGCTTGCACATATCCATAGCAACCAAAACTGAGATTTAACAGAGAATGGCTCAGAGACAGTTGTGGGAGAGGTCACAAAAGAAACCAGCTTCTTAAATGGCTCACAGAAAACCCGATCAAAATACCAGCATCGCTTTGCTCCTAGAAATGGAAGTGTCTGTTAACTTCAGTCACTGACCATCAGTTCCAAACCCACCAAGCTCCCCTCTTTGCTCTTTCTCCCCTACAAAATAAAATTAATAGTCCCCCACAGACTCTTCTTCTAAAAGCCTGATGCAGCATCTCTTTCTTCCACAAACCTTTTACCGTAGAAATGAGACTACAGAAGTCCTCCCTACATTTTGTCTAAGAAAGTGAAATAAGATTAAAGTAAAAGCAGAGGCAGCACGATCAAATGGTAGGTCTTCACCTACTCTGTGCTACCGCTAGCGCACAACATCAATATCCTGGAACTCTTCAGACCTAGTGTCCTGGTTTCAGCTGGAATAGAGTTGATTTTCTTCTTAGTAGCTGGTGCAGTGCTGTGTTTTGGATTTGCTGTGAGAACAATGTTGATAGCACACTGATGGTTTCGGTTGTTGCTAGATAGTGTTTGTACCAAGTCAAGGACTTCTCAGTTTCTCAGGTCCTGCCAGTGAGAAGGCTGGAGGGGCACAAGAAACTGGGAGGGGACACAGCCAGGTCAGCTGACCTGAAGTAGCCAAAAAGGTATTCCATACCACGGGATGTCATGCTGAGTATATATAAACTGAGGGAAGAAGATGGAAGGGAGGGACATTCAGCATTATGGCGTTTGTCTCCCCAAGTAACTGTTACGTGTGATGGAGTCCTGCTTTCCTGGATGGCTGAACACCTGCCTGCTGATGGAAAGTAGTGAACAAATTCCTTGTTTTGCTTTGCTTGCATGTGTGGCATTTGCTTTACCTATTAAACTGTCTTTATCTCAACCCATAAGTTTTCTCAGTTTCACTCTTCCGATTCTCTCCTCCATCCCACTGTGGGGGGAGTGAGCAAACGGCTGCATGGTGCTTGCTTGCCGGCTGGAATTAAACCACAACACCTAGATAAAGACCTGGAGAAGTTACTGTAGAGATGATCTTGTACTGCTTCCCTGCATGGCCAAAAATGGCTGATCTAGTATCCCCTTTCACATCTCTCATTCCCCACTTCTTGCCTCATCCCATTTTTCCTCTGTTCTTTAAATTATTTATTTCACAAACTGTATGAAACTGAGCGAGGCAGCCACAAATAGAATTTAAAGGTAACATTGCCTGAAATTTCAAGAAAGCCAGGCTTTTGCTCCCACCACCCACCACTGGCTTTTTGACAGTACTTCTAACAACAGAGTAGAGGCTAACAGTTTTTACCCATGCTAGTACAAGTCCTAACAAGCCAGCTCTCTTCATAATCTGGTCGCTCTCTTCCTCTGTTCCTACCTCTTTCTTTTTGTGCTGCTAGTCCCCCCTGTCAGCTTTTGCTCATTCTTCCCCATGTGTTTCCTCCGCTTCTGTTTCCCCTCTCCCCCATTTCCATTCCAAAAGTTCTCAGTTAAAAGCATTGCCTGAAGCAAGATCACATCTCCAGTAAGAGAGGCAACTTCATTACAGTTTAACATAAAAAGATCAGCTGATATCGATCCATAATTTGGACAAGTGCCATGCTATTGACAGGAAGACAAAATAAGTTAGAATGGCCATGTTTCAAAAATTCTGTATGTACACTCAATCACTAGAACAGAAATTGCAGCTGGGTATATAATAACACAGCCGTGTTCTCTATTTCCCCTGTAGATCAATGCTAATATGAGGAGGGCCACAGAAGATGGATGTTGCCGACAGAAAACCTTGAAATTCCAGGTTAGGACCTGGGTGGCTTCATGGATAAAAGTGTGTGCAATGGCAATGTAATTTAAATATGAAAGCCCAAATTCCTTCCTTAATACTTGAGAATGCTCTACTTCAAAAGTAGTCACTTCTACATTTAAATTCAAGTTAGGGAAAACAGAAACTGACCCAATATCCTGCCTTAGATAAGGACACGGGCTTCAGTTCACACACCTAGGGAACCCCAGCTGGATTACTTAGTGGTGTCAGTCAACCACAGGGCAATACACCTTCACATGCTTACAGATACACAGAAACATACATATGAGCTTTCTGTACATTACTGAACAAACACCCTGCTAGAAGGTAATTCTTCCAGATGGTAGGCAGTGGCAGGAGGGATAGAATATTTTTCTGTTACTTTTTACTAGAAACCATTTTGCCAGGCTATTGAACTGCCACAAAATTTCTAGCCAGTGCTGGCTATGTTTCACTAGTAATGTTTATGACTCCCACATAACAGATGTTTAAACTGGTCAGCAAGAAGCAAATACAGGAATTTCAGCACCAAAAATACAATCCTCGACCATTTGAGCTAACTCAAACAGATATTTACTGTAACAGATATTTATTCTTTGTACAGACAATAAAACAGCCGGACAAGGCATTATACTTGCACTTTGCCAAGAGCAATTCTTTTTGAGTACTTAACTCTGTTAAGGTCAAATTCACTACCACCACCACCACCACCACGCTGGATCCAATCACAGTTCACATGGGAGGGTTGCACAAGACTACAGGCCACAAAAGCAATGCCAGTGTCCCCAGAAAGCTAGCACTCCAAAAACAATCAGCTGGGAGACATGTACCTCTACCACTCCTGCCTAAAATCTCCTGTAGCTAATAGCAGCGAAGATCTTATTTTCTCTATAAGCCTGCTATTTGAGACCAACATAACTCACTTAGCAATGCATTGCACACTATTCCTGATTATGTAGGAATACCAAGTAATTGAAGAGAAATAATACGCATCAATGACTAGGATTTTTAACAGGATTTATCCCTTCCTGTTTCTTCCAGACTGACATGTATTCATCTTCAAGTCTGAGGACTACAAACCACACAGTTAACTCAAAACTCTGATGTTGCATTGGTAAATCCTGCCATATCAAAGGATATATATATAGATAAACATACATTTATCTTTTTGTCTGTTTTCACTACCTCTGTTCAGGAAGCTTCTTCAGTACTTTGAAGCAACGTGTTCATGTTACTAACATTATACTGTATGAACAAAGCGTACTTTTTATAAGATGTGTGGTCTGGGTCATTCACAGAAAATGTTCACTTTCAAATTGTTCAGTAAAGCAGACTCACTTCCCAGAAAAGATGCTGCCCCATCAAAACTTCAGTTCACATTTCAGCCTTGATCTGAATCCAAACTCCACAACTAGCCTTTTATCTTGACAAGCCAAACCTTTCTTCAGATACTCCTGCATTTTCCAAGCTGCACAAAACCCATGCTGAGGTGCATGACTCATGCCCATTATTAGTTTAGTCAGATTATAGACAGTTTTGATGTCTGGTCCTCAGCACAATGCTGCAATGTTTAGGGCACGTATGGGAATGGTGAAGGAGGGGGTTGTTAACCGCATTTCTATTGATCACAGACTTTTATAGACCTACCTCCAGAGAGACTGTACCAGCAGAAATGCTGTAAGAGCCACAGGTCTTCAGATCATCCTTAAACTCTCATGAAATCCCATCCAGCAAGCTAAAACTGCCCTTTCACCTTGCTCTTCCTCCTTCCTTCTGAGCCCATCTGGCTAATAGGTCAGAAGTGAGGACACCTGTGCACAAAGCCACTGAAGCTGGGAGATTATTTGCTAACTCTGGAGGTTTAGTTCCCATCTGAAACACCTGCTGTTGGCCCTGACTCACATGTGGCCCCTGATTCACCTTTTCGCTATTTGTTCTGTTAGCGTCATTGGAGGGGTATGCAGGGAGCGCGGCCTGTCCCCAGCCACACGGGGCTTTCCGGGAACTAACGCTCCCAGCCTTCGCCGCCGGGATGCTGGAGCTGCACAGCTCCTACTGCGGCCTCAGAGTGGCATCTAGTGCTCAGCTGCGGCACTGCGCCTCACCAGCACGCCGCAGCAGCCCCTCTGCTCGGCCACGGCTCTCGCACAGATCTGTCCACCTGCTCCCAAAAACCGGGGACCTGGACAACAAGCAAAATAACTGGGCTACCTCATGGAAACGAGTGCACTTCTCTCATAAACTGCAGGGTCAATTGATTCCACGGGGAGCAATCAGTAGTACAGTAAAATAAAAAAGGGAGTTAACTTACCCTTCTGGTTAATCAGACTGTGCTGCATGAAGAGGATAATTTCTATACAGCACAAACTAGAAGATGGCAAGTTCTATTTAACAACATTCATCCTCCACTGTACACTTGTTACAGTGGTTTTACTAGTAAGTACCTATGGAAATCTGATTTAAGTTACTATATGGTTCTTCAAAGGCCATGCCTGTTCTCAGAAACTGACCTGTTCGCTGCTGCTCAGAATGAATGTGTCTCCTACCCCTAATTTTTCAAACTCATTTTTCTTCTTCTGTGTGCCAGCCAAATCTAAAAAGCAGAACCCTCCAGAAGCAGGGCATCAAAAGAAGACAAGGAACTGGATGCACATCCAGGGAGTAGTTTCCAGGTATCAGAAACAACAGCCTTCAGAATCCAAAAGACACAAATTGCCTGGAGCTCTTAAGGGAACTCCTGAAGGCAGCATTCTTTTTTATTATTATTATTATTATTATTATTATTACATGAATTACTCAAGTATAATTTTATGGTGTGTAATTTAATCAGAATGCTCTGCAGGCAGGTACATTATCGCAGCCGAGTATGTTGCCTCTTTTCAGCCTGCCTTCAGATGAAGTGGTTGGATATGTTAAAGAAAAGCTACATAATTATGTAAGAAATATGCAGCTTTTTAATACACTTTTCAGTAGCAGATCTCCAAGTGTTTTACAAAAAAAGGTCAAATGTTGCTTCCCTTACTTTGTCCATCTGTGAAATGAGGATAATACCTGAAGACAGAGGGAGGTGAGGATCAGAACCCAAGTGTCCTGAGCTGTTTCCAGTACAGAAATAGTTAGATTTTTCCCGCATTACATTCGAACAAAAGAAATGCACCTGAACAAAAGAAATTAGAGATAACAGTAAGACAGAGTGCTTAAATCATGTTCTGATCCTCTCCATATTTTAGTTCTGCCAGCCGCAAAAGTCAGGCATTTATTATGTAAATTCAGAGACATGTTCAAATATAGCTAAATATGTAGCATAATTTTCCAGTTCTTAAAATTCCTCTAAATTAGGGAAAGCCTTCACACTTGAATTCTGGCTGAGTTAGCTGCTACAAAAAAAATAAGACAAAAATGACTTTCACATATGAATGCAACAGAAGAACAGATCCTGTCAATATTTCACCTATAATACACATGACAAACTAACAAGCTTCCAATGAATTAAATTTAAAACAGTTTGGCCTTGGCCTGGTAAGCTATCCAATATCTACATTGGCACATGGCTAAGAAGAATTCTAGGGTCAGAAAGTTCTTGGCAGTAGGGCCTGCATTCATAGGTTAAATGCAAAAAATCACAAGTCTTGATGCTGCAAATGTCAGTTGCTTCAGAACAACCAACATCCAGCGGCAGCAGACTGTTGTCCAGGGCTAGAAATGGTACTGAGAAAGCCCTGTATCACACTTGCTGAAAAATTAAAAAGAGCATGCATTGTGAGACTCACACACAATGAGTAAGACCCAGCCTATTACTGAACTCTAGCTACACCTACAAGAAGCTGAGAAAAGTTGTCTGATGTAGAGCACACAGCACTTACAAGATCTGCACCCAGGACACCATGTCCAAATACTCAGCAGTCTAAAAGCTTTTCCTAGCTGTGCGATCATCTGACATTGTCAGCTGGGAAGTTCTTTTTGCTATAACTACCACCAACTTTAGAATTACTTCTACCACTGGCTTAAGTACATCACCATCCTATGCAACACCATCAAGGGCCTTTTGCAGAACAAAAGCCTCTTCAGTATCATCTTCTTACTGCTCCTTTACAGTTGGCCAAATTGAAGGTGCAGCTCCACATGTTGTAATCAGAGACTGAAAACCCCTTTGTTACCCAATTATTTTGTTTTTTCACATCCTCAAAAATGCTCCTGAGTAGCACACTTCCAACTGTAAGATGAGTCAGGGAACACAAACTCCCGACTCCTTTTTCTGGTTCTGTCACAGACTCATGCTGCGACTTTTGGAAATACATGTCATCTGTGCTCCAGCCTACTGTATGTAAAATTATAAGACATAAATGTAAAGCACAGTGAGTGCCGTGACAGAAAGATGACAAATTGTTCATTTACTTATTATTCACGTACTTTGCTATTTATTTTTAGATAAATTGCTCATTTCTCTGTAAAAAAAAAAAAAAATTATAGCTGTGAACACTAGAAAGCTAAATAAGTCACAATACAAGAATGAAACAGATATGTCACAGACAACCTAAGAATTATCTGTTTGACTACAAGACCTTTGTAACTGTGATAAGATGTACATGTAGCAGTAAATAAGAGGAGGCAGAGAGTGACAAAAAGAACCAAGGAAGTACTTGTATAGAAATTTCCTGTTACCAAGGAAGAATAAAGACAAAAAGGCTCTAATAAGTCTAATGGCAACCTCGGGATGCAGATTACTTTACCTGTGAGACTCTGAAATTGTAACATGAGTTTACCCAGGGCAATGAAAAGAAACACCTTTCAGATTTCAAATAAAGCACATTTGTAATCAACTGCAAAACAAATACGAGAGCGTGGCAATAGCATTTTCAGTGTTTAAGGACTTACGCTTTCAGTTGTCTGCCTTCTGTAATATCCCCAGCAGAGGGCTGCAGGGCCCCAGTCTTGCTTGTTGTCCTGAAAAGCAGCAATCCTCCGAAGTTCCTGCAAAATTGGAATTGGAGAGCTGGAATCTCCTTTGGCTGGAGTAGAAAATCTGGGAGTGGGGTGTGCTTTCAAAGGGGCGTACAGAAGTTTTTTAAATTTCTGTAAAGCTCTGAGATTGAACACTCATTGCTGTTTAAAAAAACACAGACTTTGTTCTCAAAATACACTGATTTAAAATTGAGAAAATGGGTGTCTGTAGAGGACTGAAGATAAATCACAATTAAAATGCATTTTGCTTTAGTAAGAATAAAAGCAGTGGACAAAAACTAAAGCTATGCACTGATATTCTAGGCTTAACAACAGCGAAGAGAAAATATTTGGACCAGTCTCAAGGACACATATGAACATGTGATAAGATTAACTAAAACAATGGGAAATAACAAAGCCAGAATATCAAGAAACACATCCTAGTAATGAGCATCTTTCTTCTGATTAAGCCCCATTGCTGGAGCCTTTCAAAGCTAGAGTAGACAAAAACCACAGAATTCTTACTGAGGGAACATGTCTGCATTAAGCAGGGGGCAAAACCAGGAGGAAAGGATACTTTTCAATTCTCTAATTTTAATTCAAATCTAAAAGAGAAGCACGTGTAACAGTTAAAATTACTCATATACAAATATCATCCACCCACACATTAGAATACCACAGAACAAATTTATTTCAAGTACGTTATACAACAAGGACTTAATAACAAGCTGGAGAAGCAACAATTTTCCTCTGGCTTGATTCAACACACTTGCATTATTCATGATGTTTGTGAACGAATATGAACCCCATCAAATAATTTGATGGTGTGTTAACCTCCCTGGTTTGCAGCAGTCTGTGACTGACGAGTAGAAGGGCTCTCCAGGAACAATTTCCTGCGCTGTCGCTCCTTTCCGCCTGGACCCTTGGTGAAGGATGTATTTTGTGTGTTTGTATAGGGAATCCCTGTGGAGTTTTTGTTGAGCTTTAGGTCAAAACCCTCTGGATTTAACTGTCAAGTGGGGAGCTATTAAACGCCATATTTGTTCCAGTATCTATTACCAGTACTGGTCATCTTCCATTAGTATGGGGGGGGGGGGGGGGAACCACCCTCTTACATAATTTCTTATTACAGTAAGGTAGGAAGGTGAAATATCAAATTGCAGCAAAGTCTGCTAAAAGAAGTCTAGTTATAGGAGAATTTTAGTAGCATTTAGACTTAGATTTTCTCTGTCCAGTGTGGTTTTCTCCTACCTTCATTACCCCCAGGATAGACTGCCCTGATCTTCAGCCAGGTTATGGTGAACTTTGAAGTATTTGTGGTAGAAAAACAAAAACAGAGGTCTTGTCTATTGTTGTTCTGGAACCAACGATTTACAAATCATAGGATTTGTAAGGATTTACAAATTGTCTGAACTGATGGCATCTGAGAACTCTCAAAATTTCTCACGGGCCTCAAGGTTTCCAAGCAGGTCGAGGAAACTACAAAGCAAACTGAAGCAAAACAAATAAATCTTTAAATTGTACTGATGAATAGGGTGCTATGAACCACCTGTGGAAAAAGCTGGTAGAACCTCATATGCCATCATAACATGAATTAGTTTAGGAAGCTATGTTCTAGTTCAGTCAAGAACTGATGAGGGAAGTTATGTCAGACAAGGTAGCTGCAATTGTTTCTCTTAGCTTTAAAGACCGTTAATTTCTAGGGGCTTTACATGCGCTGCTTCATTTCCTTCAAAAATTCCCCTTCCACTTCACTGTGATGCAACCCGATTTCCACCATCTACCTGCCTCAGAAGCAGCTGCATTTTCAGCACATCCTTTGTATGATGGGGTCATGCAAGCTGAAACCCATCCTAAAAATAGGCTTGTTGGGTGATTTTCAAATGTTTCCCAAACTAAGGTAAAACCACAGATAGGAGGACAGAAAATGCAGAGTAGCTGATTAGTTTCTGTTAACATATGGATAAGCGCAGCAAAAAACAGTCAATTCAAAGATAATGAATACTTCTACAATGAAGTATACTCATACAATGACAAGGGAGGAACATATATACATTTAAATGGAAATAAACAATGGAAAGAGACTCTGCTCTTAATGACACTGGAGTGAGTGTGGAGCAATGTTCCCTACTCAGCTGGTGTTACTCTGGATTGTTCCTGGTACCGCCAAAGGCAGAATCAGGCTCATTTGTTTGGTATTTAGCAACACATTACTGAGGAGCATGAGTCAGAGAGTAACTATGCCTCGCTGCTTTAGGATTTTTATGAAGGAAAAGCACCTGGCATTGCAATTGCTTCCCCAAAGCTGCTCCAGGAAGCACCTACTGTCCTCATCAGAACTCAGTAAACCAACGAGCAGCTCACCTGCCTGGGAAGGGGCCCATGTTGCAGCACAGCACGGCTCTGCTGCAACTTCTCCAAGAGCCTGTGGCCACCTTAACGTACAGCAGTCCTCCAAAGCACCAGAGTAAAGGAATAGGCAGCAGCTTGTCAAGCATGGGGTGGAGCAGGGAGGCCTTTTAGCAGAAGAGGAAGCAGGGCCTGGAGACTCTACACGCAGCTCTCAACTTTTGCAAAGACAGCAGCTTGGGGGACATCCCCCGGGTGGTGCGTCCGCCTGGCAAGAGCTTTGGCTGGGGAGAAGCACCCCGAACAGCAGGATAGCTTGGCCCTAATGCTTGAAAAGGTGCTAGTTTCCTCAGGGAACACATCTCTCGAGCTTGGCAGGGAGGAGAACCGCGCGTGATCTCTCTCAGGCTGGCTCTGCAAGGCGCCGCCATGTTCCCGGGCCTCGCAAAGACACTTTTGTACTACCAACGCCTGGCACCCCGTGCTGCGTCTGCGTTCCTCTCTGCCTTCGCCCCCGGCGCGGCCCGGGGCCCCTGCCCGGACGCGGCCCGGG
>JAVJGI010000065.1:464456-479618 GCA_035590275.1 Ibycter americanus | reverse complement strand
TTTTTAAGGAAGACTGATTCATATGAATTGTACAGAATGACGCCAACTTTTTTTTAATATAGCATAAGCAGATATTTCAGACACCACAAGGTGTGTCTGGTACTTCTAGAGGGGTATTATTTCAGCAGCTGTTTTACAAAAAAACCAAAACCCCACAAATTTGACATGAACATGTTAGGATGGAAAATGCAAGGGTGATGGAGATTACTAGGATCTCAAGACAGACAGTAGGGTTGCAAACTCTGTTGAGCTGCCAGCCGAAGTATTTAGTATAGAAAAAAAGTAATTTTCACAATCACGTTTTGAGACCTGATACCACCTTTCTCTGCCTAAGATGAGGAAATACGTATGCCATGTGATACCATGTGGATGAAGTAAGCACTGCTGATATTTCAAACCAATCCTGTCTTAATGAGATGATGCGCAGTGCTCCACTGCTCGCTCTTTAATAATAAACCCCAGTGTTTAAAGACTGTCTGAAAAGTGACAGCGATTTCCAAGGCTTGACGGTCTCTTGTTCTGACAGTGCAAAAGTGTGAGGCTCTAGCTGAGGGCAGAGCAATACGAATACCATTTCTTGACCATATGTTTTAAAAAATAGGTTCTGTGCAACATGTTAAGCAGAGCCCACATTATAATGCAAACAAGAAATGCAGGATTTTTATAGATATGTTTGAAGCAGCTTGCAACTACTGAAGTGATCTTAAAATCCATGTCACAATTATGGCTGGAAGTTTAAGACGATGGTAACACCTTTTCAGCAAAACTGAGCTCTTGGGAGGGTGATTTCTCCTGCCTTTGGGTTTTAGACTGTTCTGTGCATTATAAATCACTTCTCCGCAAAACTGCACATAGGATAAGCCCTTCTAGTCAATCTCCCCCTCAACTACTGCAGGTCACCATTAGAAAAAATGTGGCATTTGAAGGTATAATGCATAAGGTGTTTTGGTGTCCTGAGTTAGGTAGTTCTAAACTTGGCTGTGTAGGAAGGAATATACAGCAACATCAGTTTATTCCTTGAAGAATCCATTGTAAAATGTTTGGACATAGGTTTTTAATCAGCTTCCTCTATTTCAAGAAAACAGCCACCAAATCTGAAAGGCCAGAGGAACTTCAAGACTTGTCTTCCACAAGCCTCATTCGGCGCAGACAGTTGTGTGCTGCAGTTCCCCTAGATGTTAAGTTTTGTAATGGCCTGTTTACCGGGGAATAAAATCTCTCCCCCATGGCAATAAATGATCAAATGCAAGTGCATTTGTCTCTCTGGTTTTGTAGGAGCAGAGATGGGTTCTTCAGGTGAAAGGCCGATGGCTGACCCTTGAAGAAATACTTGATCACCTAGCTGCTTTCTGTCCTTCAGTGTAAGACCATACTTCTGTCGTTTAAAGGGTTTCCTTTTTTCAAAGACAGGCTAAAGGTGGCAGCTTGCCTTCTCTGGATGTAAACCTTAAATCTGAGTGTGCTGGTGGATGAATTTCTGTGAGATGCCAGAGAGAATTTATACCCAACAATTAAAACCTGCTGCCTTCTTTCCTGTCATAGACACGAGGAAATAGCTTTTGTTCAGATACAGCATATCTCCATGGGAAAATACGTGACTATTTTCAGACACTTCACACCAGCATTTCTTGTGGTTGTGAGAGGTTGGGGAATGGATTCAAGACCAGTTAGTGACTGGTCATAGCTATGATACTCCTGTTGCCGAATTATTTTTCTTCTGTGTTTCTCTTGTCCCAGTCTGACACTTGCCTTCAAGTGCCTTTGATTAAGGAGATGAGTGACTTTGCCTGTTCTATTGATCAGAATAAATTACCAGCAGCTAATTTATGGACCTCACAAAAGTGCCTTTGACATGGTGAATTGTGCTCTGTTGTTCAGGTAGTTGGGTTGTCAGGAAATGTTATTGGTTACTATATAGTTATCTCTTACAGAATATTGGCCTGTTGCATGGAAATGGACAAAATCTTTTAGACTTCCCGTTCCCAAGATGTCATGAAGACTGAGTAAGAAGGAAATAAGCATTCTTCTTGAGAGTAGTGTCTGTAGCAAGAACATTTTGACTGCTATATGTTGACTGCTCATCCCTGGTTTCTGTAAGAAAGAAATTACTTTTCTTGTACTTGCAAGTTCAGGGGACTTAGTGGTTGCCAGCATTTGCAGATTCAGCCTAAAATGGAGGGAAAACGTGATGCTTTGGACAGTGTTCTTGCCAACAGTGAGATTCAGAATATTATAACTGGCTTTTTGATATCTGAGAAGGGTAAAACAAACCTTGCCATTTTTTTCTGGGTATGTTGCAAAGATGAGGAATATAAACTTGGTTCTGTCACACAACTGGAGAACACACAAAACGCACAGAAACAACAAATGGGCAGCGGGAAGGTGGTTTTACATGTGGTGGTTTTTACAGCCAGCTTCCACACTTGACATATGCAAAAGTGAGAAAAATGCAAACAAAGGATCCTTGTGAGGCTGAAAAATAGAAGCAGCACAGCAGCTCAGGAGCTGACTTTGGGTGTTTGTGTGAAGAGCTCCTACCTGAAAAAGCTTGATCTCTTGCTTTCCTCTATTGCTGTGAAACAGGAATTTTCTGTTTGAAATTACAGGAGGCAAAAATATGTTCTAGCTTAAGACAGAAACAGCAGACAAACAATCCTTTCTGATGATGCCTTCATCTGGCTGTTTCTACATGTGCTGTTTTTGAGTACATGTATGTTGGTCATGTAGTGGTATGGCATTTTTAACTCATTGTTCCTTTCCCCAAGTGAGAGGCACATGTAAAGAAGGTTTGTTTTCTTTTTTAGTTACTGGATCTAGATCAGTGGGAGGGTTGGTACTAGTAGTAGCTGCAGGAGAGTTTAGGTGATTTAGATGGCTTTTGTGTTTAGCTTTGAACACAGTGGAAATCAGGGCAGTTCTTCTATGTATGTCTCACTGTTCATGTCCCCCTGCTGCCCCAAGGGAATGGCACTTCCACAGGGATTCAATAAGAGATGGCCCTTCAGGTAGCAAAACCGGTATTTATTCAAAGCCCTGAAGAGTAGAAGAGCACAGACTGGGAATATTTGATGGGGAATTGCCATAGGGAGATGCATTGTGGGATGCCATATACACAGCAGAGTACTTTTGCGTAACCCTGTGTCACAGCTTTCTCCCTCAATATTGAGAGTCAGAACCCTGGAGCCTCAGTGTGATGGTAGCCCGAGGCGAGTCTGGCTGCCTTGGGTGTGCTCTGGCCAGCCACAGAGGAGCACACGCGTGCTTTTGGCTCCTGCAGCAGCGGCCAAGTGCAGCGCAGAGCAGAGCTTGAACAGGCCCTGAGGCTGCAGCTCGACCTGCCAACAGGCTGCTAGGCTTTGGTTCTCTCTAGGTCCTGCGAGAGCAGTGCTGAGTGCCATGGGGTGGTTTTGTTTATATCCTGCTAGCTCCCAAAGTCTCATCTTGGGAAATGCCAAACCTTCTTGATTCCCATGGGAACATGGGAATTGTCTCTCGGCAACCCACACGACTGCACCACAAGTTCTGTGTCAAACAGACCTGGTTGAGTCCTGGTGTGGTTGGAATGAGGGAGCTGCACTGGTGGGAGCATGGTGACCTTTGGAAGCTCTCTGGCCAGTGACCACATCAGTTTCTCTCTATGCAGGGCTAGTTTCCTTCCTCAGAAGAACTCGGTGCTTACACCACGAGTTTGTCTGCCCAGCAGCTTTGTAGATCTCGGGGGGAAGGAATGGTTAAGGAATGGCTTTTCTCTGCCCAATTCAGTCCAAGCCCAGTACTGACAGCTGAAGGAGGGCTGTGGGCAGCCCTGCTCTGCCATTGCTTCTGTAGGAGCTCTGTGATTCTTAGAACTCCCCTGAGTTTTGGGTTATCAAGCGCCCCTTGTTGCAGCTGCATCAACTGCAGAATAGCTCATTTATGAAGCACAACAACGGGCTCCTGTTTGGGCAGGATTCCACTGGCAGTCCGTGCCTGACCTGAAGACCTTTGATATTTTGGCTGGCAGACTTGTTGTCTGTGCCTTGCTTGGTATTTCCCTGTAAAATACGCTCTAGGTTGTCCTTTCCTTAGGAGACATTACCCTTCCTCCCACTCGTTCCTGAGTCCAAGCATCACTGTGAATGCTCTTAGCTGGAAGGTCCACCCCTTTCTGCACTGAGCATGCAAACCCACTACCCGCTGCTTCCTTGCCAGACAGCACAGCGTTCCAGCTTAGGAGGTGTCTCTGAGGTCCTACAGCTGGACACTTCTGCATTTCCAGCTTTGCTTCCTGGAGGGGACATTTTAAATGTACAGTACAGCTGCATACTGCCAGCATCAACACAAGCAGGAGAGGCCCAAGATACTGGGCTGCTTTCGGCTGGTATTTCCAGTGGATCCTCATACGGCTGCGTTTTGCGGCTATCTTTGCTTACTGTTACCCAGGGACGACAAGATATATTAGAGGAGTTGGTGAATTGTTCTGATGGGAAGAGCACGCTTGCCTGTATCATGCCTACCTTTTGATTTTGTAGATATTTTGATCCACTTCTTGCCTTTGAAGTGACATGGAGTTTTCTTTTTCCTGCTGTTTTTTAGAGAAAAAGGTTTAGAGAGACATGGAGCTTGAAAGAATTATTCGAGACACACTGACTTGCTTCATCCAGTCCCACATCCCTGCAGGAGACCTCAGGTATGTTGAGATAGGAAGATTTAATATCATTGTTCTAGCTTGCACTCTGCATTAATTGTCCCTCTGCACATTATACTGAACTCTAGCTTCGTGTTGCTTTTCCTTAAGTCAGATCCATGATGCAGGTAATTTGCACAGGCTCTGATGGGAATGCTTGAACAGCTGTCATTTAGCATTGCAGTCTAGCAACGTCATTTCTTTGATGACCAAGATGATTAATTTCCTGTCCAGTAATACATATTAGAATATGGGATTCCCTTCATTCCACAGTGCCCCCAAAGGGCTTTCTGAGCAGCATCATGTTCTGTCAGGGCTCTCCCTATTTTGAACTCTGCCTGCATGCAAGAGATACAGACACCTTGAGGCTGGAACACAGCAGCTGGTTTTGCAGCCGGTGACAGCAGTGACACAAGTGTGGAGAGCAGCAAGCAGAGAACACTGCTTCCCATAGAAATTGCAACTTGACAGAATATGATGACCTCACCTGAGACACCAGTCAGCATAGAAGAGTCAGGGTTTGAGCACCTGGAATATTTTGGTTAGCTCAGCTGAAGCATCTACAGGAGCACATCCTCTGGGCACACACTGGGGCTTTCATTCAGTGCTGCCCAGGAATTGGGATGGCATGTAGTATTTTATCCATAAATGCTTCCCACTCAACCACTGACCACCTGCTACCTGGCTTTGCTGGTGGGATCTGCCCATAAGATACAGTCCCCGTAGGTCCTTCTTTTGCTCTAATAAGAAAGACACAAGGTTAGGGGAAATGGGGATCAAGAGAAAGAGAGAGAAAAAATGGGCCTGTTGACCCTGCTGCCAAGTCCTGTGTTCTCTCTTGTCTCCAGTGGGATGGATGATGTTTTCTTCTCTTATATTACGGGTGTCCTGGAGGAGCTGGGCTCACCAGAGTCCTCCGAGGAGACTTTTGACATGGACACCTTTGTGGAAATGATGGAGGCGTATATCCCTGGTTTTGCAGAAATCCACAGGTATGTGAATGTCACTGCTTTGTATGTGCATGCCATGCACCGTGGGCCTGGACCTGAGCCCCTCAGTACCGTTATGTTCTTTTGTTATACCCAGCTGAAGATATATTAGTACCAAACCTGTGCCATTATGATTAAGTCAGCCTTTGCCTGAATACACATATGCTAATCCCAGTATAGTTTGCAAGTAGGTCCTTGGCCATCTGAAATACAAGTTTATTTTATTGGGTTTCCAATCAAACCTTGTCTTTCTGTAAAGAGGTAGCCAAGTAGGATAGGCTACTGCTTTTATTCCTCACACTAAGTACGTAGCTTCTGTCTCTTGCAGTGGGGATGTTTGTGAAATGATGTTCTCCCTCTCAGAAAGGCTTGGTGAAGCTCGCAACAAGGGTGAGTTACACAGACAATTTCAGCACAAGAAAGTATATTCTGCACGCTTTCAATCTTACTATTTGGAGTTGAGCAATGTCATAGGATAGAATACAATTTTGTTTGCCACAGTTAGGATCACATAAGGTAGCCTGAATTGATTGATGATTTTTTAAAAAATGTTTTAAATGTTCGGGTTTTTGGTATCAACACACGGGAAGTTTGAGTCATATGGAATACTGTCTAAGACATACTGGGGTGAAAAACACTTGATCAGATCTCCAGACACCTCCGTTGAGATCAGATCCAGGGTAGTAAGGGCGGCATAGCAGACGCAGGGCTGCTTGTTGCAATTCTACTGTAGGTTAATTCTGAAAGTGCAGATTTCTGCCTGCCTCTGATGGTCATCTGCCTAAGCGACACTGTCACTGGGCAGCCCATGTCAGGTGCATCACCAGAGAATCCAGCTGATTACGTGTATCACTTCTAGACTCTGAGCATCCTCAAAGCTCACTTCCCATTCACCCATGAACCCTGGCACAGATACAAAGTGAGCAATGACGTGCTCTGGCCTGCAGGACTGCAGAAGACCACACTTATTCCAGTGGCCCTTTTTAACCTCAGCATTCACAGGTCAGCTGGATTGCTATATTAATTATCCCCAAAGGCACTTCCCACTAAAGAACAGACAGGTGAAGTGCCTAGATACTAAACCTTTCAGGACACACCAGTCTGGGTTTTGCTTATCTAGCAACATCACTGCTGTCTCACCAGAAGGCTACAGTGTAGAACAGACAGACCCGTCTTTTATCTTTCTTGAACCTGACAAAATCTACTGCTTTGCTCTGGTCCCCTGCATCCTACCCTTTGAGAATCCTGATGTAGCTGAAGTGTGGAAGGACAGCACCATCCCAGTTTTAGAGAGGACAGGACAAAGGTGAAATGATTTTTCTTACAGAAAGAGCCTGTAAAGAGAGATGCATCAGAGTAACCTGGTCACAGGATGTGTTGGCTCACATACAGGGTATATTCCCAAATTTAAAATCAAGACCGCACCTTAGTTCAAAGTTAGAGCAAACACCAGGGAATTCTTGGAAATGTAACGAAAATACCATAAGTATCCACAACCAAAGCACTAGAGGGCTGAGAACTGACAGGCAGAACTGAATTCACAAGCAGCCCATGCCCTGTAAGGCCTGGCAGTGCAACGCTCTGGTACTCCAGCATGCGCTAGCACTGCCTTCCTGCAGGTCAGTGGTGAGCAGAGCTGCAGCTGTGCCTGCTGAGGGCAGGAGGAACAGTAATGCTTCCCAGTCTTGTCACTTAAGAAGCAATTTGCTTTGGCACACAATGCACTAGCAGTCTAATGCCAACAGAAAGCAGAGCTGTAGCCTTAGTGGGACTGTTCCTCAGGAGATATCACTATGTCTTTAAGAAAAACCTGGCCAAAAGGCTGTGGAAAGCAGGAGTGAAGCACTCTCTGAAGACCTGACCAAGGGCCAGGAGCCTGGAGCTGGAGCCTGTGATGGGGAAAGGCTGTGCACGCTGACAGACGGAGCCGGGTCCCAGGTATGAGCATGCCGCAGAGGAGCAGGAGCGCTGGGGACAGTCACCTAGCACTAGGCTACCAGCACCACCTGGGGGCGTTTTCTGGCTCTGGAAGGAACCACAGCATAGGCTGTGACACAGCATCACTGGTGTCTGATTTGCACCATTGTATGGCCTGAACAAGACTGTCAGTAAGTGGAAAAAGAAAATGACATGCTGACAGAAGAGTATGAGCCATCGCTCTGGCTCATCCTTTCCAGCCACTGTAGAGGATGAGCCAGAGCAGTCGTTGAGAGAACCTGTCCCAGTGCCCTCAGAGATCCCGCCGCAGCACTGTGGGGATGCATCTGCAGCACTAGCCGGGCTCTACCCTGCTTCACCCTGTTCTGCTGTCACTCCACAGTTTGAGCTGCATCACCTTTTCTCCCCTGCTGTCACACAGTATCTGCACAGGAAATGGTCACGTCTGGGTGTCAGTCCCAAAGACACCAGTCCCCACCCTCAGTGACCTTCTGTGCTGTGCACTTACTGCGCTGTACAACACTGAGTCATTGGCCCAGCGGTCCCAATCCTGAGGCACCACTTAGTATGACCCATGCTACAGGCATTGCAGCACCTGGCAGATCCCCTCTCCCCACCTGGCTTGCTCTTTCTCCAGTACTGATGTGATCTCTTCCTGCTCTGCAGTGCAGTCATTCCATGGCCACAGCCTTCTAGCAAATGCTGCTGCTGCTGCACTTCTGCTGTAGCCACAGGCCACTGCTTAGCAGTCCCTTCCCTTTCTGATCAAAGCACACATCACTTCACAAGGTGAGCAGGCATTCAGACATTCACACCAGTGTCCAGAAAGTGCACTCCTAAGGAGATGCATAGCATGGCCAAACAGATGAGCCAGTTCACAGCAGCCCTACTTTAAAGAAAGTTGAAATACAGGGTGGGGAGATTAAGGAAGAGTGAGGCTTTGTCCTGGCAAAGATACAATCCCCTGTTAGCTTCAGGAATGGGGTTTAGTCACGTTTGTAAGGAGAGCGAGTCTTCAGCTAAGGGCAAGCTGAATTTCCTGACAATGCAAAACCAGAGAGGGCCTTTTCAATAGCCCTCTCCTCACTGTGTCCCAAACTTACCTCTGTCTCTTGTTCCAACTAGGAAGGTGATGACTTGAAGGATGGGGTGGACCTGCTGCTAGAGATGTTCCCAGCCTGTACCATAAGCCAGGCAGAGAAGGCACTCGCCATGGCCTTGGGGAACTTGGAGGAGGCAGTGCAGTTAATTGTGGAGGAGAAGGTGGAAATTGGCCCAGCAGGTGCGAGTGTGAAGGTACTGTACTCTGAGCTGGGTGGCAGTGGGACGAGGAATGGTGCAGAGCTCAGGGACACACAGGTGTTCCAGCTGTCTGCTGCAAGCAGAAGCTCTGATGACAAGAGCTTTCTGTGCAGTGAGCCAGAGCAACAGCCCCTCTCCCTGCCTTGGCTGCCTGGGTACAGGCTGTGCCCACAGCTGAGCCAGCACCCCAGCAGAGCTGTGGCTGGCACTCCCCTCCCCACAGGGGCTGGGGTGCTCCACCAGCAGCTGGGCTCACCAAGCTAGCAGGGGGTAACTGTACACGCCATGTGTTGTGCTACTCACGCACCCACCTTCTCTCCTCCCAGGAACTGACACGGCCCCGCAGAGCACCCAACCATGAGGAAATAAAACAGGTTATCCTACAGAAGTAAGTACCCAGTAGCAACAAACCCCTTATTCTGCTCACAATAAAGGAAGAGGTGGCAGTTTGGGGAAGGTCAGAATAGCAACGTGGTCTATGAAGAACTGGGGGTGTACGATGCTTAGTAAGGATGTTATGAAGCTGATTTGGGTATAGCTGAACACATCTAACTACAAATAACAATCATCAGATGGGGGAAAAAAACCCCACCAAAACAGGTTTGGGTTTCTTTCAGAGCTCTGGCAAAGAAACAGGTTACCTGCACCAGCTGGGTCACAGCACTGGCTGTGTGTGAGGTTTCAGCCTCCTTACGGGTACAGTGCAAATCACAGTGCTGTCAGCTGAGGTCCCGGTTAAAGGTTCAAGGCACAAGCACCATGCTGCAGCTCAGGTAACACATGGCGACTTGTCGAACTACAGCAACTCATTCATACCTCCAGCCTTGGAGACAGTCCAAACAAGGCTAAAGATATCTAAGAGACTGCCTGTACAGCAACACTGGGAAGATTAAATCTCAGTTGCTGGAGGTGTGAATTCAAAGCATTTAAAGAAACCTCTCTGAAGTCCCCCTATGGACTTCTTGGAAATGAAAGTGGCTTTATATTGGTTTACCTTCATTCATTTCCAAAAGCACTTAATTCTCAATAGGAGGACCCACACTGTGGTTTCATCGATCTGCTTTAAGATCTCAGCTTTCATGAGTATCCTCCTGCGGGCATGCAGATTCCACACATCTATCCAGCCACGTCTCTTCTACCACTTTACATCCTCCCCAGTGACAGAATAAACAGCTGATGAGCTAGGGAAGGTAAAACAAGACAGAATGGCATCCAAGCAGAATTAGCAATCCCTGTCCTTGCCTGTCTCCCGCGCAGGCTTCTTTCAGAGTGACATGCAAGGGGACAAAAAAAGCACCAGCTGCTAGTTATGTTTCTGGGAACTTCACTTTAATGACACTTTGGCAACATCCTGTACTTTTAAACATCACTCAAGCACAGGTACAGAGAGCAGATCACCATAGCCGAAGATACACATGAGCAACTATACTAACTACTGAGGGAGAAGTCATGGTCAGCTGTGCTGTCCGCCTGCTAAACCAGCACCAAAGTCTCAATAGCAGTAACTCAGCAGTACAGCAAGCAAGTGCTTGGGCCCTGATGTTTCAGTCACATAAGGAATGAAGTGATGCTTTTATCAAGTTGCTTCCAGCACAGACCTGTTTTGTAGTCAAGCAGTAGGTGGGAGCGTGAAAGGAGCACCATCTCTTCAGGGCAGAAGCAGCCACCTTGGTCCTGTAATCTCGCCTCCATCTCCTTTGGCTGCCATCACTTGAGCTGAGGAGCAAAGCTGCCCCAGTGGCACAGCACACCAGACCTCAGCACCTCTCTCAGTTCTGCAGTGGCTATTGGCATTCTCGACAGCCCGAGATTTCAGTACCCTTCACATACGGCCAAGGATGCTATTCCAGGAGAATCCTGCTGGATTCTCACCAGAAGGATGACACACTTCTTGCCCATTGAGGGGAATGTTAAGTGCTCCTAGCTGCAGTCTAGGCAAGTAGGACACATGGCACAGCCACAAACCAGCCAGGGAAGAAAGGACATGGGCTGTGAATAGCCCCAGGTGATGACGTTAGAGCGTTCACTAAATGCTGCTTGTGTTTTAGATACATGATGGTGGATAGCGCAGATGATCAGAAGACACATCGGCCAGCTCCACCCAAAGAGGTAAGAGCAGTCCCAGCTCACCAGCAGTTTGAATGGCCTTTGGCTAGAAGGTTTAAAAACCAGGCTGCAAGTCCAAAGAGCAATGGGACAGGCCAAAGGCAGGTCTATTCACAGAGCCTGCTAGTCAGCAGAGGGGGAAGATTAGCTTAGCTAAGGTGCTGCAGGGTCTGTCAGTTCCTGCCATTCATGACTAGCGTGGCTCCTGCTCCCCCTCCATCAGTCAGCTTCCTTCCCGGTTTTGGCCAATTCCCAACATAAGTGATGGGTGAAGAAGCCCATCCCAGTCTTCTGCACCCACCCCCGCCAGAGCACAGCTCTGCTTCTGCCCATCCCCAGCCTTTCCCTAACAGTGTGGCTGTCCATCCACTTGGTGCTAATGTCCTTAATCTCCAGGCTCCCAAGAAGTTGATCCGCTATATTGATAACCAGGTGGTGAGTACAAAGGGAGAGAGGTACAAAGACATCAAGAAGCCGGAGAGCGAGGAGATGAAGAGAACCTACATCAGCCTCAAACCAGCCAGGAAGTACAAGTTCCACTGACAGCCAGGTCCTCCTGCTCTTCAGTCCCGACCTCGCCAGCCAGGCACAGCAGGATGGACACGTGGCACTAGGGATGAGGCGGCAACTCCACCTGCCACTACCTGGAACTAACGTGGGAGCCAGGACACTGCTTTCAGCTTCCTCAACTAACCCAGCCGATGAGGAGACTTACCTCCTTGTGTAGCTGTCCCTCTGCCCCCAGGGGCACACCACAGTGGCTCTCCAGGGCCTGGGCATTCTCTGCTATTCCTTGCATGGGACATTTTTAGGTCTAAGATGTGGCTTGTGCTTTTGCAGCAAGCTTTTTAGAAGTCTGTATGCACCGTTGCTTTAAACTGAGTGCCAGTGTTAATAAAGATGATGTGAGTTGGTGTGTAGTTCAACCAGAGCATGCACATGCTTTACAGACACCGCCTCCAATCCCTCCTGGGGCCAAAGATAGGAGGCAGGGTCATCCTCTCTTCCCCTAATTACTCTCTTCATCTTGTTCACCGCAAGACATGGCTGCTGTTTGGTTAACCACCTAACGGAAACAAGGGCTGAGGCTGAATTCCAGACCAGAGCTGGGCTCTCCCTGCCAACACAACCTGCAGCACTCCATAAACTCCAGCTGACAGCATGGCCAAGGCTCCTGCCATTTCACACCGCTGTTGAGTGCCAAAGCTCCGGCCACACGACATGGAGCAGGATACAGTAGCAGCCCTGGGCACTACTGAAATGTTAAGTCAGAAGCTGGAAGAAACAAATGGCAATGACCAACTGCTTTCAGTGACAGCACAGCTCAGTTTGGCATTTTTCTGTCAGTGAAACTGCCGTTAGGAGCACGTTCTCCCTGAAAACAACTCCCACCTTGCACCAGCCTAAACCAGTGCCCTAGGGCTAGCCAGACACACCGCCTGCGCCAGGGCCATGCCAGCCCTTTGGTGCCAGGCTGGCCAGCGGCCGTGGGCTGGAGCTGGGCTCGCTCTGTCCTCCTTCTGGAGCCCAGAGGGGCCTGCCCTCTGCCAAGAGGAAGGCTGGCGGCTTTTTTCCTCTCTGCTCCAGCTGGCCTGGTTTGTTCCACAGCTCTGCTGGCATGCCCTGCACACCCACCCCAGGGGACAGTCCCCATCAAACACTCTCCTGCTCTCTGGACAACTGCTGCTTAGAGATTTAAAATACAACAAATAATAAATCCTAGCTATTAGCTGGCCTGGCCAAGACCTGTTCAGCACCATGGTGTTCCTGCAAGTCACTAGCTCGCTCTCCATGCTACTGCAGAGGGAGTAACTTTCCCCGGAGGCACCAACGAAGCCCACTCACGAACACCCAGCGGCCGTTAAACGGCCTCAGAGGAAGAAGAGTGAGCCCCACTTGGGCCAGCCTTGCCAACGGGACCAACCTCTCCCTCCGCACATCTCCACAGCAGCCAGTTCCGGCATCCTCCCAGGATCCCAGCATCGCTCAGTCCCCCCCCCTCCCCGGCAGCAGCAGTTCTAGATCTGGAGGTTGATGAAAGGGGCAAAGCCAACCACATCCTGCAGGAGAACGAGAGCCCTCTGCAGCGGAGGCTCCACATCCAGCTCCACCCCACGGCTTCGCAGAATGCTCAGGCTGGACTCAGCCACGTTGTGGCAATGCTTCACCTTCAGCGAGCGCAGCTTGGGACAGTACTCGGCCAGGACTCTGCCAAGAAAGAGAGCACATGCAGGTTGCAAGCTGGGACTCCTTAAATGCATCACTCACCCCCTTCTCTACTCCCAGCAGCCCAGCAGAACTGTGCCAGACATGCACCATCCTTTGGGAGCCGCACCTGGCTGATCCAAGAGAAACCCGAGGGACATGGTCAGATCCCAGACCTACCCTCCATGACATGCTGGGAAATTTGCTGTTAGCAGCACACAGTGCCTCTCCCGCAGGGCCCGCTCATGGCTTCTGCCCCACACTGAGCTCTCATTGCTTTCAGCATGAAGAGAGCTGACCTTTCCTCTCCCCACTCCAGACACCTGCCATCCCCACTGTGGCTCCCCCCATTGCTCAGTACCTGATGGAGTCATTCTTGACTCGCAGACACCCTGTGAGGTCCAGGTGCTCCAGCTCAGGGCAGCACTTGGCAATCTCCTCGACCGCCACGTCGCCCACGTTGGCATTGACAGCCAGTGACAGAGACTTGAGCCTGCTGCACTTCTGCACCAGGTAGCAGATGGCCTCGTCCTTCAGCTGGCGACAGGCTGTCAGGTCCACAGCCTCCAGCGCCTTGCAGTGGTCAGCCAGGCTGCGCAGGGACAGGCTGTCCACCCACTCGCAGTGAGCCAGGGAGAGCCGGCGCAGGTTGGGGCAGCTCAGCGAGATGGCCACCAGCGCGTGGCGGCTAAGCTGGGCACAGCCCTTCAGCTGGATCTGGTGCAGGTGGTGGTTCTGCCCGATGACCGGGAGCAGCTCCCTGTCTGTCAGCCAGTCAGAGCAGTTCTGGAGCACCAGCTGCTGCAGTACTTCGTTGTCCTTCAGCAGATTAACGAAAGCAGCTCGAGGGATGGCAGGTCCAATCTGTGTGGGGAACCCAGAAAGAATGAGGCATCCCCCAGCGTTTCAGGTCAGTGTGATCCTCACTAAATACTCTCTCCTGTCTGCTCTTCCACTGTGACAGTGGTGACCAAAGCCGCCCCCTCTCCTCATCCCAGGGCAAACCCCGCCATCAGGCTCTCCTCCTCTCGTGCCAAGGCTACTGCCACAAGATGGAAGGTGCTCTGCCTTCTCCATCCCCCATCATCACACCTGCATTTATATACCCATGATGAGCTCCACACCTCTGCTCTCCAAACACTCTGTCTCCTCACAGAACAGCAGCGACTCCTGTCTTTCCAAGTCCCAGGCTGTGTCTCTCAGGGCCAGCACAAGCCTCCCCTGAAGAGAGTTATCTCTGGTCAGATGCACCCTATTGCACAACCTCCGTGAGGACCAACAGGCTGTGCCACCCTGAAGCTGGCTTGTGTTTCTGCCAGCCAGTGCCCCAGAATGGCCTGGGTGGAGCTTCCAGGCTCACTCCTCCCAACGCCTCTTGCTAAAGACACTGGCATTGCTGAGCCCTGAATCACCACCTCTCCTCCCCAAGCCCATCTGTCCAGTCTGACACCCAAGCCATTAACCCAAGCTCCTGAGCAGAAGCCAGCCTCCTCGCCAGGGACTTCTCCCCACACAGTCCGACGCTCCCCTGTTAGCTCCAGAGCAGCAGGACACCCGTGTCTCCCCCAGCCTCAGAGCCACCCAATACCTGGCTCGAGTCAAAGCAGCGCATATTGGCCAGGTACAGCTGGATGAGAGACTGGAAGGACTTGCTGACCCTCTGCAGGCTCAGGAGCTGCTGCAGCGGCAGGTGACAGAGGATATGTGGAACCAGGATGTCTTCCCAGGGCAGGTCCAGGAGGCATCCCCTGGAGGGGGTCAAACTCATCATCAGCCGCCAGGGAGCCAGGCTGCGGTGGGAGCCAGGCTAGATCACCTCACAGGCGCTGCCGGGTGCCTCTGGGGTGAGCAGACAGACAGACGGACTCAGCGGCCTCTCCCGCAGCCAGCCCACAGCGCAACCCGCCCGCGGCCGGCCGCCTGCCCCCCGCGCCACCCCCTCCCTGCCGGGGCGCC
>JAVJGI010000065.1:427366-453117 GCA_035590275.1 Ibycter americanus | reverse complement strand
ACCCCCCCGCCACCTCTCCCTCGCACGGCTCCCCCAGCCCGCCGCTGCCTTGCAGCCCAGCCCATTCATCACGGTGATTTAAACAGCACCGGGTTGATTCACGATTTAAATCAGCAAGCAGGAAGCCTTAGCTCCGTCATTGATTTTTCATCACGGTTGCAGTTGTGCTTTTTACCTTTCATTATTAAAGAAAAGCTCACTCTGCTGGATGGTGTAGCCATCCAGCTTCCGCGGGCTGCAGGCGGGCACGGCCTTTACTCTGGATTTGATAATTCGCCTTTGATAACCAGGAGGACATGCTATGCTTATCCCATTTATTTTAGTAATAGCTCACATGTATTGAGATAGGCTGGGTTTTGTAGATTTGTTACGTTACAGCAAATGCCAGTTATCCCTAGTGATAACTTTTTTTTCCCTTGGCATCTGTGTCAGGCAGCGTTGAGATAAAAAGTGGAATTTCATTTGAAATATATGAACCCCGCATCTTTATTATTTATCAGTCAAGTTCAGCAACCTTGAATGTGAACACACCATAACAGGAGAAAAAACCTGCTAAAACACTAACTGATATATGAAGTAGGAGAGTATATTTTTGTGGTGAGTGAATTACAGATTGCTGTTGCTTAGCGGGAGCCAGACTTTTTAGCAGTGTGATAATGCAGATAGATGGGCGCCTGCCCCACAGGGGTGATAGATACAGGCTATTTCATGAAGAGTTATGTCTCTGCATCTCTGGAGCCTAAACACCCTTGAAAATCCGGCCCCCCCATCCTTCAGGAATTTAATCCTGTCTGGCTTGTACTCAGAAACAGGGAGAAGAAACCATGCTTTCCTCTTTTTGCAACTGGCATTTGGTTTCTCACTTTCAAATGATGAGATCTAAGTGAGGGACTTGGTATCTTGGCGTCTGTCAGAAGGCAGAAGCAGCCAAGGCAGAGTCTTCTCTGCACACGAGGAATTCAGAGAAACTCGTGCAAGGATGAGTACGAGTTTTAGCTCTCCTAGGAGAAAGAAAAATGTCAGCAGCCCTGCCTGCAGCACCGATGGGGGCTCGGGGTCCTGCCAGCCCCCACAGCCACCTGCGGCTGCTGAGGGGGGCTGCTCCCACCTCTGGATACACGGTGCCTGGGCAGAGGTGGGCAGGCAGGTGAGCGTTCACCCAGGGCTGGATGGTTCTAACCCTGCTTTTTGGATCTGTGGGTGTTGACAGCTCTGTCTGCACCCCCGGTAGAGGCTGCAGCATGTGCTGGTGTGACATACTTTAAACCCAGGCTGGCCTCCAAAGGGAGAGGCTCCTTGCCTGTGCTGCTCATGTTAAACTCCTTGAGCAAGTATAATTGGAGGATGTCTCAGTGATCCAGTGTATCATTTTTTCCCCCTTATTAAGTGATTGTAGTAGGTTGTGGGTAGTGAATAGATTGAGCCTAAAGCAGGATGAATGAAACCCATTTTAAAGTGCATAGTACGCTCTCTCCCTGTGTCTGGGGAGCTGGTCTGGGGCGAGTGCCAGAGCATCCTGGCACCCTGGGGAGAAAGCAAACGCTCTGGGTGCCTGGGGACCAAGCAAAGGGCTGCCAGCATTCCCATGATTGAGCTGGTTTGAAGCCCACAATGAAGCTTGCCTGCTTCTTGCCGCAGGAGGCTTGAAGAGGGTTGTTTCACCTGGAGCATCCCTTTCTCCTGCTGCGAGGGCAGGGCACCTTTTCTCTGTCCTCCTCATGGCCTCAGACTCTGTCTGGTGTCCTCCCTCCCCTAATCAGCTCTCCTCGCCCTTGTTTCAGGGCTGCCTGAGGATGTGTTGCCCTGAGACCCGGTCATCATCTCAGAGGTGCCGGGAACCCACCTTGCCGTACCCGTGTCACCCTGCCAGGCTCCAGACCTGACGCCTCTGTGCCCTCCTCCGGCAGGATGGCCCAGGTGGGGGGACCCATCCGCTTCCACCCTGAGGAGGGCTGTGCCACCTCGCCCCCACCGTTTGCCCGTGGGCTGGACCAGAGGCCCTGGCTGGCGGGGGGAAGCCCCAAGGCTGGGAGGGGCAGCCTCCCGCACTGTCTCACCCCCAACCTCAACGCTGGCCGCCTCCACCTCCTGCGCAAGGGCCTGGCCTCCGACTCCCACCGATGCCCCCTTGGACTCTACAACAGCACCGGCTCCTTGGCCCGCAAGCCAGCGGAGGTGGCTGCCTTTGGCAACGGGGGCTGCCCGGGCACAGGGCGCCTGACAGCCCCCTGCACCCCACGGCGGGGCAGACCCAGCCCGGTGCTCTCCTCCCTGGGCAGCCGCAGCCCGCTGGTGGCGACGGCCCCGGAGGGACACAGCTCCGTCGTCACCTTCCGCTTCATCGAGAAGGCCAGTGTGCGGACCCTGGGTGGCCCCCAGCCCCCCCAGCCCCGCTGGGAGAACGGCCCCCGCAGCCTCAGCCGCAGCCTGGAGCTTGCTGGGGACACGGGGTCGCCCCAGCCCCAGCCCCAGCCCCTGCCCCAGGAGCGGCTCCTGCGCACGCTGAAGATGGAGGCATCTGCGTCCGACCCACTCCTGGCCAGGGGCAGGACCCCGGGGGGCACACGTCCCTGTGGGAAGGAGCCCTGTGCCCTCAACGCCGACGGCCTCTGCCGATCCCTCGCCAATGGGCTGCAGGAGGACTTCCCCACCCTCGCCAGGAGCTCCCTGAAGCCAGAGCCCCGACCCCAGGTAGGTGCCGGGGCGCCCCGCTCCAGGCACAGGCTGTGCCCCGGAGTTCCTTGCTTGCTCACCGCTCTCCCCTCCGCAGGGCAGCGCCTGGCCGTACCCCCGGCAGAGCTCGGCCCATGCCCAGCGCATTGCCAGGGCCAAGTGGGAATTCTTCTACGGCTCCTCGGATGCCCCACAGACAGGTAAGAAGTTTGGCAGGGGGGATGTCCTCAGCTGGACCGACCTCTCCTTTGCAAGCCTGAGTCGCTGCTGAGGCTCCCCCTGGGGCTGCCCGTCCCTCCAGGCGGGTCAGTGCCCACCAGACGGCCGAGATTCCCTCAAGATCGGCCAGTCTGTGTCCTCCCGGGGCCAGATCCTGCACCTGCCAACCGCCATGCAAAGTGTTGTGCAGAGCAGGCGACACAGTGCCCTGAGCCCCAGCAGCCCCTGGCTGCTTCTGCAGAAGGGTTTGGGTGTCGGGTGGGGGCTCAGGGCTGGATGTGGGCACACTAGCACTGACAGCACCCTGTCTCTCCCTCTCCCACCCTTTTTCCTTCTGGCTCCCCATCCCTGTTCCCCGGTGCCCATCACATGTGTGACCCCGCTCCTGGGGGGTGTGTGATGCTGCAGGAGCGGCTCCCCAGCACTCCGTGACCCTGAGCGCTCGGGGGTCCCTTGCAGGCTCCTCTGTACCCGACTTCGCTCCCCTGGCCGAGCCCCCCCAGAAGCCCATCGACCCGCTGCCTGCTGAGCCGCTGGGGCTGGTGCCCAAGCACAGCCTGAGCCACGTGGAGGTGGAGATAGAGATGTCTCCTCCGGGCGGCCAGAAGCCCAGCTCCTGCGAGACCGGGATTATAAAGAGGACAGTGAAGTACTCTGAGACAGACCTGGACACGGTGCCGCTGAGGTGCTATCGTGAAACCAACATCGACGATATCCTGGCAGAGAAGGAGGAGGTGGATTCGGCAATTGAGAGCCAGAAGGACAGTGAGAGCAACCCAAGCTTTGGGGGCACCCCGGGCAGGAGGAACAGCACACCGGAGGAGCCCCCCACCCCGGGCACCGGCTGCCAGAAGGATGGGCTGCAGGATGGGGATGTGGACAAGGATGATGAGGTGTTTGAGGCAATGAGGAAGGAGAACAGGGAAAGGTGAGGCTTCGTGCGCGTGGGCAAAAAGCTCCTCTCACCCTCCCTATCGTCCCCTGCATGGCAGAATGGGCTCTGCCGAAAGAGTGTCTGAGCCAAAAATCCCAGTAGCTCCACGTGAGCTGTGTGTGGGGGTCAGACGGGGTCCTGGATCGTCCCGCTGGGATTGGCACTGGGAGTAAGAATAGGGGGGGCCCTCAGCACTCTGTGGAAAGGGTAGGGCAGCGCAGGTGATCCAGCCCTGGGCGCTGTGCTGCGAGCCTCGCTCCCCTGGGGTGAGCCCTGCAGCTCGGGCTGCCCGGCTGAGCCGAGGCTTCCCAGCACAAGTCCCACCAGGTGAGTTACGTCCTGCCCCAGTGCTGCCGGGCGTTGGGGTGACGGTGTCAGGGCACCCGAGCCCAGGCCACGTCCTGGAGCTGCTGCGTGCGGGCAGGCGCTGCCGGACTGCCCTCCCCTCCGCAGGCGGCTCTGCATCGGTGCCAGGAGTGGCCTCTTTTGCTTGGCCTCAGTAGGTGTTTGCCATGTTTGGGAAAGAGTGGGGGATGCGTTGGGCTGGAAAAAGCATTTTGTTGTCTTTTGTGTCCTTTTTAACTTGTGTGGCAGAACACCCTCTGCTGGGAGGCCGATGGGCTGGCTGACGCCAAGGCCAGCGTTCAGTTACCTGCCTGTGGGCAGCTAACGCCATCCGAGCTGCCGTCTGCCCTGTGCCGGACGCCGGCGGTTAGGACCTGTGGGAGGTGGCATTTTGGCCTGGGGGCATGAGACTCTGCCTGTGCAGTGCCCCCTGGAGTGGTGGATTGACTGTGAGGAGTGACGGGCATCACCCGCCTGCCCCGGGAGGTATCAGGAGGGCAGGAGCTCCAGCGCACTCTGTGGGACAGCCGCCTGGAGGGGAAAGGCCCTGGCAGGGAGCAGGAGGTGCCTGTGCGGGCAGCGGCAGCCAAGGGCATCTCCTGACATGTGTATCACGAGATGAGGGGGCTCAGCATCATCAGCAAGTGCTCTGCAGGAATGGGGAGAGGTCTCGCCTGGGAAGCACAAAGCCGGGGCGATGCCTGGGATGCCACATGGCAGCATGCGCTCACCTAGCTGTGCGAAGGGCAGGCAGGGAGCGTTTAGGTAGAGGAAAAGGAAAAGGGAAGTTTTGATGTCAGCAATGGGAAAAGATAATGAACATATAAGCCCCAGTGGTGCCCCTGCGCTGGGAAGGAGAAGCACGAAGATGCTGGGCTGATGGGGAGGGAAGGTGTGTGTCCCACGGGGAGCTGTGCTCCTGCCAGTTTGTCCAGCCCTTGCATCTCTGGTGGAGGGGACAGATACATCCCTCCCTGCCACCCACCCTGTCCTCAAAAGCTTCAGATTCTAGAGAAAAGCAGAAAATAAGCCATTCTTAGTATATTTTTTTTTCCAAATGAATAGTGATGGAAGTTTTGTGTAAGGTGTAAAGTTATTATCACTGCAAGCAAGTTCTTCAGGTTATTGTAACAATTATCTTGTGTAGTGGTATTTTATTTCCAAATATGTACTAGGTCCACTACAGGTCCTCTGAGCTTGTAAGCCTAGACCTGCTTCTTGCCCTCTGAGACACCTTCCTGTAGCTTCCCAGACAGTGCTGGAAGTCAGGATGTGTCCTTAAATGCATTGTTGCCCCTAAAGACAGTGCTCCTGGTGTAATTACCAATGTGTATAGAGGGACATCATGTTTATTTTACATGGCTTCTGTGTAGACCAGTGGTTTTTTTGCTTTGCAGACCCCTGATTATTTCCCAAGTAGGTGCAGACCCTGCAGGCAGCATCTTGAAAATCCTGAGCTTCAAACCATGGGCTTGTTTCGTCCCTGCATCACAGGCCTGGGTTTTTGCTTACGCAGTTTCTGAGCTCTGCAGCTGCAGTCTTCCTCCCTGTTTACCAGTCACCAGTATTGATGTTTTCTACTTCAAGCTTTCTGCTTTGCCTGCAGACAGGAGGGGTGATGCTGGGGCGATTTAGAAGCCCCCTGGGCTCCCTGGAGCCAGGACCATTCTGCTGCTGCAGGAGCTGCTGTACCCCAGGCGTGTCCTGGTAGCTGGGAAGGACCAGCCCTTCAAAATTACTGAAGCACCTTTGGATGCTGATTTGCAGCATTTAGACATGTAAATCCCTTTGAAAATCTAGCCTTCAGGGTTTAGCATCCGCTGCAAGGGGGATTTTGGCTTGGTGCTATCTTGTTGTCCTTCGTATTCTGACCAAAGGACATCTTTGGTGATTTACCCTCCCAAAATAAGAGACTGTGCTAACAGCTAAAAAAATCCAACACCAAATCAAACGAGACAAGGAAAGCGACAGAAGAAATGGTGTCTTCTTCCAGCAAATCTGCTCCCTGAATATATTTAGAGTCAGATCTACTGACTCTAATGACTAGTCTAAGCCTTTACCGTCTTTATTCCCATTAGTCCCGGAGAGCCGAGACCTGTCAGCAAGAGCGGGCTCAATTCCCTTCCTCCTCGAGCATCGGCAGACGTGCTGGAGAAGCTGGAGGCAGGGCCCGGCTTGGTCTGCTGCACGGGTGCCTTGGGCTGATAAGAGAGAAGAGGCTGTGCTGGGGGATGCCCCGCTCCCCCGAGACGTGGGGGGCTGGCAGGAGCAGAGGCGCCTGTTCTCTCTGCAAGCAGAGCAGCCTTGCCCAGGAAAGCCGTTGGATCTGCTACCTGGGGAGTCTTTCCAGAGCCTTTGTGCTCACTCCTCGGAGGCGAGAAAATAGCTGGCTGCAGGGCAAGGCTTCTTGGGGATTAAAAAAATGGTTATGGCTTCGATTTCATCAAATGCTTAAGCATGTGCTTAACCTGCCTCAGTAGCCACAAGCCTCTGGTGTGTTGTGCTGAGGCTGAGCCTCTGCCCCAGAGCTCAAGGTGGCCGCAGACCCACAGCTCAGGGTGATGCCCCCATGTCCCACAGGCTCGGGCCGGAGGGGGATGCTCAGGCTGATGACGGCAGGCATCTGCCAGTGAGCTGGGGGAGGCTGGGGCAGCATGACCGCAGCATGATGGTGAGGACATGGCAGGGGAGCGTGGGCAGCCGGAGGGGGCTGCAGCACCCGTGGTTGGTACCTGTGGCTGAGTACGGGTTGGAGGTAGGACACTGAGCCCTCGGAGCAGGCAGCTGCCAGGCTGGAGGAGATGTGCGAAGGAGCCTGGGGGAAGTGCGAGGAGCTGCTGGGGCTGGTCTGTACAGGAGCTTTGTTCAGAGAGGAATAAAGTGAGGGGCTGCTGGGTGGTGCTATACAGCATCACCTTCTTTGAGCTGAGCTGGGATCCCCAGACAGCGCCTGCCATGTCGGTGCAGGCAGGAGGAATGGGGCACGGCTGGGGCAGTCAGGGGTCCGGAGGGTCATAGGAGCATTTAGCAGAGAGAGAACACTGCTGTGAGGGTCTGAGGGAGAGATATTTTTCCCTCTTCTCCCCGCCGCTGGGGATGGCTCTGCAGCACCAGGCGGGGGGAGGAGGCGAGCCCCTTCCCCTCCATCAGCCATCAGATGCGGCTGCTGAAGCCCCTTTGCTCAGAGACCCGTGGTCCCCGCAGGCAGACCTTCACCTGCTGGCTTTGGCACTCACATGCAATGCAGCGTGGCTGTCGGCTCCTGGGATCTGCTCCCCTCCGTAGCCGCCTGGCCCTCTCCCAGGGAAGGCCGTGACCACCTCTCCCGCCCCAGCTCAAGGCTGGAAACCTATTTACTTTCCCGCTGCCCATCACCCTTGCGCAGATGCTCAAATACAGATTCTGCATCCCCTCCTCTCCTCTGCTCCTCCCAGCTGCATTTGTCTGGCTTGGTGACGTGGGGTGACCCTTCCTGGGGGGCCAGGGCAGGGCGCAGGGGGCTGGGCAGTGCAGCGGGGGCTGATGAAGCATCTATGTCCAAGCAGGAGTGGTGTGTGCAGGCAGTGTTGCGCCTGGCTGCTGTGACTAGATCCTTCTGGAGCTGAACAGCTTTGAGCTTGATATTTCGGGGAGGAGAGATTGCTTCCACAGCTTGGATGGTGTGGACAAAACCGGCTGTGTTTTTTCTGTGGCTTGGTGGCAAGATCCTTGATCACAAGAATGAGCCCAGCTCCCTCTTCTGGGAAGAAGGTTCCTTCTGTCTGCTGGCGTTGTCCTCCCTGGCACAGCCCATCGCCCTCCTTAAGGATTCGAGGCACAAAACTATGTCAGCGGCGTTAGCTTGGTTCAGTAGTACACAGCTGGGTGGTAAGAACTGTGAATGCACATCACATCTGTAAAGCTCATCTGCAGATGTTAAAGAGGTCTCTTCTGCCTTGTCCTTGCCAGAAAGCCACCCCAGAGGCAGCTGCTCCTGGGGCTCCTATGGGCATGGTAAGAGCATCACATGGTGCTGTGCCGCCAGGGAAGCGCTGGTGGATGGGCAAGTCCAGCCTCAACCCTGCCCTGCTTACCCGTGGGTGGCTTCCCTGTGCTCCCCTGGAAGCCAGCCGGCACTCTGGGGGAGCCAAGCTGCCAGCTCTTGGCCTGCTGAAGTAATCAGGGTGAGATTTTTGAGCGATATGTGAAGGCTAATGAATGAAAATGATTTAGTGCTTGTAACAGCAATGCATCTTATCAGCCCTCTGCACGAAGCTGTTTGTTCATAACAAATGTTATGACAAGCTGGAGCCGTTCCTCTCTTTTAATCAGAGGAGAGAGTGGCATAAGAAGTGCTTTTCTGCTGCTTTAATAAAGTGATAGTGGCTTATGAGCAAAGTAGGCTTTTAGGGCTGTGTTTATGCCTGTACGGCTGAAGCTTTGATGTTGCCGGGGTTGGAAATATCCCTGATGCTCAGACGGATGGGCAGGCTGCGCTTCCCCTGATTTACAGGACAAAGCACTTGGGTCTTCAGGGTTTAGAAACTTCTGTGTTGGGCTGGACCCAGATCTGCATCGGAGACAAGCTGATCGCTGACAGGATGGTGAGCCAGGACCAAGCCTAGCCTCCGGGACGTGGGCCAGCCCAGGTCCTCGAGCCCGGAGCTGGGTGTGATGCTCCCTCTGTACTGCCTTGAGAAACCTGGGGCTCAGCACCACCTCGTGCTGGGTTGCAGACATCTCCTGGGACCAGCCAGCAGACCTTGCAGACGGGTACTGAGCATGGTCTGAGGGTGGTGCTCAGTGACCACGGTGCTGCATTCATGGAGGAAGGTGCCACACTGTCCTGAGCAGCTTCAGGAGGAGCCTTCTGGGTGCCAGGAGCTCTGAAGGCTTATGGAAAACTCAGCCAATTCCAGATTTGGTTGGAAATGGAGCTGAATCACATCCTGCTTCTGGTGCTTGAGCCCTTGATTGGATCTAAGCTCAAGTCGAGTGACTGGGAGCAGTAGCCATCTCATAAGCTTCTTATGAGGATGAGCCACTAAAGGAACAAAAGTCTGTGGCACATTAAAGGAGAAGCGTGTGTCTGGAGGGAGGCCAGCTCGGTCCCTCTTCCCATGATGTCTTGGGCGGGTGAGGCGTTTCCTTGGAGGTCTACGAATGTTCAGGGGAGATTTCTGCCCTCCCCAATTTCCTTCTGGAGCAGCGTGTGGGCTTTTGTTTTGGGGCTTTGATCCCTTGCTCCTCAGTGACCTGCTCTTCTCACTTTCTTTTCCTCTAGGATCATGGACCGAGACACACAGGATATGCTCAAGTCTCCAGTGCCCTTCCTCCTAGGGCACAGCCTCTCCAAGGATGGCATGGATTCTTTCAGCAAGCATTTTGAGAGCATCATGGAGTCCCATCGAGCCAAAGGCACATCTTACACCAGCCTGGACTCCATTGACATTCTCTCCTCCCCAGCCCACACCCACGGGACCTTTTTCACTTTTGACCTCCCAACCCTCACCCCAGAAATACAGGGACAGATCCAAGACAGTGCAAAACTGATTGAGGAGAACTTTGCTCCTCTGGCTCACTTGGAGCCGGACTCTGGGACCAGTTCGGCCACAGATGCCCCCTGGACAGAGAGGGAGGAGGAGCAGGGGAGACGAAGGAAGGGTGCTCGGCACAGCCCTTGCCACTCAGAGGACAGCTTTGGTACCCCCTTGGCCTCCAACATGAGGTGAGTGACCAAAGTTGCTTGCTGTCCAGCTGGGCCACCATGGCTCAGTATGGGGTCTAACCCTGTGCAGCGTGTTTTGCAACCGGAGCCTAAGCTGTGTTTCTGGGGAAGCGGGGAAGGGTCAGGACCGGGAGTGCTAGCTTTTCTGATGAGGCCAGCGATCACCACGGTGTTGCAGTAGGCACGTCGATGGGAGCACATCTCCTTTTTCATCTTTGCCAGCTTTGTCAGTGCTTGGGGGCTGTGAGGTTTTCTCCAGCCTAGCAAACAGATTGTCCCAGGACTTCAATCCCGTGGTGGTTCCCATTGCAGGACACTCCACCATCCATGGTGGCTGTGGGGAGAGGCCAGCCAGAAGTCGAGTACCAGTAGAAATTCAGCAGCCTTTCCCTCCTGGAGGCCAAGACTTCCTGATACTGCTGCATCCCTCACCATCTGAGTAGCAGCCTCTTGTTTCTTGAGGATTAGAGTTCCATGGTCTTGTACCTATTGTCTTGGCCTCCGGAACCTCCTCAGCCTCGTGTATGTTGGGAGATGGAGGGCAGAGATGGGCACAGCCCACCAGAGCCTCCCTGTACGTTGCTCCGAGCCTGCCTGCACCTGGGCTTCAGATGGCTGCCCCATGCCTGGGGAGATCTCTGGTGGAGTGGGCTGGGGGAGCTTGGCCCCACCACTTCCAACCTGTCCCTGTGTGAGACCATGTCCAGGCTGAGACGCTGCCTTCCTGCACTCCTCCCGCTTCCAGCGAGGTCTTGGGCTGAGGCACTTGCCATGTGGCAAGTTGCCAAGCCACATCTTTTCCCTTTTTCAGGGAACGTTCATCCCGAGTGTGGTCAGGTCCGATCAGGATGTCAGGTCTGGTGCTGTGGTTCAGCTGCAGAGCTGGTGGCTCTTGGGGAACTTGGTGGTCTTAGTCATGCCAGCACTGGCCCTCCTATTTGCATTGCCTCCCCACAAGGTCTCTCTGCTGGGTGACCTTCTGTGCAATGCCAGAGCCTCTTGAATCCCTCATCCACTTTCTAGGCTTTGGACTTTACCACATTGAACTTTTTTGGGTTTTGTCTTTTCCAGACCAACCCTATGTCTGTTCTGGTCACAGCCTGCACTATCCTCGCAGGCTCGGCTTGGGGTGGCCAGGTGGGGGTCTGAGCCCTGTGCCCTCCCTGGTGCCTGCAGTCAAGAGAGGAGAGTGGGGCATCGCATCTGCTCCGTGGTCGCTGGATTACTGCAACAGCATTCTGGGGCGGTGATTCCCTTTTTTTGGGACACTGACGCCAGGGATATGGTGGCACAGAGGCTGGGCAAGGTTTGTGCAGTAAAGCTAGTGATGTCTGAGAGGCACAAGGCAGCAAAGGGTGGCAGCATCCAGCCATGATCAGTGCTCTCTGCAGGGACAATTGGCTTCCTATTCCTCTGCCAAGGCAAGGGAGCGAAACGGAGCGCCCTGGAGAAACCAGGAGGACAGTGTCTGACTTACCATCCATGGAGTGCCACTGTGCCACAGCCACGCCGCCGCAGGGGCACGGGGAGGTGAGGGTGTGAGGGGCAAGTGTGCTGGGAGGGTGCAGAGACACAGCTGGCAGCAGGAACGGCAATGAGGTGTCTTAACAGGGTTTTTTCCTCCCTGGTTTATAGTCAGCGGAGCGCAGAGCACACTGGCAGCACCAAGGATGCTGCGGCACCGTGCTCCCCTCCTAGCTTAGATTTCAGAGCAGTGCTGGGCTGCAGCACAGGCCATGGAGGGGTGTTGTGTGTGTCCCCCAAAACTGCCCTGCATCTTTGCTGAGCCCCTTCTCCTCTTCCAGGCCCCACAAGCAGGAGTACCTCTGCTTCGGTGGCAGGGGAGCACAGGGGAAACCCAGCCACAGCCTGCACGGTGCTCCCTGGCCTGGGGGCCCCAAGGCTCAGGCTTTCCACCGCACCGTAAACACCAACCGCGCCTTCTGTTGCACATGCAGAGTCCCAAGCAGCTATCTTTCCCTTTAAAATACGATTCCTTTGGTTCCTGGCAGGTCCCTGCACAGCTCTTCTCTCAGACCCACCCAGGCCCCCTTTCCTGCCCGTCTGCGGGCGGTGTTCAGCCCTGCCATGCTGCCCTGCAGCAGGTGAGCGGGTGCCCTGGCTCCAGCGGTGACCCGAAGCAGAGGCTACAGGAAAAGACGGTGGGAAATGAGGCGTGGGGAAGGAGGGCTCTGCCGCAGGCCCCCGGCAGGCAGCAGCCCAGCTCTCTGCTCCCTGGCATGGGGGGAGCCTCCCCCTGCAGCCCCCGTGGGTGACGGCCGGCAGGGAGGGGGGTGCGGTTGCAATTCACTGTCTTGTGCCATGGAAAGGAGAGGAGACTGGGACTGGGAGTAGGAACTAGACTGGGAAGCAGGGAAGGCATGGGGTACCAGGGGCTGAGACAGTCCATCATCTGCAGGGTCAGTCCTTGGGAGGCAGGGCTTTCTGGCAAGGGAGAGGTCCAAGAAATTTCCTCCTTCCCCATCACTGGTGCTACCAACTTTCTAGAGTCTGAGTGTAACAGACCGTGAAGCTGAAGCTTCCCAAGTAGTTTGACAAAGAAGTGGCTGGGCTGATTGCTCAAAGGTTCCTGTGAGCTGGAGCCAGCAGTTCCTGGTGCCTGGCAGGGCTGATCTGCTCGAGCAGGGAGTATCCTTGTGACGCTCCCACTAAGGGGTGTTTAATGGAAATTGCTGGGGAAAGGAACTAAGGAACCTCAGCAGCCACCATAACACCACATCATCTGTGCCAGCGCGACCAGAGCAGGGCCTTCGTCACTGCCCATGGTCACAAGCAGTACAGACCGACTGCCACTAGCTCAGATGGCCTGGGGACCACGGGCAGGGCGGGTCTGTGGGGGAGGCTGTGCTTTACACTGGCTGTCACTCTCAGGATTGGCAGAGGTGACCGCAGGCTGCAGGGCTTTGGTGTGGGGGGTGACTGGTGACAAACGCCAGCGGGTCTAGGCCTCTGTGTGCTGCCCTGTGGCTGCCCCCCTTGTGCCCCCAAACCCTTTGGCGTTAATTGTTGCGATGGGCTGGGGATGGCCCTGCAGCCTGTGACTTGCCATCTCTCTCAGCGGCAGGGTGGCCAGACCAGCGATGCCCCCTGCATTGCCAGGGAGTGTCCCCTGTGGCCGATGGCCCTGGTTCACGCAGCCTTGCAGCTCACATCAAGGCTCTGATGTCCCTCAGCAGGCGATAATCTGAGACTCTTGACCTTGTACATGGGGAGCGCGCCTCAGTGCAGACCCAGCCTCCCCGGGCGCTGGCATGCCTGCGCCTCCTCCAGTGGCCTTGGCTGAAAGGGAGGGAGCAGTGGCTGAGCAGCAAGGGTCCCAGTGTGGGACCCCCTCCCCAGGACATCCCACGGCGGCACGCCGAGTGTGGGGCAGAGGCTCTGTGAGTAGGTTATCACCCCGTTAGGGCAGGCGGCGAAGGCGTGCAGGTCCCCCGCTCTCGCTGGGCAGAGGGCTGTGGTTAAAGCAGCCTGTCCCCGGGGCCGTGACGGTGACCCGCAGAGCGCATGTGGGGGCAGAGCCCTCCAGGGCTGGGGGGGTCCCTCTGGGGCTGGCCAGGGATGGATGCGGTGCCGGTGAGATGGCAGGGTGGGAGCCAGGGCAGCCCTAGGGACTGCAGGGACGTCACTCCTGTGGTGGCAGCCAGGCTTCATGACTGCAGAGCCAACTTGCTGGAATTTGCCACGCTGCTGGGTGCAAGCGGGTGCCCAGCGTGCCACCTCGCTATGCAGGCAGCCTGGGGCTACCGGCCCCACGGACAAACAGATTGCATGTAAATGGGCAAATTGCATCTCTCTGGGGGTGCAAGCCCCCTGAAATCCAGCTGCCCGGCTTCCCTTGCCCATGGCGCTCCTCCAGAGCTGGCCTTGGCCCCGGGTGCAGCCATGCTGGTCCCTGAGGAGTGCCAGCAGGGGCAGAGGACGTGGCTTGCCCCCCCTGCAAGAGGCGAGCGAGGCAGGCTCTGCTGGGAGCTGAATCGGGGGCATCACCTAGGGCAGGGCAGAAAGAAGGGCAGGCAGGAGAAGCAGCAGCAGCAAAGGGCTGCAAAACACCCGGCGAAAAGGGCCAGATACCACAGTGAGGGGCAAAGTAAGCTCCACCGCGCTTCTTTGTAAGGTCCCTTTTGTTACTGCAGCAGTCGGTGAGCTGGTGTCCCTCACCGAGGCCAGCGCAGGTCTGTCAGCTGGCCTGAGCTCCCAGTTGGCACTGGGAAAACTGGTGAGATGATACCCTGAGGGCTGTGCCCAGTTTAGGGCCCTGGGGGTGGATTCGGGGTGTGATGTGGGAGGTTGTGGCTGAGGCTGAGCAGAGGAAGGAGCGGTGAGGAAAGGATGGAAATAGGGGAAGGGAGGGAAGGGGTGGGGTGGGAGCACGGGGAGGGACAAAGCTGGGGCACAGGGTGAAGAGGTCTCCCCACAAGTGTTGGCACACAAATGGGGCACAAGCCCGAGGCGGGGGGGATTTTCCCCATAGCATTTGTGTGTTGAACCATGAAGGGCAGCAGGAACTGGGACAGAGAATGCGTCAGCCCTCCACGGCATGGAGGATGGGGGCAGCAGGCAGGGTCCCAGGGCTGGCAGGAGCATGGGCAGTGGCACATCCCTGGGGGATGCAGCCCCTCATGTCAGGCGTTAATTCCAGCCCCGGGTCTGACTCAGAGCACCTATGCTGGGCTTTGCCCAAGGGTCTGAGAGACCTGCGTTTCCCTGCGCTGACCCCATGGCATCTGCGACTCTGAAGGAGAAGATAACCCTCCACCCAGCAGGTGAGCAACGAGATTTTAAGGCTGGCTCCTGAAACTGTTTGGTGGGATTGCAGAGTCAGCCCCTGTCCTCTGCAGGAGTAGTTGTGCCCCCCACAAGAGGGGCTGGTGGGATGGTGTGTTGGAGGACGGGCAGGCATATTCGCAGAGGGCTGGTGCTGCAGGGGAGGCTCTGGGAGTCTGCAGAGAAACAGGAGTGAGCAGGGCACAGCTGCCCAAAGTCCGGTCCTGCCTGGATCTGGCAGCAGTAATGCTGGTGGGTGCCACTGTGGCTGTGTGATTTGAGGACCAGGTTGGACTCCAGAGCTGCCAGAAAGCAGGAGCAGCCCCGCCTGTGGTTGGAGGCTGGCCTGGCTGACCTTCAAGTGTCCTCCCAGCCCTAACTTCAATTCTGCGAGGAATGAACCAGCTCAGATCTTGGCTGTCATAAATCAAAGTCACTCCGCTGAGACCGACGGAGGGAGCTGCATTTATTTAGCTCAGCCAAAGATCTGGTCTGGTACATTCTTAGCAGCAATATTAGGCAGGCTGGGCTCGCTTGGTGGAGGCATCGGTCACCTAGCCATGCATGTGGGGCATCAGGAATCGAGGGCAGAGTGCTGCTCTCGATTCATGGTCCCTTCATGGTGCAGAATGCAAACCAGCCTCCCATGGGGAGCAAGAGGCACTTGGATTGTGGCTGGGGCCACCCGGCCCACCCTGTCCCCAGGGATGTCTCTCCTTCCACACTCCTGGGGATCAGGGCATTGGTGCAGGAAGGGTCCCGCCATGCAGATACAGTGTGGGAAGGGTGTCACCATGCAGATACATCCCTGCTGGCAGCCAGGAGCTGGAGGTCAGTCCTCCAGGGCAGTCTTTGCTGAGCTGGTGCTTCATTGCTGCCCCACATCCAGGAGAGATTTGGAACTCCTGGTTGCTGGCAGCCACGAAGAGAACATGGTGCTGAGTGAGCCCCATTTGTGGTGGCAATGTGGAGAGGATGTCAGGGCTCCTGCAGTGGCATGCTGCATTGCAGCCGGGGAAGGTGCTGCGGTCTCTCCTGCTGGGCTCCGGGCAGTCGGCCAGAGGAGGAATATTGGGGTGAGATGAGGATCTGGCTCCAGGAAAGGAGTGTTTGGCCCCAAGAAGGAACATTTGGACCCTGGAGAAGGAGGGTCTGTGGTGCGGTGGCCCCGGGCAGGACCATGGCCCTGCAGCAGCTCCAGAGGGTGAGGAGCACCATGCGGTCCTTGTGCTGAGCTGGGGTGGGAGGCGGCTGGTGAAGACCCTCTGTCCCAGGGCGAGCCCTGAGCTGGGTCGTGTGCCTTCCTTGCAGAGACCCCCCAGAAGCACCTTGCTGCTGCCGGCATAGGCGCTGGGGACCCGGGCTGTCTCGTGAGCACCTCTGAGGTGGCAGGGGGACCTGTGCCCCCAGCGATGTGGCGGGCAGCGAGGAGGGGGTGAGCTAGCACTGGGTCTGGTTGGGGATGACTCATTTCAGGCACGCTGAGGATACTCACACAATACCAAATTTGATCTTTATTCCTTAAGTGTGGGCCAATTCTCGGGTTGAAAATGTATCTAATGTAAAAAATATTATCTCAGTGTTTCTTCAAGCCCAACTGAAATGTCGCTTTAGAAAGTACACTAAAAAAAACCCACCCTGAGACATTAGCTCATTGGCAAGAAAATTACCATCACCTCAGTTGCCTCAGACGCGGACATATCTCTTTGCGCTGTTCTCCGTTTGCTTGAGGATTGGGCTTTTGGGTTTTCTCTCTTTAAGCTGCACGTTCTCCAGGCCAGCTGGGGTTTTGAGTGGTGACAGACGGGTGCCACCAATGGGGCACTCCCAGCCCATTGAGGCCAATGGTTTCTATTTAACAGCATGAGAGTGGCCTGAGTGTTGGAAGAAAACCCATTTCATGGCACGGCTGGGTAGTGCCTCATCCTGAGAGCAAGGTTGTTCTTTGCTGGTGTAAAACCCCAAATCAGTATGGGGACTTGGTGAGGAAGGGGACAGCAGATCCTGCTGGTAGAGCTGCTTGGAGACCGTAGCTGTGATCCTTGCATGCCCACCACAAGAAGCAAGGAAAGAATTGCAGCCACGGGTTGGGAGCCTGCAGGGAGATAGAGATGCTGAAGGACAAGAGAGATTTTTGTAAATGGCCACATGCCTGGATGCTCAGCACGAGGCAGGAAGGCTGAGGACCACAGATCGGGAAGAGAGGTCACAGGGGGAGACTCAGAGCTCTAGGTTTGTCCCAGCAGGCTCCAGGAACTGGCCGTGTGAGGGAGGACAACGTCTCGGGCAGGACAGGCAAGGTCCAGACAGGTATCAAGCTGTGATTAGTCCTGGTGGTTGAGAAGAATGAAAAGGTCTTCAGAGGCTGACTGAGCAGCCGCTTGCTCTGAAGATGCAGTTGGAGCATGGGGAGGGGTGACTTTGAGTTTTGTTGCTCAACCTGTGGCTGGAAAAGCAGCCTTGGAGCTGTTGGGCTGGGAAGTGGACAATGCCTGTGCCCCTGTGATACCGGATAGTGTTTTAGCAAAAAAATACAGTCACATCGACCCATGGCTGGCAGGTGCCTGTTGCTGGGATGGACTCAACTCTGCTGCTGGGACGCGAAGAACATGTGAGCCTTGCCCTTGGCCAGGGGCACAGCGGCTGCAGCCGCACAAGGAGCTGACGCGGGGCCGAGGTGTGTACCCAGCGCTGGCCCAGCAGCACCCAGCCTGTCCTGCTGTCAGGCCAGCTTTGGCCCTGCCAGCCAGTGCAGGCACAGCTGGGCACAGCTGGAGGGTAGCGGGCACCAGGGCCCACGACAGCAGCACCTTTGGATGTGGCCACCCTATTTTGGCAGGAAGAGAGGTTTTAGGGATGCCCACAGGACAGGCTGTGCTGGTGATGGGGACGGTGATGCTGGAAGCCTCCTGCCCAGCACAGCTCCCCAGAGCAGGCGGACTCAGAGCCGGTGAGTGCCTAGTGACCTAGTGGCTACTCTTGCAGCTGCTCCCACCCAGGGTGGCATGGGGTGATGGGCAGGCTCTCTGGGGAGGACTGGGGCTAAATGGGCACGGGTCTGCCCTGAGCCACCCATCCGGGGCTTACCACAATCACCACCGGGCACTGCCAAGCTCAGCAGTGATCTGAGCCAAGTGCATCTCCCTGGGGACTCGCCGGGTGTCAGAGCCGCTTTCACCAGCGAAGCGTCTGGCCCATAGGTTTGAGCGCAGAGCAGCTTCCCCTGCTGCACACTGGCTGTGGGTGCCGGAAGGGTGGGCGGAGGGCGCCCAAAAGCCCCCCAGGCAGGGGGCAGCCTGCCGGTGCTGTGCAGGGCTCCCCGAGGTCTGGCAGCGCTGAGCAGCAAGGAGGCTCGTCCTTTGTGGAGGAAGCAGAGCCTCAAGGAGATTGGCCTGGGTAATTGGCTCAGGAGAGCAGGCTTCTTAAAAGTCAATTAGAGACTTTTAAAAATAAATCAGACTGGAACATTGCGAGGGCTGCCAGAAAATTTGGGCGAGGTCAGAGTTGCTTAACGTTCGTTGTTGATTAGATTCAACCAGCTTTTTGGTCGGGATAACTCTGCGCGCTGAGTCAGGCTGCTTCAGGGGCTCAGCCAAGAGCTCCCAACGTGGCCATTTAAGGCATGGTGGGCTGATAGCTGATGGGCAGCCTGAAGAAGACAGTACATCCCGCTGTGAGCTGGGGGGCAGGGGGAGTTCCTTTGTCCTCGCCCTCTCTGCCTCTGTTTTCCCTTCTGTGAAGTGCTTTGAAGCTGTTGGCTGGGAAAAGGCGAGCAAAGGAATTAATAGTCATCTTGTCTCGGGTAGAAACTGTGCTCGAGAGCAGCACAAGGAGTTCGTCAAGGTTCAGAAATGAGTGAGGATCTGCAGGACAGCATGTGATGTGCACATGTTTCTGCTCCAAGTCTCCACCATGGCTGAGCTTGGCAGAGCCTGAGCCCACACATGCAGTTTCACAGGCTCAGGGTGGGGGACTAGAGCTGTCCCATCCCTCCACATCCAGTTTGGACATGGGTTTGGGTGCCTTGGTCCTGTCATCAGTCACTGGAGCTGTCCTGTCACCCCACCTCTCCTCCAGCCACATCCCCAAACCTCCCCTTAGCTCCCAGAGCTGACCTCGGAGTGTCCCTAACTGGGGCTGTTCACCCCGGGTCCCCGCAGTGAGTCTCCAAAGCAGGGTGAGGACCCTGCGTTTCCCAAGAAGCCGAATGAGGAGAGGATCTGCAGGCAGGCTAACACAGAGCGTCCCTTCCCATTGCAGCGACCACCCCCTGAACCACCTGGTTTCGGACTCAGACTCGGAGATGGACAGCGTGGAGCAGCTGGCCCTGGGCAGCACGGACACCCTCTCCAATGGGCACAAGGCTGACCTGGAGGCTGCCAAACGCCTGGCCAAGAGGCTCTACAACCTGGATGGCTTTAAAAAAGCAGATGTGGCCCGCCACTTGGGGAAGAAGTACGTGTGGGTATTCGCAAGGAACATTCTGTTCTGCAAGGGACCCACCTGCACCCCTGGTGCACCCACAGCTGCTGCCCTTGTGGGGCACTGGGCTGGTGGGGAATAGCTGGCAGGACCCCAAAGCCCACTTGCTGTGGCTGCTACGTCGGCAGCAGGTGTTCCCTCTAAAGGTCCTAAAACCTAAAAGACATCCAAGTTTTTGTACCTTCCTACCATGACTGCATCTTGGATGCTTCAGGAAGGTGTTGGGGCAGGGGGACAGCTAGCTGACCTCTTGTGGGCCCTGCCAGCTCTACCTTCTCCAGTTTCTTGTACATGCCCAGTATTCCCATTGGATGTGTGGGTGACTCCTCTGAGTTTCATGGGCGTGTGGGGTGTCTCTGTCCTCAGCACGCTTCCCACAGCCTGGGGGAGCTCCCAGCCTGCTAGAATCCACCCCGCCCTTGCGTGCCTTCAGCTGTCCCCACAGTCTGGTTGATCCCGCTCTTGCCCTTGCTTTCTCTATTTCAGCAATGAGTTCAGCAGGATGGTGGCAGGGGAATATCTGAAATTCTTCGTGTTCACAGGGATGAGCCTGGACCAGGCTCTCAGGTCAGAGTTGAGTGCATGTACACGTGTGCCTGTGTGGTTGTCACCCAAGTGGGGTCCCAGCAGACCATGCCCTTTGCAGCTCCATACCCATGCAGAGATCTGCAGGAGCGGGCAGACCCTGTGGCTCCCACCTGGAGATCCTCTTACCTCTTACGTGGGGGAGAGTGATTCCCAAAATGGTGTCTCAGCCACCAATCAGGGAAGGACATCCCTGGTTATAACAAAATGGTCAGTGCAGTTCGGTGACTGTCAGGTTCACCTAGGACTGGCTTTTCAGGCCTCGAGCCCGGACCCTCCCGGTGTTGCCCCCACCTCCTTCCCTGGTGTAGCTCCTGGGGCTGGCTGCACGTCTCTGGGATGTGCCGGCAGGGTATAGTGCTGAGGGCTTGGAGGGGAGTCCCGCAGTGGGTTGGGAGGGATGTGCAATGGCAGGGCTTCATCCAGCATGCAGGGGTGTCTCCAGACCAGAAAGTACAGCTCCGCTCCTGCGCAGGGTGGGGTGGAGAAGCTGCTGGTGGGCTTCATGTGTGACCAACGCTGCTGCTTCTTCTTCAGGTCCTTTCTAAAGGAGCTGGCCCTGATGGGAGAGACGCAAGAACGAGAGCGAGTGCTGGCTCATTTTTCCCAGCGCTATTACGAGTGTAATCCCAACGCCATCTCTTCGGAGGGTAAGAAACTGTGCATGTCCCCGTGTCTGGGTGCGTGTGTGTTTCAAGCGAGCCTGTGCATTCATTGACTCGATGAAGGTGCTGAAACTGAAACCAGAGAGCTGGCTGAGAACCCGTACTGATGCATTAGGAGACAGCCCCAGTTACGGAGATGTCATTTCCCTCAAATGACAGAAGCTTTAGATTATTTTTTTTTTAAAAAACCCTGCTCTGGTTGGATCATGTGTAATTAGGGCTCAACCCGTCCTTAATTCTGACCTTGAGCAGATTAGCACGAGAGGCAAGGGAAGGCCCTCCTCAGCAAATAGACCCCAGCTCTCAGACCCTCGCGAGGCTCAGGGAACAGCCAGGTGAGAAAACTCGGGTGCCTGGCACTTGGGGCAGCACAGACACCCGCTCTGTACCATTATTTCACATCTTTGCGCCTCTCCTGTGTGCGCTCACATGCCGGGTCTGCTCTGGGCTGGCTCTGGGGCAGGTGAGGTGTGGGCTGCCTGGCTGGCAGAGGCTGTGCCGCTCCCACCGTGCCGTGCTAGGAGCTCTGCAGGATTAGCTGCAGCGTCGCTGCCTGGCTGAAGGGGCCGCAAGCTTGGAAGGGAGTCTATACGCTCAGGTTGGGGACCGGCTTTAGTTCAGTGGCCTCCTACCTACTCGCCTGCGTGCTGCCAGCACTGCACTGACTGCTTTGTGTTCCGTGTGCCCGGGCTGGGAGGACGGGGCTTGGGGCTGTCCTGGGGGCTCAGAGCCCCCATGCCCTGCCTGAGATGCTGAGGGGCTGGAGCAGCAGCTGCAGGGAGCTGGGCCCTCTAATTCCTGTGCTGTGCTTGTGCTGCAGATGGAGCCCACACCCTCACCTGTGCCCTGATGCTGCTCAACACAGATCTGCATGGACACGTAAGTTCCTTCTGCCACTGGCCCTGTCTGTCCCTGCACTGTCTGACCCCACCACCCCGAACCGTAGGTGCTGGGGCAAGATTGAGGACTTGCAAGGACAGAGCCACGTGAGCAGGAGCATGGGACCCTGGACCCATGAGGGTTGGTCACCCCTAACATGTCTGGGGAGGAGAAAGGCTGAACGAGAGGAAGGGGCTGGTGAAGGGAAGAGTGGGGCTTTGGAGGAGACGCACTGAGCTAGAAGGTGTGGAGGTGGGATGAGGACAGAAAAGTGGATGAGGAGAGGAGGTGGGAGAGAGACTACTCCAAAACCAGCTGTCATCGGGGGTGGGTAGTACCCAGCTTAGAAAAAGGAAACTATTTTATTAAAACTCCCAGAGTCTAGGCAAAGCCGGCAGCTTCCCCACGCCTGCAAGCAGCCTCCTGGAGACCTGGCTGGTCCCTCACGCTGCTGCAGAGATGGGGAGTCTGTTCCTGGGCTGTGGGACCTGCTCCAGCCAGCATCGGCCCCTGGCCCGAAGGTAACCCCACCGTTTCTCTCCCCTTGGCTCCCCCAGAACATTGGAAAGAGAATGTCCTGCTCCGACTTCATTGGCAACTTGGAGGGACTCAACGGAGGCACTGACTTCCCCAAGGAGCTGCTCAAGGTAAATTTGGTCGCTCTTCCTGGCCAACCAAGCAGCTGGAGCAAAAGTGGGAGCTTTGGGCAGGATCGCGTGGACGGCTACGTGGGATGCGATGAATGTGTCTGTCCTCATGCAGGAATGGTGGTGGTCCCTTGGCCCACAGTTTTCCTCCTGCCTTGCTGAGGGGAACGTGGGCTACTGCATTCCCCCAGGAGGAGGACGGAGCTCCGGCTGGGGTTCCAATTCCCTCACTGCTCTTGCTGTGCCTGCATCACAGGCAAGGAAGGGGGCAGAGGTGGGGGCAGCTTGCTGGGGTTGGCTTGCCCAACTTCATGGCACATGGTACTCAGTCCTTCTTGGCTCCCTGGAGCCCAAAGCTGTAGCCAGCCCCTGGGACTGAAGCCGTCTCCAGTGGCAGAGGGCACGTTTCTGGTGACACAGGCAAGGCATGGTGATGGGGAGGGTGGTTGAAGCCCCAGGGCTCAGAAGTCACCACACTGGTGTGACTGGGGGGACTCCTGCCTTCTCCCTGCTTGTCCCAGTTCCCAGCGGGGCTGGGCCGGGGAGCGCAGCGTTCAGCGAGCAACTCCACCCTTGGGCTGCTGCACTTCTCTGGCATCGCCTGTTCTCAGGAGGGTTTTCTGAGCTGCTGTCTCCCTGTCTTGGGCCCTGGGAATAGGCTTAGCTCCCGTGGGATCTGCTAGGCAGAAACCATTACTGTCGGTTAAGTGCTACAGTTGGCAAATACTTGTGATGTGGAAGATGGGTTCCCACAGGGTGCCAGAGCCACAACGGGGGGAGATGGTTGATGAAAAAAGGCAACAGAGGGTGAAAAGCTGAGCTCCCTTTTCAGCCTCTGTGGGTCTATTCCCGGCTGCATCGCTCACCCCATCATTAAGGGGTTACCAGCAGCTCTCAACAGGGCTGTCCTCCCTCTCAGCCCACACTTTGCCAGTAAAAGGCGTTACTCAGGCAAAATTCTCCTCTAATTTTAAACCCAGCTCCAGAAAAGGCTTTAAGCACCTGAAATGGAATAGAAACATACAAAACGAGGACCCTGAACCCCTGTCCTCCAGTGCCGCTGCGTCCTGGAGCATCCGAGCTCCGCAGGCCCCTCGGCATGCCCCCTTTGCAGCCCCTGGCACCCCACAGTTTGGTACCTGCACTTCAGGTGCTGCCCCATCCCTGTTAAACTTCACCCCCAAAAGTACCTGCAGCTTAAAGATGTGAGATCAAGTTATCTCATCAGATCCCAGGCAGTGGAAGTGCCACGAAGCTACAGGCTTTCTCTCGTGGGCAGGGGCCATGACCTTTGCTGGGTGTAAGGGAACAGGGGGAGGCTGCGGCGCTGCAGCACAGCCCTGCACAGCTCTGCCCGCAGCCCAGCAGTGGGAAGGCTGCTCTGCTAAAAATGGCCTGTTCCTCTGCAGCTGTGGTGCTTCCCACCGCTGCTTTTCAGCCGCCTCTGTACGGGAGCCGTGCTGGGGAGGGGGAGCGAAAGGCAGCATCAGGAAACCGTGCGCAGGGCAGGCTGCAGCCTCTCGCCCAGAGCACAGCTCCGCTTCGGGGACCCCCTGCCCGTGCAAGGGGGAGCGGGGTCCTGGGGCAGGTGAGATGGGGAAAGTGCTGTCGGCCTGTACTGGGGAGGGGGCTGGTGAGGAATGGTGTGTGAAGGGGCTGTGCCTCTCCTGGGCAGCCTTTGCCAGGCTCAGCCGGAGAAGACACCCTCTGCCTTCTGCCCGCTGCTTTCGGCTGCCTGGTGCTTTGGTCCCTGCACAGGCTCAAGGGGCAGAGGAATGGGGAAAGGCTCTCCTGCTGCCCTCCCCGTGTCAGCCTGCGCTAGACCTGTTGCCCCGGGTAGGACGCTGCCTCCTCGGCAGACCTGGCTGGCGGCCGTGTCTGGGGACTGAGGCTCCTGTGCAGCGTGCCGCACAGCTGGCTGGCTAATTTTAGTGCTCCAGGAGCACACGCATTTCCTAAAGGCAGCAGGGAAAGGGAAGGGCTAGCAGGCTTCACAGGAGCTTCCCAGAGCTCAGGGCTGGGCCTATGAGCAGCTCCCACAGTGCAGAAGAAGGGTCCTGGGGGCTCTTCCAAGACTGCCTGGGGAGACAACACAGGCTGCTACCAGGCTTCAGAGCCAAAGGGCTGGAGGCCCTCACCCACAGCACTCGCCACCGGGGCATGGGGACAGCAGGGCAGGACCTAGGTGACTGCAGGGGACACAAGGCCACAATCCCCTGTCACCCTGGGGACAGCATCAGGAACAGACCTGCAGGGAGCCCGGGTGCTCCCCTCGTTTGTGGCTGCGAGGAGTCCCAAGACAAACGCAGCACGATGCCTGGGAGCGGGTGGCAGCCTGAGTCAGATGAGAACTTTATGTGCTACTAGATAATACATGTAAACAATCCCGGTTTTACACAGGAGAAACAAAAACACTTGAAAGCTTGTGCTTTCACAGCTGAGCACCACATTCCCCTGGCTGGCAGTGCCTTGCTGTGCCCTGCACAGCACTGCTGCTGGAGCTAAGGCAGCGATGCCTTACTGGCGCTACTGCTGGAAACCGTTTCCTCTGGCTCTGAAAGCTCCCCTGGAGAATTGTGCTCCACAGCAGGGCTGTCCAGCTTTCTGACGCGGGTGTCCTCCGCATTGGGGCCACGCTGGGGATCTAAGATCCCGTATAATGCCGTGCCCGAGGATGCTCATTTCTGCAGGCTTGGACCCAAATTACTGTGCGAAGGCAGCTGCCCACGCAGCAAGGAAGGAGGCAAAGTGGGATGTCCTGGAGCTGGTGGTGTTTTGGTTGGCTCTTGAGGTGTTGCTTTTCTCTTGTCAGCGTGATTTTAGCCCAGGCCCCCTGGGATTTCGGTCACTGTTGCTGGTTGTCTGTTATATTTCAGATGTGCGTTTGAACTTTACATGATTGATCACCTTGTGGAGCTTTAGCCCTTCCCCATCTTCCTTATTCTTTTAGCTTAACTTTATGCTTTGCTGGCTGGCAGCAACACAGCATGGCCAAATCAGGCCCCATTTCTCCCCAGCGCTGCTTAGTGATTGCAGGAGCAGCCGAATCTGTGCTGCCTTCCAGCCTAGGGGCCCAGGGCACTTCACAGATGTTAATGAATTAAGCCTGACAATGCAGTTGGGTCCCCGGGGGAGGAAGGTAGGATGGGCCCCCACCTCCCAGCCTGGAGGCACAACAGCAGGGCTCAGACGCTCGGAGTGCTGGGTAAGTGATTAGCAGTGTGGGAAGAAAGCCCCAGCTCCCACCTCTGAGCTATAATCACAGGAACGCTTGCTCAGTCTAATCCCCGGGGCTTTTTTTATTTTTTTGGGGGTTTTTTTTGTTTTGTTTTTTTTGCCTGTTTCCCCCGGCAGCGATGCGCTCCCTTGCCCCATCTCCCGTGCCTGCCCCAGGCTGGGGGGCAGCCCAGCACATCTGGTGGGCCAGGCACCCCCTCCCTCGCCTTGCCCAGCCATCGCTATGCCAAGCGGTTAGGATAGAGCGGAAAATTTCCCCTTCTCCACCGGCCGCGTCGCCTGCTCAGTCAAGCCTAACTACATTACGCATCGATCCCCATGTCTTCTCGCAAGGGTGCCCAGCCCTTTGCGGCTTCCCGGGAGGAGCTGCCTGGAGCATCCCTGCCCTGCCCCGAGCCAGCGGGGCGGCTCCAGCCGCTGGCCTTCCTGGCCCGACCGCCGAGGGGGCGGCGGGAGGTGGGCGCGGCGTGTCGAAGCCCCCGGCACACCCCCCCGGGTCTGGCTCCCAGCAGCCCGCCCCTCTGGAGGGCCCTGGGCGGGCTGGGCAGCGGCAGCTCTGAAGCCCACCCGGGTAGTGCAGAGCCCGGGGGGTG
>JAVJGI010000065.1:408855-426136 GCA_035590275.1 Ibycter americanus | reverse complement strand
GCCCCCACGTCGCCGTGGGTGCAGGGGTACCCCAGAGCCGCCTGGGCTGGCCCCGTGGCCAAAAGCAGCCCGGCGGGGAGCCGCGGGCCGTGCCGAGCGGCGGGGCCGTCATAGCGCAGCACGGTCCGGGGGCAGCATCAACTTGTGACGCACTCGGATGGAGACTGGCAGCTGCAAGGGAGATGCTCGGCCGCTGCTTCCCGCCCTGCGGGGCTGCGCTGGGGGCACAGCGGGCTCTGCCGTCCGGGGGGCGGTAGCTGGCTGGGCAAGGCACGTTTTAAGAGCTTGGTGCAGTTTAGGGGGTTGCTGAGTTGAAAGTGCGGGGCGGGGATGGGTAGCTGTTCCCCGCTGCCTGCTAATCGCTGCCTGCAGTGGGGTGGAAGGTGACGCACGGGACGCTGTCCCCTGGCAGCCCATCCTATGGTGGAAAAAAGTCTGTCCCCAAGTCGCTCTGCTCTGGGCACGCAGGAGCCCCTCTGCAGTGGAGTGGAGGGGGGGACAGGGGATGTAGGTAGCAGGGTTGGTGCGTGCCTGGCGATGATGAGCCCTTGAGCATGGGTTGTGCGTGCTGGGCAGGCAGCGGAGGTGCAGGGGGGGCTGCCAAGGTGAATTAGGGACCTGACGTAGGTACAGTTCCATCTGACATACATCCCTGATCTGACTGTGCCATCTGTATCTGCACAGCTGGGGGGGTCTGGGTGCCTGGGGGACCTGACAGAGCCTTGGGGCTGGGTGTAAGAAAAGATACTTTGCTAAGGAAAAGTTGGGGAAAGCCAGCAATTGAGGTCTTGTACTGAAATGCTGCCAGGCATAGAGGCAGAATGACTGCAGGAAGGGTGCTTGGTGGCTCTGAAGCCTGTCTTGCAGAATGTCACGCAGCTGTGGCTCATCACAGGGCCAGCAGGAGGAAGGGGAGCCTTGACTTGTACAGGGCATCTTGCAGCGCTGAGAGCTGAGCACTGTGTTGCTTAGCACAGGAACCTGCAGACTGGAAAGGGGATGTGTTCATAAGAATTATGATGCATAAAAGAGGCACCCCAGAAAGGGTTAAAACTGTCTGCAGAATGCCTACATTCCTGCCTTAACCCTCCCCTGTTACTTGAGTGCTGGCCTACAGCCCTAGTATGGTCTTGTCAAGGCAGTGCCCAGGCCCAGGCCAGCCTGCTGCCTGGCTCACCGAACCAGCGCTGCATCTCCCCTCTGGTCTGCTCTGAGCTGAGGAGCTGAAGGGGAATGTCTTCTCCCTGCCCTGCTTGTGTAGGGCTGTCCCCAGTGGGGCTGGCGCTGAGGCTGGGCTGGAGCATCAGAGCCACCTGCCCCTTGCCCAGTGCAGCCTGCACCCTTCCTGGAGGCGTTTGCTAGAGTAGGATTCAGGGGTGTCCACTCAGCAGGCTTTCGGGAGGGAGGGCACCAAAGAAAGATGTTGATTCAGTTAGAAATCCTGCTGGGACAGTATATTCCTAGGTCTCTTCGGCGTTGCACATGTCTAGGGCAGAGCTGGCTGGCTGGCTGGCATGCTGCAGCGGTGAGCTCATAAGCCAGTGATGACAAAAACCCCCAGCCACGCGTGGGGTCAGCTGCAGCGGCATGGGGCCAGCGCCCTGCTTTCTGCTTGCAAGCTCAGAGTTGCCAAGAGGTGCCATCCTTTCGGCCCAGGGGGAATGAATCCACTGGGCAAAGACATCCTGGAGAGGGCGAGCTGCTGACCAATGAAACTGGTGTGTCTGGTCTCTGCTGACATGGTTGTGAGCATCAGGAGCCTGCACTGCCTGTGCTTCCGCAGCAGAAACGGTCCATGCACCAAAGAGCTCAATGTTCAGTGGACTGATGGGTGGTGGTACTGCCATGGGGCCAGAAAAGCGGGGTGGGCTTTGTGGCTGGAGTGCATCTGCTCAGCTAGGACTTGGGCTGAGTCCACCAGCTTGTTCCTGAGACCAGTGTTGGCTGGGGGTGGCGTTTAGCCAAGCAGAGTCTTGGCAGGATTTAAGTGTAGATGTAAAGCTTTGCATTGCCCTCTCAATCCCCGCCGTCTCTGAGGTGGGGGTACTTGGCAGCTCCTGCCTGCAAGAGGCTTGTGGGATGCTGTCAGGGCTTGTAGCAGAGCGGCTGGAGCCTTTTGAAGCCACAAGGCAGTTCAGCATTTGAAGTGTTCACCGACACCCCCAGAGCCCAGGTTTTTGCAGCATGGTGCTCTGCTGGACTGTTCTCCAGCACTGTGCCATCCAGAACTACTCCCTGAGCATCTTCTGCCATCGGCTCGTTCACCTGGTGTTGAGCAGCCATCCCCTGTGCGAGGCTGGGGGCCTGAGGGCTGTGGTCCCCCCAGTGTGGTGCCTCGTCCTGCCCTCCAAAATCCCTGCTCACTTGGCTTGTGTCTCCCTTCCTTGGGGAGAGGGAGCTGACCCCTCTCTGTATCGCCACTGAGCTGGTTGGAAGCCAAGCCACACATCCCATTCTGCCTGCTCTTTCCGAGGAGCTTTTCTGCAGTTTCTAATCCCCGCTTCTCAGCATCTTTCAGCTGCATCCCTGGCAGTGAGTAAGATCCCTTCCTGTTTCCTGGGTTGACTCCTTGTCATCTGCATTCCTCTGGGATGCTTGCTTCTACCCCTGCTCTGCCCCCAGGTTATGTTCTGCAGAACAATTGTGTTGGGTTTTTTTGCACCAGGCTCTTCTCTAGGTCTCTTTGCAACCCATGCTTCTCCGGCCCCCTTGCTGCCAACCCGCTGGTGGGTACCCCCAGCTCACGCCTTGGCATCCTCTGCCCTTGAAGCGCTAGGGCTGTGCAAATGGGGTGGGGGTCTAATCTCCTTTCAGGCGCTGAGGCTGTGAGCCTCCCGTCTCCCCAGCAGACAACTGAACCCTGCTTTCTGCCCGCTAGATTGGGGTGAGCCCTTTCCTTCTCTGAGAAACAAGCTGGTGTTGTCCCAGCGTTTCCCTGATGGGGAAGTGCGAGAGGAGCAAGGTCCCTGCTCCGGGTGCCTGCTCCGTCCCGGCTGCTGCGCCTCCTGGGGAAGTGATGGATGTCCCTCCTTCCCCAGACGCCGCTGGGGCCTGCCTGCTGGCCGGCTTTCCCGCGCCCCTGCACGCCTCCAGTTGTACTTTCTCAGCCACCAGCAAGGTCTCCCAGCAGCAGTCTCCGGCCCAGTGATGGATGCTGACAGCTGCCTGAACAGCCTGTGCGAGACTCGATTATTTTCCTCCAAGGATGATGCCTTCCAGATCTTGCACCGAAGCTCTCTGCAAGCGCTGTGTTGAAACCCTTTCTGGAGCCTCCCTGTCTGCAGAGCCGTGCTGAGTGCTTCTGGCTTGGTGCCCAGCTCGGGCCAGAGAAACGCTTGGGAGTGGGGCCCTGGAGCATCCTGCTGCAGGGAGGGCTTTGCTTGTTCCTGTGCTGAGGTGCAGGCAGCAGGTCCTGCCTTGCTCAGCTCGGTGGTGTTTGGGTCCCCAGGGAGGGCAGGGTGCTTGGGGGATGCTGGGGAGGGGGTAGGGGCAGGCCACAGCCACCCCAAGCCACAGCAGCCCAGCAGTCGGCAAACACCCATCCTGCCTCCACCAGCCACCAGGTCCTCTGAGGGCCTTGTGAGTGACAGCGTGATGGTGGCTCTGCAGGTCCAGGGCCAGCGCCGTGCTGAAGTCTCTCCCGAAGCCCAAGTGTGCTGCCACAGGAGCATTGCATCACTGCAGCACACCGGCTGCTGCCATGAGCCCATCTCTGCCAGCCCAGCACAGGTGGCCGCTGGCAGGGGGGTCACTGGCTGTGGTGTGTTGTGGCATGGAGCTGCTGGGGGCCATGGAGCAGGCTGAGGTCCTGCCGAGCAGGGTGCCAGCGTGCACCATTGAAGTCTGGCCTGAAAGCTTGCTCTCCTGTGGCCCAGGCCTCCTCAAGGCTGTCGCTTTGGCCAGCCTGGGACACCTTGGTGTGGGGAGAAGCGACTCTGCCAAGCACTTGGAAATGTTTGGTGCACCTCGCCATCACACTGCGAACGCTGTGCCACCATCACGGGCAGGTGGAGAGGGAGAGGAGATAGCCAGGGCCATCCCCAGCCTGGGCGTGGGCTGTGCGGGGGCTTGCAGGTCCCGTGGTGCCCAGGAGAAGGTGTCTGTAGCTCTGAAGCAAAGTCAGCTGGCTGGCCGAGCCAGGAGATGAACTGACCCGGGGTTGCCTTAACCTCCGGTGTCCCTGAGCCGTCCTGGTGTGCCCCCTGCACCCCCAGCACAGCTCCCCTGACCCAGCACCGCTCTCATGCTGACCCCCCTGCTCTTCTCTCTGCAGGCGCTGTATGGCTCCATCAAGAACGAGAAGCTGCAGTGGGCCATGTGAGTATCCCTCCGGGGGATGCTCCCACCCGGTGCTCGGTGGGCAGCGGGGCCAGCCCGTGCAGGGAGGGGGGAGGCTTCCTTGCCCCTGCTGCCCTCCCCGCCAGAGCATCGCCCTGCCCCAGAGGCTGCATCAGCAGTGATGCTGCAGGACGGGTGCTCCTGCGAGGGTGTGGGAGGGAGGGGGAGCTCAGGCTGGCTGGGGTGGGTTGGGGTGCAGGCGGTGTACCCCTGGCTGCCCTCAGCACCTCCACCGGGATGTCTTCCCCGGCACCCTGGCGGGCGGCCAGCTCCCCATGGCTTTGGTGTTGCTTCACGCCTTGGCGGCTGTGCCCGGGGTGGGAGCGGGCAGGCTGTGGGGGGCCGTGGCTGTGCCAGGGCCCCGCAGGGTGCCCGCACCCTCGCCCACAGCTGCCATCTCCAGCAGCAGGAGCGGCAGTGCCCGCGCTGCGGGGATTAATCAGCCCGGCGGTACCGCCAGCGCTGAGCCAATGCGCTCGGGCTGCTGCCATGGAGACACCGGCAGATGCTGAGGGGTTTAATTAGCAGCGAGCGGGTCTGAGGGAGGGGGGAGGCAGCAGCTCTGGGCTCCCACATCTTCCTGCGGGGCGGGGGGAGCGGCAGCGGTGCAGCCTGCCTGCCGCGCCAGGGGCTGTGACCTGGAGGGAGGCTTGCCACCAGGGCTGCCTGTGTCCTGCCCACACCGCCGGGTCCCGGCACCCCTTTGCTGGTGGCTTTGAGCCACATAGTCTGGCTGCTGCCCTCGAGGTGTGGGGACAACAGCCTGGGTCTCTCTTTAGGGGGGTTTCCTTCTAGACCCTCTCTCCTGCCGGCTGGGGACCTGCGAGCCCGTACATCAGAGCCCGGGGGCTGTGGTAGTGCCAAGCCCCAGGGGGCTGCTCCTTCATGGCCCCTGGCTCATCAGCCTGGCTGGCATCAGTCTCAGCCCTGTCCAAAAAGGCTCCTCGCTCCCTGGGGGAGGCAGGGCCCCCCTCAAACCAGCAACAGATACCCTCATACCTTGTCTTGTGAGGGGTCAGGCAGCACCGCAGCTGCCTAGAGGAGCAGGGGCACAGAGGCACGGCTGGGTTTGGGATGCTCGCCCACGGTGATGGCAGACTGCTCAGCCTGGTCTGCTGCTCCTGGCCTCCCTTTCAGAAGCCAGGCCTAAAAGTGGCACCGGCAAGTGGGAGACTCGGTGCTCGCTGTCCCCATTGAGGTAACAAACCCTTTCCCTACCCAAATCTGTGCCTGGCAGAGATGAAGAGGAGCTGAGAAAGTCCCTCTCAGAGCTGGCAGACCCCAACCCGAAGTCCATCAAGCGCATCAGCAGCTGCAGTAACCCCTTTCTGGACTTCTCCCAAGACTCTAGCATCGCCACCTACAAGCACGGACTGTTAGTGCGCAAGATCCATGCTGATCCCGACTGCAAGAAAAGTAGGTGCCTGGGAGCCCGTGGCGGGGGGATCCTGAGCGAGTGGGTACTGGTGCATTCCAGAAACCCAGTGGGGAGCAAGGCAGGAGTCACTACATGACATCAGACTGTAGCATCATGCCAGCCTCCAGCATCGGCCCCCCTCTGCCCTGGCTGCCTGGCTGTGCCGGGCAAAATTCAGCTGGGAAGGGGGCAGGCAGGGAGGTGGGGTGGGCTCCTGAGGGGATGCGCCCTTGTCATGGGATGGCAGGGTTGGAGGAAGGGGTCGCACAGTGGGCTGCCGCTGGTTGGGCCATTTCCACCATAAAATCCCCTCTAAGCCCTGGCCATCTAATGCCGCCTTGATCTGATTAGATCGAGAGCCAGCATTACCTGGCGGGCAGCACCGCCTCATCCCCGTCCCCGAGCGGGGAGGCAGCAGTGAAGCCGAGCGGCAGGGTGGGCGGCGAGGCGGGGAGCGCAGCGGTGCTGGCCCCAGCAGGCGGCAGGCAGCCCCCCTGCCAGCAGCACCATCTGCCAGCCACGTGGCCAGCGCGGGCGCAGGTGCACGGGGACAGTCCTGGCGTGCCACCCATCCCCGGGGTGGGGTGACGTGCATCGTGGCAGGCCTGGCTGGAGGAGGACGGGGGGTGGGGGTGGGTGGGTGCCTTCCCCCTGCTTGGTGCTGGGGCTGATGTCTGGGCTGCTCTCTCCTCCCTGGCAGCACCCCGAGGGAAGCGCGGCTGGAAGCCCTTCCACGCCATCCTGAAGGGGATGATTCTCTACCTGCAGAAGGTAGGCAGCAGTGGGCAGCCCATGTCCATGCCAGGGAGGGGGATCGTCCCCAACCCGGGGGATGTCACGGCAGTCCTTACAGCAGCAACAGAGGGGATCCAGCACACAGCATTGCAAAGTCTGCCTTAAGCAGACTCAGGACCATACCTTCTTGAGCCATTGCTTGCAGACCTGGTGGCATCCCTGTTCCCGGGCTGCTGAGGCTCAGCCTGGGCAGCAAGAGGCGCTGCTGACTGAGGGCCCTGTGTGGGAGGGCTTGGCTGGGGAGAGAGGAGATCCTGGGGTCTTTGCCCAGGGCGGGGGGGCCGTTTCACATCCAGTTCCCTGCAGGCACACACACTGCAGGCCAGCGGGGAACAGCCACCGTGCTGTTGCCCAGCCGCACACCCGGGTTGCGCAGCGTCTCCCCATGGTGCAGTGTGAGCTGGAGGCAGAGCCCACTGCAGCCTGGTGGAGGGTGATCTCCAAGCCCCCCCACTGCCAGTGCTTGCCTGCAGTCCCCGGCCTCATAGAGCTGACTCACAGTGGGGTGCATCCCTAAGCCGGCTCTGAAACACCCCACGATTTGCAGGAGGAGTATAAGCCAGGGAAGGCACTGGCGGAAGAGGAGCTGAAGAATGCTATTAGCATCCACCACTCGCTTGCCACGCGGGCATCTGACTACAGCAAGCGACCCAATGTCTTCTACCTCAGGACAGCTGACTGGAGGGTCTTCCTCTTCCAAGCACAGTGAGTCCCGCAGGATAGCCGGCTGGGCCCCATGCTGGGGCGGAGGGGCTCGTCTGACCGGAGCAGAGGGTGGGATGGGGCCATGTGGCACTCTCCTGTCCTGGCCCCTTCTGGGAGGAAAGGGACCCGGTGTCAGCGCTGTGCTTTGCCTGGCTCCTCTTCCCAGCCTGGTGGGCTCACCATGGCCTGAGTCACTAGAGGCAGAGCCCCAGGGCCAGGTTGGGGGACCCGGATCTTGTCTGCAGGGCAGATCCCTCTGCATGTGACACAGATAGTGCCACTTGGAGCCCAGATGTGGCTTGGCCTTTCTCCCCAGGAACCCTGAACAGATGCACTCATGGATCACGCGCATCAACGTGGTGGCAGCCATGTTCTCCGCACCCCCCTTCCCTGCAGCTATCGGCTCCCAGAAGAAGTTCAGCCGCCCGCTCCTGCCCAGCTCCTGCACCAGGCTGTCCCAGGTGGGCCAGGGTGCGGGGGCAGCCAGGAGCAGGGGACAGACGCCTGCCTCTGGTGGTGGCACGGTCCCCCGTGGAGGGACCTGTGTGGTGCCATACACCCAGCTGCATCCCAGCAGGGTGCAGGGCCAAGGGAGCATGCCAGGGAGACATGGAGCTGCTGAGGCTGGGGGTGGGTGGCGAGACCTTATTCCCAGCAGCGGGGATGGGAGACAGGCAATGGAGACACATCGCGGAGGAGAATGCGGTCCCATCCCGTGGCTTGCAGGGTCCTGCCAGGGCCAGGACCTTGAAAGGCGACCGGCCAGGGGGATTAGCTGGCACTCGCGCGTGCCAGGGCAGTTATTCATAGAGCAGAAAGGATTAAAAAAAATCACCAGCCTAGTTTTAGAGGGGATTAAATTCTTCTGCTTTAAGACTGCAGTCAGCCCCCCACGAGGCAGGAGCTGATTGCCCCCAAGGGCCTGTGCTTTTGCCTGCCATTTTTAAAAACAAAACAAAACAAACCAACCCAGGAGCAGAAGCTGAGATCCCAGCTGCACCTAGGAGGAAAAAAAACTGTTCTGGCCCCGACTGGCTCGCACTGCTGGTGGGGCAGAGCAGAGGGAAGAGCAGGACACTGATGTGGTGCCATCCTTGCCCAGGAGGAGCAGGTGAAGAGCCATGAGACCAAGTTCAAGACAATGTCAGCAGAGCTGCTGGAGCATCGCTCCGCGCTGCCTGAGAAGAAGGTGAAGGGCAAGGAATACGAGGAGCTGAAGCAGAAGGAAGAGTACCTGGAGTTTGAGGTGAGCTGGGAGACCAGCCCCTCTGCCCCCAGCCCCACTGCCCCTGCCTGCTTGGCCATCCTGAGTGATGGGACACCCCCAGTCCCTTTGTCCCCTTGGCTGAATTGCACTGTGCCACTGCCATGGTCCAGGACCATGAGCATCCCCTCTGCCCTGGGATGCTGGCCAGGTGGAGGGATCATGAGCATCCCCCCACCCTGGGCTGCTGGCTGAGGGGCAGCGCCCAGCTCACTGACCCCTCTCTGCCACACTGTGCTCCCCAGAAATCCCGCTATGGCACCTATGCCATGCTGCTACGGGCCAAGCTGAAGGCCGGCTCCGAGGACCTGGCAGCATTTGAGTCCACCCTCTTTGACGCAGCAGGCGGGGAGGATGACAGCCTGAAAAAATCTCGCTCCAGCCCCTCGCTCAATGCAGAGCCCTCTGGCACAGCCACCAAGGTGAAGCGCAACGTCTCGGAGCGCACCGGCCGCCAGCCCCCTGGCCACCCCCAGAAGTCATAAGCAAGGGGCATCAGGCACCTGCGCTGCAGCTCCTGCTCCCCCAGCGCCAGGGTAGAGGCCACGTGCCCGCCGAGACCCTGCATGAATCCGTCCATCTGCGGCATGAGCTGGGGGGTGACAGCCCTTCCCGGGCCGCTAGCACCAGCCATGCAGGGCCACGGCCCCTCCGCTGAGACGGTGGCAGAGCAGGCCAGTCCCTGGTCCTTGCCCATGGGAGCTGCCGCACCGTCAGCCCCATCAGACTTGTTCCTGTCCCTCCTTGTCCTGCGCTTGGCTGCAGGACACAGTCCCTCCAGCCTCAGGAGGGGGAACAACTAAAACCCACCCAACTAGGCTCAATTCTTCAGTGGTTTTAAAAAAAAAAAAAAAAAAAAGACAAAAATGCAGCAAAACAAAGCCAGCGGCCACTTCTCCAGCTCCAATGTGCCATGGGAGCAGAGGGGAGGGGGCCAGCCCTGGCCTGTCCCTGTTCCTGGGGCTGGTGGCCAGGGTAGCCAGGGTGATGGCACCTGGCCCCCTCCCTGCCACCCCAGCCACCCCTGCACCCTCCCTGCTTTCTTACAACTTTTGAACAGTTTTTGTGATACAGTTTTGCACTTTTTAGTACCAGATCAAGCTGACCACCAGGGAGGGTTGTTTTTTCGGGGGGGCTACTTTTGATGCTTTTGGGGAACTGTTTAAAAAACATGAAACCACAAACCCAGCCATGTCCTGTAGGCGCTGCACTCTGGGGGCAAGAGGTTTTTACACAGACTTAGGGGAAGACCCAGCCTCCTCCCACCCCCTGCAGCAAGCTGAGCATGGGCTCCTGCGTGTGCTGCTGCCTGCTGCCCCCCACCAGCTGGGCACCAGCAACCCTTCAGAGAGACAGCCCTGTGCCTGCCGGCACCAAGGAGGCAGCCGTGGGATGGCAGCACCCATTGCTGCAGTTGTGGCTGCATGGGGAGGCTGATGCACCAGTGCTTCATGATGCCCCTGGCAGCCTGGACCGGTCCTGTTTGCACCGCCTGGGTGTGAGCATCGTACCTGGGGCATGTTGGGCAGCAGCGTGTAAGTACTCCCAGGGGGAGGTGAACCCTGAAGCCGGGGGTCCCCACTGCCATATGGGTTGGAGCCAGCTTACTTTCCCGTGCCGCTTCTCAAAGGCATGGCCGGGGGGCCCTCGGAGGCTGCCAGCAAAGCCCAGCCCGCAGTGCTGTGAGGTTCTCATGCTGCAGCAGCGGTGGTGCAGCCTCTTCCTCGGCCACAGGCTCCCTCCGTGCCAAGGTGAGGGGCAGGCTGGGGCAGCCCCCACCACCCCGGGGTGGGCTGAAGGATGCTTGTGGGTGTGCAGGGAGGGGTCCAGGGATGGTGGAAGGGCTGCAGGCAGGGGGCTGGCACACATGCTGTTCTTGGCCGCCCAGGACGCGGCTGGTTTCAGCACTGACTTTGCGAATGTGTCAAACTTTTTATTCTGCTCTTTTGAGCCTATTGCAAAAAAAAAAAAAAAAAAAGGAAAAAAAAAAGAGAGAAAAAAAACATTCCACCCTTGCCCCAGGCGGCTCAGGGGGAGAAAAACCTTTGTACAGCTTCTTCTCTCGGTTAACTGAAGTAAAACTCGCTCTTCACTTCTTGTGTGCGCTGTGGTTTCTCCCCCACGACGGAGGACAGCCCCCACATGGAGGGGTGCTGAGGAGGGGGCTGGCAGCTGCCTCCTTGCTGCTGGACTCCCAGCCCCAGGCAGGGCTCGGGGCGGAGGGAGGGGGTTAGTGCCCGCTGGCTCAGGGCAGGGCTGGAGAGAGGGAGGGCAAAGGCTAATGGAAACTGTCCCTTTATTCAGAAAAGGGACCATTAAATAAGAGCAGAGAGGGGCAGGAGCCGGCTGCATCCCGTTCCCCCTGAGTCCAGGCAGCCGGATCCCAAGTCCGGAAGGCACTTGTGTGGGCAGCGATGTGGCCCCCTGGGCAGGCGCGGGGGCTGCTGCCCCTCAGTGCACCTGTGGCTGCTGGCTGTGGGGCAGCTCACCCCCCGGCCCCGGCTTCAGGGCCAGCGTGGGCACCTGCTCCTCCTCCACCGACTCGCTGCCATAGGCACTGTCTTCCTTCAGCTCTGCAAAGCAAGCCCCGATGCCATCAGCGATTGCGGGTCACGGGGGCAGCAGGGCCCCCCCCAGCCCCCCTCACTCCCTGTACCTGTGCTTTGCAGCTTCTCCAGTGCCTCGGTTTTGTGGAGCATCCTCACGGCCTTGCGGAGCCCCATGGAGTCCAGCGCCTCCAGCAGCCCCCCGAGGCTGCCCCCCGCCAGCTGCAGAGAGAGGGCACTGAGCGGGGCCAGCGGCCGGGCAGGCCGGGGGGACACGGGGGCACCCCGGCCAGGCACTGACCTCGTAACTGCGCAGGAGGCTGACGCTGGGCGAGGGGGTGTCCTTGTAGGTCTCCACCAGGCTGCAGAGCCCCAGGCGCTTGGCCAGCTCGATCCAGTCCGACCCGCTGCAGTCCTGGTTGAGCAGCTGCTCCAGCCCCTGCAGCGCCTCGCTGTCCAGCGACAGGACCTTCCCTGCGCGGGAGAGCTGCCCGCATCACAGGCTGCCCCCATCACAGGCTGCCCTCCCTGCGGCCGGCGGGGTGCTGCCGGGCACCGCGCTTTCAGGGGGAGAGGGGCTGCTCACCTGGCCGGGGGGCAGCAGGCAGCTCCGCCTCGGGGCCCTGCTGGGACGCCTGCAGCAGGATCTCCCGCACCTGCAGACAGACACACGGATGTCAGCATCCCCCAAAGCACCGGGCACGTCCCGGGATACGGAGGGACACGGGCATCCTCACAGGAGCAGCTCCCGGGGGTTTGTCCCGCTGTGCCACGCACCTTCTGGCTCCGAGTCAGGTCCAGGGGCGTGTGGCAGCGGCGCTGCCTGTGCTCTGCCTGCCCCTGCCCCTCTGCGCGGGGCTCGGGCTTGGGGCCGCACTGCACGGCGGGGGCCGGCTCCCCCAGCTCCATGGCCAGCTCCTGCTCCTCGGGGTCGGCATCCGTGTCGCTGCTGGCCTCAGACAAGGACACAGGCTCGTCGTTCTCGCACAGCACATCTGCCCCTGTCAGGGAAGGGTGGACTGAGCCCCCAGAAGGGAGGGCTGGGCCAGGGGTCTGCCCAGACCCTTGCGCACAGGCACCCCCGAGGCAGGCAGCCCCGCAGGGGTGGGAAGGGAGAGGAGGGAGGGGCAGCGCCTTACCAGCTTTGAGGAGCAGTTTGGTGAGGGTGGGGGAGCCCAGGCCAGCAGCCAGATGCAGGGGGGTATTCCCGGCAAAAGTCCGGCTGTTGACATCTGCTCCCAGCTATGGAGAAAGGCGTGAGGCTGTGAGGATGGGCTGCCCCCTACCCGCCCCCTGTCACCCCAAGACCACAGGGGACCCCCTGACCTCCACCAGGGCTGTGCCTCATCCCCATCCCACAGCCACCAACCCACCAGCCCTCCCGTACCTTCTTCACCAGGTGGGTGGCCATGTTCAGGTTCTCCATCTCCACGGCCAGGTGCAGCGGGGTCCTCCCGCCCTGCCTCTCCACCGCGTTCACATCCGCTCCCTTCCTGACCAGCAGGTCCAGGCAGGCCAGGCTCTTTGCCTTCACGGCCAAGTGCACAGGCAGGAGGCCTGCAACAGCGGCAGAGGCTCAGCAGCCCTCCAGCCCAGCCCATGCCGACAGCATCACCAGCTTCCCATCGTCTCCCAGCCCCACTCACCATGGAAATTGGGCAGGCGGAGCAGGTAAGGGGCAGCCGAGCCCAGGTGGGCCAGCAGCGTCCTCAGCATCTCTTCATCGCCAGCCTGGAGCGCCAGGTGCAGCAGGGAATTGCCATAGCGGTCCAGCAAGGTGGGGTCAGCACGGGCTTGCAGCAGGAGCTGGACCACTTGGGGCTGCTTGGTGATGACTGCCAGATGCAGCGGCGTCTGCAAGACAGCAGCACCCCCTCAGCAGCACTCTCAGGAGGAGCCAAGTCCTGCACCACCGCCCTTGCCAGCGGGGCTGCACCGTGCTCAGCCCTGCAGGCTCTCCGCAGCGGCGGCAGCAGCAACAGGGCCCCCCAGGGTCGGGAGATGGGGGTGAGCCCCAGGCAGAGGAGAACCAGCGGCTCTGGGAAACACATACCTGCTGCAGGTTGTTGGAGATGTTGATGATCTGCTGACTGGGGATGCTAACGATGACCTCAATTAGCTGCTTGATCACAGCTGTCTGCTCGTGGATAATAGCAAGGTGCAAAGGCCTGCGGAGAGAGCGGGACAGCCCCTGGCTCAGCTCCACACTTCTCCAGGGCCTCCCTGCCACCTCTCACCCCCCAGAGCCCCCCAAATGGTTCTCATGGCCAGCGAGGCTCCCACACTCTCCCCCCAAAGCCTTTGTGCACTCACGTGTCCCCATTCTCATCCTGTGATGCAGCCAGGTGCCTCTGGACCGCCAGCAGCATGCGGGGGTCGGCGGTGACCGAGTAGTCGAGCAGGGCATGGGCATTGCGACGGGCCAGCGCCAGCATCCACAGCTGGCACAGCTGGGCTAGGGGGCGAAGCAGGACGTCACCTCCAGGAGCAACAGCCCCATCCATCCTCCTGCATCCCACCCTGGGCATGGAGGAGAGCAGTGCCCAGCCCTGCAAGGTCCCCAACCCGTGCCACCTCTCCCGAGCAATACCCCCCCAGCCCCTGCTCCAGTGCAGCCCCTTCCTACCATGCTTCTGCAGCTCCTTGCAGTACATGCTCTCCGCTGGTGCCTGCCTGTCGCTCCCAGGACCCTCTGCCTCAGGGCCCTTCATCTGCACACCCCCCTGGTAACCCCCCACGGGGTGGGGCCCGGGCGAGTAGATGCTGTTGTAGGCCAGCCCGGGGGAGTAGGGGAAGCTGAGATTCCCACCTGCGGAGCAAGGAGGGGGGCAGGTGAGGCCAGAGGGGAGTGGGGAGCGGGGAGACCCCAGGGCCGGGCTGCGGCTGCCTGAGCGGGGAGGGGGAAGATGCGTCCCCACTCACCTCCTCCAGAGCCGAAGCCCCCGGCCCCGCCGCCAGCACCCCCCATGTGCGAGCCCCCACCAAAGTGCTGTGGAAATTGAGGCAGAACTTTCTTGCGCTTCCTCTCCACTTCTTCCTTATCTGCGAGGAGAGAGGGGCAGCGGGGTGAGGGGCAGCCCCGGCGGCGGGGGGCACGCCAGCCTGCCGAGGGGGGTCTCACCTTCCACCACGGGGTAGTAGGTGAACTGCTTGGAGTCGCTCACGTCGCCCCCCCGCTTCCGCTTCAGCTGCAGGAAGACGGTGACGGGGCGGTCGATCTTGGGCTTGTGGTAGGGGGGCGTGCGGAAGACGATGGCGTACTGCGGGCAGGACAGGCGGACGTGGGGTCCCGCTCCTCCCTGGAGCTGGGAACGGGGCTCCCCCACCACACAGGGCACCCCCCCGCCTCCCCCCGTACCTGCTTGTGAACGTCAGTGGGGGAGAAGTCCCCGAAAGCCTGCCAGCCATTCTCGTCATCCTCATAGAAACGCACCTCGATGTCATCTGGGGAGAGAAGGGATGCTGGCACCACCTGTCCCCCTGCCCCAGCCAGGCTCCAGGGGCCTCAGATGCCTCCTGCCGCAGCCCCTTCCGGAAGGTCCTGGCTGGAGGGAACAGTTTTTACCTTTCTGAACTTTATCACACAGCAGGTAGACCTCATCCCCTCCCCGCACAGAGCCTGCTGTCTTATCCATCCGCGAGATCTTCAGGTTGGAAGCTCCTGGGGACTCTGCAGAGCAAGAGGAAGTGTTGGGAGCCACTGCGGCAGACAGAGCATCCCTCTCCTCCTCCGCCCGTCCTGCCCCATCCCCTCCCCAGCCCGACCCCGTGCTCACTGCTGTCATGGATGGGGTCCGAGATGACGGGCTGGAGGGCCAGCGTGAAGTTCCCGCTGCTGTCGCGGAGGTAGGCAGTGAAGCGCAACCGCACGATGCTCAGGTCCATCACCTTCTTCAGCTCCTTCGCCTCCAGCTCGATCTCACGCAGCTCTGCTTCTGCCGGGGCAGGGGGAGATACCGTCAGGCTAGGCAAGGGGATGAGGCTCCAGGGTCCCCCACACGCCCCCTCCCAGCACCATGCTAACCGTAGCCCCTCAGCTGACACCTCGGGGTGCCAAGCCCCCCTGAGCCCCCAGGCTGCCCTCACCCGTCAGCAGGTGGCTCCTGTTGCGCATCTTCTGCTGCTTCAGCTTTTCCTTCATGATCTCCATCATATTCTTCTTGGTGACATGCAGCACACCCAGGTTGCTGAACCTGGAGGAGAAGAGGGATCCCACTCGGATCTGGGAGCAGCCGGCCTGGGGGGCACCAGGCTCCTGTGGCCAGGAAGGAGCTGAGCAAAGCACAGAGCAGCGCTGCTCAGACAGCCGGGGGGGCGGGGGGCGGGCAATGTGTGCAGGGTGTAAAAGGAGCAACCACACAGGAGAGGAAAGGAGCTCAGGAAAGTGCTGGCTGGGAAACTCCAGCCTCCCACAGGTGACAAGTCCAAGGGGGAGGACCAGGAGTGCTGGAGACCAGAGGGATGCAAATAGGACCAGGCTGAGCCAGCAGCCAGGGCTGGATGTGTAAGAGCAGCTGCAGCAGTTGCCGAATAACCCCACGACTCGGGCTGGCTGCAGAAGTCACCTGCGAAGCTGGGGAGCTGCAACCCCGAGGACAGAAGCCCAGAACAAGCTGTACGTGCCGGACCCAGAGCCAGGCAAAATGCTCAGAGGGGACAGAGCTGTACCCATGACCTTGCCTAAACCCACCCCTGGCCCCATCCAGCAAACCCAGCTCCTGGATGCACTATCCCCCTCTTCTCGCCAGCCCGAAAGCTGCAGCCAGCCCCCCAGCCACCCCGTGTAGGGAAGAGGCCACCTCGGGTCTCCCTCACACGTACTGAGCCGTCATGTCCTTGGGTCCCACGATGGCGACGCAGTTGCCAGCCTCGTTGCACTGCTTGCCCACCAGGCTGTGGGCATGCACACGGGGAGGGTCGCTGTGCGTCACCAGGTCCACCTCGATCCGGGCCATCCCCGTGTAGTTGCAGATCTGCAGGGAGAAAGGAGATGGGCAGCAGGTGCAATAATCCGGCAACCTGCAGGACTCTCCGCAAACCCCTGCTACCCCTCCCCATGGCCACCACCCCTCCTGCCGCAGCCCTCCCAGCCCTCAACGCCACGAGACACACAGAGCCCAACACACATCTCCCCTCCTTCCTTCAGGGCACCCTCCCAGTGCTCACCTTGACAGTGGGATAGGTCTTGCGCCCCTTCTCACTGGATGCTCCTGGCAGACCCCCGTGCGAAGGGCCCTCGCAGCCATATCGAAACCGGAACCCCCGCTGCGGAGGCAAAGAGGGGGTCAGCCAAGTGGGGTCCAAACCTGATGCCATGAGAGCAGAGGGTGACAGCTACACCTGCCCTTACCTGCATGACATCCTTACCTGCTTTGGCTGCTCAATGATGACAAGGTAGGGACCTTCCACTGGAGGACAGAGAGGAGAGGCTCCGGTAAGAAACACAGGATAACCAAAGTGCGTGTTCCCAGTAAGGATGCTGGAGGTATGGGGACGGTGCTGAAGGTGAGGTGATCCCTGTCCGCGCCCAGGGGGTCCTCAGGGCCCCCGGCCCCTCTGCTCTCAGAGCCTAGCCAGAAGCGGCGGTCAGAGTGACAGGGAAAGCAGGGAAGGGCCAGAGGATGCTCTGGCACTTGGGGAGCCCCCAGGGACCCGTCACAGCCCCACCTCAAGTCCCTGGTAGGTGAAGCAGCAGGGCCAGACCAAACAGACCCCATCCCAGTGGCACAGGGCAGGGATTCCCAACCAGCCCACAGTGGGGCCAGTGAGGACACAGGCTGTGGTGCTGCTGGGAACTACAGGGCATGAGTCAGCCTCCTGGGAAACCCCACTGCAGCCGGGGACCCCCGGGAGGGCACAGCCAGAGGGGCCCTTACCCGTCTCCATCAGGGGCTCCTTCTGCTCCATCACGTGGGAGCCAAAATTGAAGTCTTCATAGTCAATCCCATCCAGGCACTGGGTGACGGGAAAGAAGATGAGTGTGGTGTGTTGGGGCTGGAATCCCCAGTTGCCCTGGGGGGCAGGCACAGATCCTCATCTTCCACCCTGGGGGGGGACACTCTGGCACAGACCCCCATTGCCCACCTTGGGGGGAGGCAGGCAGGGATCCCCCATCCCTCCCGGGGAAGAGGGGTGAGCAGGTGCAGGCACCTCATTGCCCACCCCCAGGGGCACCAGCAGACCCTCCCTTTGCCCACCCCGGGGGCAGGCACAGAC
>JAVJGI010000065.1:318739-393478 GCA_035590275.1 Ibycter americanus | reverse complement strand
CCTCGGCAGGGCTCGGGCCGCTCCGGGCCACGGGGCGAGCGAGGAACCCCCCCGGGCTGCCTCCCGCGCTCGTGGCGTGAAGGAGTGGGCAGCGTGGTTTCGGGATGCTCTAGGCTCCGAAACAGGCGCAGATTTTTCCAGAGGAGTTCAACAGCTGGCATTTCCAGGAGTGAGGGTAACTTCTAAACAAGCCGGCTCGCTGTTGGAAGATCCTTCATGGAAATCCTTCCTACAGACCAGGTCTTCTGAATATGCTCAGATTGAATCTAAAGATTGAATCTAAAAGCAGCATTGCTTCAGTTTCACAAGTTTCAGTGCCAAATTTATGTTTTACAGCCGGGGCTTATCTTTCCATAGGGCTTTCTCCCACTGGGAAGCTTCACACCCGTGAGGAAAACACCAGCTCTACAGTAGTAACACATCCTACTGACACATGCTAAATCCCAACACTTTTATTTCTATTCTGTTTCAGCAATGGAAGTTCCTGACGTAAATGAGAACAAAAGAGGTATGTAAATCCAGACTATGGCAATGTCTGTCCAGCTGCCTCTGGAAAAGGGTAAGACCCATAAAAAGGGAAAGAAGCCCAAGACTAGAAAAGACTAGAAAAAGTATGCTGGGACAAACCTGAAGGCTAATGTTCTGAACACTGTTCCTCACCAACAGCCGCTGGCAGTATGACTGTCCTTTATGTAATGTAAGTTACATGTAAGTTACAAATAGAATTCAAGACACTTACAGATAAAAGTACCTGCTACCTGTCAGTTGATTCTGACCTCCCCTTCTGTTCAAACACTTTCCCCATTGTTTTTTTCCTCTGTAACACATGAAACCTCATTATTACAAAATCCAAACAACATTCAAAGAAATTTTTTGGGGTTTGTAGTCCGTTCCTATTTACAGTCTAGTGAAAACTGTTTGAAATGATATTCTGTCAGTCTTTCCAGTCAACATTCTTTCCATTCCAGTCCTGCTTCCTGCAGTTTCCTCGGGTGGCTTTTGCTTTGCACCGCAATTGTCCAAATTAAGATGTAATGCTCTCAGTAGAAACTGAGTTTGCAAACACAGTTTAAAACAGAGCACCCCCCGAACTATCTGAAGGTAGTGGGGAAAACTGAACTCTGCCATTAGCTGACGCTATTCCAAGAAGTCAAAAGGACCATCTGGGGAACAGAGAGCAGTAGTGCTGACATTAAGGTACTCGACCATTGAGCAATGGCTTACAAAGAGTTAATCATCTAGAGGTTGCAGAGAGCATTTTGGAGACAGCCCAGAAAAACAGAGCTGTAAACAGAAGTGAAGGGTTGGAAATACAAAACAGAGGTGGGCTGGATACAGAAGGGCCAAGGGCAGTGCAAGAGTTCAGACACACGAATGAAAACATCTAAGGGCTGGAAGGACAAAATCTGGGAGCGTGGAGGGTAAGGAAGAGAAGGCTGCAGGAGTTAAAATATTCCAGGAATGGTGGGAATGGGGCAAGAGAACCAGGGCTTATTAACAGGACTTTCCTAGTATGTGCATTACTCTTTCATTACGCAATATTTAGACCTTTGTGCACGCAATTCAAACAAACTCTAAGTTTTTAAACCCCTTATCAAGCCTGTAGGAGTCTCCTGGAATCCTTGTGATAGGGAAGGCATTGGTGCCTCACACAGCTCTAAAGACACTATGGCACTGCATGGATCTTGCCCCAAAACAAAGTAGAAAATACCAGGAAGGAAGTATGTGTGGTTGTCCAAATCCAGGGCAAGCATTAGCCCTGGAAGAGCCCAGGATCTCTCATGCCCTCTCCAAGTCCGAATCCTTTCAGTGGAAATGAGGATTTCTTCCCCATCAGACACAAAATGCTCCTTTCTCCAAAGTCAGCCAGGTTGTCACTGAAGTCTGTGTCCCGTGCCACAGGGCACCTGCTCCTCAGCTCTAGCCTTTGACCTCAGTCCTGGCGGAGCATGAGCACACAGCAACATAACACCAGTGATTTTACAGCTGGCACTAACCTGTTGCCAGAAGCAAGAGCAATCCAGCTGTTACAGCTCTACTTAGCTCCTCGATGGCCAGCCTCCACTGCAGCCCTGCCACGAGCTGACCATCTGTTAGGGCAAGTCCCTCCGTGCTCCCCACAGAGCGCTCCGCTGGAGGATTCTGCTATATGGAGCCAGGGGTCTGGCAGCCGGGGACAGTACCTTGACAACTCAACTCCGCTCTTCCTGAAGCTCTGAGCCGCAGAACCATGACAGAAAAGGAGTGCAACACTGGAGCATTCATTTACAGGATGTATTTATTACACTGTAAAAAGTCCATTGGATTTGTAGCCATTTACTCTATATGTACACTGGTTGTACTCGCACCCCAACCGTAGGTTCCTCTCAGTACAGCATACACTGGGTTGGAGTCCTGCCCATGCCCCTCCCAGCCACCAGTGGGATTTCTGAGATTGGTATTATTGAGAATTTAGCCAACTAATTAAGAGAGGAGGAAGAACAGAGATGCAGCGCTTGCCAGGCAGTCAGCTCTGCTCTGGGCACGAGGGAGAGGAAGAGTGGGACATCCTTGCTGCAAGGCAGAAGCACAAGAATGACTACCAGGGCCTGAGCTGCGTTCCAGGTGGAGAAGGAGCTGGGCTCCCAACAACTAGAAAATGCAGAAGGGTGCAGTCTCTGCAGAGCTTCCAAGAGAAAGCACAGCAGACTTGCTGGGCATCTGTCAGCAGGTGCCACAGATCCCCACATCTTCTCTAGCTGAAGAGAACATTCTCCTAAGTAATGGGGCTGGACACCAAGAGGCCAGTGTAGCGAGTGGTGGACAACACGGCACTGCTGTGCACCCCGGGGAGTGGCTCCCCAAGTGCTGTTCGAGAGATGGCTGTGGTGCTCTGCTCTCAGCTCACAGGACTCCGCGTTTCCTTCTCATCTGCTCAGCTAGGCAGAGCCTTCTGAGCTTGCTCTCTCCAACCAGAAAGCTTGATTTCATTTACAGGAGGAGGGAGGAAAGTAGCACTGCCCCTGCTACACTCCCCTGCTGCCTGCTCCTTATCTGCCTACCCCTGTGGGGATGTCTGTGATCCATATTGCAGAAGGAAAGCATGTGGCTACAGCAGACAAGAAGCTCTACGCAGCAAGCTGGGAGCTGCGCTGTAAGCAATCCACATTTCTACACAAAATTCTCAACCTGCTGATCCCAGGCATGCCCAGAGCCCAAACAAAGCAGTGCGACCAGAAGCATAGGCAGGAAAGCTAGGGAATGGCTGGGGAATTGTCCAGGGACTGGATTGAATAATATGAGAGGCAGCCTCTCTTTCTGGTGTGACATCAAAGAATTTTCCCTCTTCACTAGATGAACTGGTGGCAGCTTGGTCCCAGGCTGCTGGGTGCGTGTGTTGCCTGGCCCCTGAGATTGTGAAGGCAGGAAGGAGACTGGTCAGTGGAACTGGGCACCCCTCCAAGAAGACAGGGATTTCTAGGCGGTTTTCTAGATGGTTGCCACAAGAAGGGAGCAGAATGCGATGTGCTCCACAGGGACTGTGGCACCAGCCCTTCTGCTCAGGTTAGCATCATCTTCTAAAACAAACACGCCAGCTACCAGAGAACACTTGGCCAGCATCCTCCACCCACAAGCTTCCTCAGCAGACAGTTCTCAGACAACCTTGAACTAATTGACTTCAGAGGTTGTCATGGGGTCAGTGGGCCGCGGAGTAGCTAAGAGGGGAACAGGAGAGGTGGCTTCAATTAATGCTGGATTGAGAATGATTGGAAGAGTCATAGGTGGCACCCCAACCTGCAGGGGAGAGGCAAGAGGCTGCAGGATGAGTGGCGGCTGTGCTGTTGTAGGAGGTATGTCTGTAACAGGGCTTGTCTTTGTTGGCGCTGATGCTGGGAAAGAAGGAGAGGCAGAAGTGCTGATGGTGGGTGAGGCAGGTGCTGTGGCTCTCTCAGAGTCTGGAAAAAAGGAAGAGACAAAATACAATCCCTACACAGGCCCTGACAAGCTCAAAGCTAAGCAGGGCTGAAGATCAGCTCAGGGGCCTTTTCAGACTTGCCCCTTCCACATACCTTCACACGAGGCCCTGATTAGCAGGCACTGATCACGGGCATTCTGCCCCAGCCTCTGCCCACCCCAATAACCTCAGCAAGAAGGCCACAACCTATCCATTTGGAAGCACAACACCAGAGGCCTGGTTCAATTTAGATCACGCTAAATCAGGGAAAAGCAGATCCATGCCACTTGTGCAGGGAAGACAATTCCAGAAAGAAGAAAACTGGACTCACCACTGGCACCCAGTTCACAGGGCTTCTCTAAAGGACCTAGGTGGGTGGCTGGTCTCACATCCCCCACAGGAGAAGGGGGTAAGGCAGACACTATTGACTTCTGATGCTGCTGCTCCATGGGCATGCTAGGGACAGGATCTAGGAAAAGAAAACAAGCAGTGAGCCCACACACCAGTTTTCGCACTCCTTTTGCCCACCCTCAGTTTGCCCTCCTTGTGCCAAGCTCCCACAGCCTCCCGCAACTATCATTTCATCAGCACCCAGGCACTATGGCAGCTGGGTACTGGACAAGGTGCAAGCACTGTGTCCAAGACCTGTTTTCTTAAGGTTTCTCAGCCCCTTGTACCTTGGATGACTGTCTGTTTGAAGAGCTCATCCCGCAGCCTAGGTAAGAAACAGTCAATCCGCTCCCAGGTGATCTCCCAGAGATCTGAGTACCCCGTCCGTGAGTCCGCACTGTGGAATATCCCAGCTGTATCCATTACAAGCAGCATATTCTTCAGAGACTCTGGGATGGCCTCCAGCTGTAATCAGAGACACTCCTCAGGACACAGAGAATAGACACACAGCAATGAACAAAAGCTCAGAACAGCTGATGGGCTGCCTTGGAAACAGAGGCCAAGGGGAGAGACCATGGAATAGAATGGTTTTGGAAGGATTAAAAGGTTAAAAAAAAAACAAAACAGCACCCAAACAAACCAAAACACCTTTCAAGTTTAGAAGGTTAAAACCGATGAATGGTTGTTCAAAGCACCGCAGCATCACTTTCAGCACCTTACCAGTAAGTCACTGGAGCCAGCATGCATGTATTTGTCCATAAAATCCAGGATTGTCAGCCACAGGGCAGCAAAGGTGGTCAGCGAGAGCAACGGGGAGAGATGCTGTAGGAACACCTAGAAAAAACCACAACTGTACCAGGGCTGCTGCTCATACCTTGACAAGCCAGTCTTACCAATCTGGAATTCCCCCTCCTTGTGGCAGGCTAGGAGCACGCACAGGCCCAGCCTGAGGAAGCCAATGGCCTCCACTCTCCTGAGCTGTGCAGAGGAGTGGATCTTGCCTCCTTTGCATGAGGCCACTGCAGCCTGCACCACCATGTCTTCCAGCCCGTCCAGACTCTCTGCCTTAGGTCAGTGCTATGAGCTTGTGACACGCATCATTTCACCACTAGAACAGACTGTCTTCAACTAATGTCAGGTGAAATACTTCTCTTTCCATCCTTCATGAAGTCACAAACTCCTCTTTCCTGACAATTTTTCCTGAAGGCTAGGATTATGGAGACAGTTCTGGAAAGAAGGCATGTCCCAACAGCAGAAGGTGGTGCAGAAGCCCAGCACTGAAGACAGTCAAACTAGCAAACTGACACCTATCCAGATCAGAGATGCTGAGAAGCTAAACCAGCAGACTGGTTTTCTTGAGGCACGTCGTTTCCCCTGAGCTTTCAGGCAGCAGAAGCATGCTCACCTTGGAGAGCAGTGTTGAGGCTCTCATCCTAGTTTCTTCCATCCCAACAACGTCAGCTGGGCTGATGTTCTCAAGTAGCTTGGTTAGCAGAGGGAACAGCACCTGTTGGATCAGACACATTGGTATTTCAGAGCTGAAAAATGACTGATGAGATTTGCACAGCCTTACAGGAAAGCTGGCTTTTGGGACTGGTGGCTTCTAGGCAGAGAGCATGGGAGAAGCAATGAGAAGTGAATACTCCAAGAGGCTCTGTCAGAAGCCTAAGCAGAGAGGAACCTTTCACAGGATCAGAGTAGGGAACACCCTGTCCATTGCGGTGAACAAGCTGCTCAAGAAGATGGTGCTGAAATGGGACACCATCCTGACACTCCTGCAACACAGCTTCGCTCTCCATGACAGCACTATCCTGCCTACATGCCCAGCCCAGCCAGGAGGTTACCTTGTTGAAGCAGGATTCCCATTCCAGGGCATCCAGGGCCTGTAGGTCATGTACCAGGAGCGCCCGCTGCAAGTAAGTGAGTGCCTGCATCCGTACCTGGCGTCGGGCATCACAGCACAGCCAGGCAATGCCTGCAAGAGAGGGATTCAGGGCAAAGCCCACAGGGAAAGTGTCACACCCCTACTTCCCTAGTCTAGGGTGAAAAGCCTAATGAAGATCAAGCACTCTCGGGGGAGGGGGCGGGGGGTTGGGGGTGGGCCTGTGTGTGTGAAGAAAAAAGATTATATGTGTTCCAGGCCACAGAGTGGGAATCTACTTTCAGGTCCAGAAACAAGCTGGCAGCTAACTCATGCTAAAAATACCTTTCCAGATCTGTTCCAAGTTCTTTTTCAGTTACAGCAGACCCTAAAAACAACCTCTGCCTGCTTTCTGCAGTTAGTTCTTGGCTCCTCAACTTTCCTGAATGCTGCCATTATTCTGGAAGCATCTCTGCAGACTCTCATCACAAGGGGATGGCTTTACCCTGTAGCAAAGGACACCAGCAGTTGGACCACAGTGTTCGGGAGTCTGCTTCGATTTTCCTCCCTGCTGTCTCTAGATGGCGTTGCTCCTCTGCCCAGGAGCTGTAGATGGTGGCCGCCCGTGTGTGCAAGGTGTGCATGAGGTCCAGGAGCTGCAAGTCAAGCATCACATTAAGCAACACTAAGAACTTAAATTTCTCAAGCAACCCCGGTCCCTGCTCTTCCCCAAACCAATTCTAAGAGGCTCACAGCTACTCAAGTCTGTTTCCTGTATGTACACAACCAGGTACAGCTATGGAGATGGCATCAGGCCCTGCTGTCTGTGCCCTCGCTAAGAGGTCAAGTGCCAGGCATCTTCAGCAAGATTTGTGTCAGTTCAGTGGCCATGTCAATCCCACCTTCCAGGTACAGCATCCTAATCCTGCCAGAAGAGAGAATGGAGCCTTTCCTAGCACAGAGCACTGACTCTCCCAGGCAGACGGAGAAACTCAGTGATTCATATGCTGTCCAGGGACAACTCTCTACAACATTTTCTGTTTGTTCTTTTTTTTTTTTCAAAACAAAAAAAGCATGAAGCACAAAGCAAGCTCCCTCAGAACAGCTCTGTATAGACAAACAACAGCATTCTAGTCACTTTACTACTGAACTGAGGCCCAACAGCCTGGCAGTCAGCAGGCCTGCGCCTTCACACCTTTGAAGTACCAGCTGGAGAGAGAAATTACTCCCTCATCCCAGTTGTCTGTACTTGAAATCCCAGTGCCTTCCCTCTCCACAAGGCAAGATGCCCCATCAGACTCCCCACTAATCCCACATGAAGCTCATGCTTCCAGATGCCCTTGATCCACATCCATCTTAACCACTGCAGTGACTCCCAGCTCCAGACCCCACCCTCCCTGCTCTTCAGAGGACTTCTCTCTCCATTGCTATTCTGCTTTTGCCTGTCCAAATTGCACTCTTCCTCTTTCACTGCTGAACCACACATTGCCACCAGAGCCACCCTCTGCCATCCAGTGCCCAGGATGCAGCCCCACTTGCCCCATGAAGAATTGCAGTGACTCACTAGCAAGGCCCCGAGCATGGGAAAGGAGAGGAGGAAATCCTTGCTATACTTACGTCTTGACTAACCTGTAAAGACACAGTGTGGTAGCTGGCAGGGATGCTCTCATCCTCATCCTCATCACTGTGCGTGTGTGCCTGGTGCTGGCTCAAGACCCGTGATCGCCGAGTGGAGCTCTCCTTTGGCTTTTTTTTTAACCGACTGGATTTACTGTCATACCTGTGGCTCTTCCCCCTCTTCTCCTGGGACTTGTAGCCTAGGAATTCAAAGGCAGCAACAGACCATATATGCAATCCACCACAAAATTTTCTGCCCTTCAACACACACAGCAGCCACCTTTTGATATCCCCAGCGGAGGGCCCCGTCCTGTGGAATGGCAACTACCTGCTTGAAGAGGCACCCAGCACCCCTCAGGAAGAGCCTTCAGCAACAGCTGATACTGCTACCCCCACATCAGCTCCAGACCTCCCCTCCATCCCAGCGAGAGGGATAAGAATAAGGTCCCTGCTACCCGCAGGAGCCAGGACACTTTTCTCACAGCAGACCATTTTCTGGGGTCTGGGGACTCGTTCTCTGACAGTATATTTCACACTTCGTGCTGACTGGCCACCTCAAGCCCAATCCTGACTGTCAAACCAAGGGCCATCTTACCCCCATTCAAGCTCGCCTCCACAAAGATGCGGATGGTTTTGACACAGAGCTCAAAGTTCTCAGGTGTAACATGGGCAGCATCTCGCACGATGAAGGACAGGGACTCTACACACTTCATGAGAGACTTTGTGTCATGTGGGCCCAAATCCAGCCCCACAGTCAGGCTGTACTGGTTGACAAGAGGAGATGGCCCCAGCCTGCTGAGCCCAGCAGCGGATCTGGAGGTGTCGATGTCATCTTTCCCCACCTGCAGGGCACAGCAACAGGGTAGCAGGAGAGGGTAGCATTACAAGCAGCACCTTATGCACATGCTGAAAGAGGCTTTCTTCTGAAGCCAGCAGGTAACATTTCTGTAGGATCCATTTCCCTTTTCCTCATTTGCCTCCAAGCTTTCTCCTCTCCATCTGCATCTCCTCCCCAGCCTCTACACTGTCAGCTCATCGTAGCTCTTTTCTACTGTCTTACGCTTTCTCTCCCTACCACACCCTCCGCCCACAGTCATGCTAGGAGTATTCTTCGGGCACCAGAAGCCCAGTGGCTACTCACCACTAGCCAGCCACTGTTCATGACATCGACATCTGTCACCGAGCGATGCATCTTGCCTGGCTTCCCATGGTCTGTGTACACCTCTGAATCAGAAGTGTAGCCACGGTCCAGGCTCATGTCACTTGGATGATAGGAGGAGGAGACCTCGCTGTCTGACTGGGCACCTTCAAGACAAAAGGCATGGGTTTTAGATCAAAGCCAAATCAAGAACTTGGAAGAGTAGCTGTGGATAAGGGAGAAGCAATCCAGATTAGTCAGATCAGCATTAGCTAGGAACCACCAGTGGGCCCTGGAAAAAATATAGGCCAGCTTTCTCCTCCTGTGAGAGGAAGAACAACCGTGACAGGAGCATGCACAGGAGACAGCAGGAAGCACAGATCTCTGACTGTTTCTCCTCTGTAGGTATGCTTGGCTTTCCCTTTCAGAGGGAAGGGGCTTTCCATCCTCTGATATGTCACTTCTCAGCCTGACCATGGACTAAAAAAGGGCAGGAAGTCCAGTGCTTTGATCCTGGTGGAAGAATCAGATGTACCACACACCTTAAGAACTACTGGAGATGTTAGGTTCTGCCAAGACAACTCCAAAAACACAACACGGAATGACACGACTCACGTAGGGCCTCTGGGGTCACTCACCTCCACACTAATACTGGTAAAATCTCTCTCATGAACAGCAATCTACGTTAGCATGTTCCACACCTGTCACATCTACCTTCCCTGACCTTTGGGATAACCTTAAATTCCACATGTCCCAAGCACAGAAATCTTTGCAAGGGTCAAAATTTAAGCTATGACACAATGTTATCTAGAAGTAAAAATTCATTCTCTTAATCACTGAATGTTATCTAGAAACTCACCAGCAGAGATGCAGACTTGCTGTGAACACAGTACACCAAACATTTTCAGAAGGTGCTAAAGAGAACTGAAGTTCTGATGTGCAAGATGCCGCAGCCAAGTAGTTTGCTCAATCAGCAAAGACAGAAGCAATTAAAAAAAATAAAAATGGGAGAAGACAGCCCAGCATTAGCCCAGAAGGCAAAGGCCACAGGTGTTTCTCCCATCTGTTTAGCACAAAGCATCAGGACCTGGCAAAGAAGTTCTAGAAAAGCAAAGAGGAAAATGAAGGCTTCTGGAAAAGCCTTTTCTTGCTTTTTCTTGCGGTTTGCTTTAAAAGTCTGAAGTCGTCAGCCCCAAATACATTGCCAGCTGGCTAAAGTAAAACAGGAACAGTTTGCTGAAAAGACCGTCTTTCTAACACAGTCAAGAGAAGTGGGAAATAGTGGGTTGGTCTTGTGGGAATGGTTCAGGCACTCTGAACCAAATCCACACAAATGCATTTGGAAATAGAATTTTAAAGAACAATTCCCTGTACAAGATCCTTAAAACGGGGACAGAAGGGAGTCAGCCCCACAAAAGAAGCAAGTATGACAGGAACAACAGCTGGGTTTACATTACAGACCCAGATGAGAGATTAAGGCTATATTACCCAAGGCACCAGACCACAACCAGCAGAAAGTGCTCCTTAGGTATAGCAAAGACCTTCTTACAGCTGCTGCAACTGATATCAGTTTTCCTCCCACTGCTCCCCCAGGGACTCGCACCTGGACTGCTGCTCACTGAGTAGGAAGAAATGGCAGAGTAGAGACAGGGACAGACCATGGGGTAGGAGTGAACAGCAGGTGCTGGTTTTAATCTTGCTAATGTAGTTTAATATCAGCTTTGTTTTCTTGCAGTCCCCTTTGCTAATTGGAAAGCTTGAGGAAGCAGCTGCTTATCTGGCAGGCAGGCATCAGATTTCCCAGCAAAAGCTGGACTGTCTTACCTGTGTCGTTATCTGCCCTTGCAGTAACCTGCAGGGCTGCAGGCGGCTTCACCCCAGACCCAATACACTCCAGGAGGGTGAAGAGTGTGTACCAGTCATCCCCAGAGTGAATGTTGGCAGCATTGGTCTTCAGGAGTTCATGGAGGCCGTAGGCAACCTCATGGCTAACTCTGGACAGCACATTGGGCTTCATCATGAGCAGGATACGTAATGAGAGGAGAACCTGGCCAGAGAAGGAGACGAGAATAACAGACCCTATTATTTACACTCCATTCTACAGTGAAGTACCCCTTCATTTATTTACAGCTACTTACAACAGCTGTTTGTTGTTACCTGCAGCACAGTCAGCTTAAACTTGGGTCCACTCAACAGCAAATGGTTCCCTGTGTTGCCAGGTGTAGCCACAAAACCCCAGTAACTGACTTTCAGAAATCCCTTACCTGTGCGCTGATCTCTTCCCGACGAAGGAGCCGAATGGCCAGTCTCAGCAGCCCCACCACTGCTCTCTCCACCAAGAAGCAGAACTCCATCGCGTGAACACAGAGATGATAGAGGTGGTCTCGGACAGTTTGCCAGACACAGGTCACACGGTCCCTAGCCACAACGAGGAGGAGGGAAAGGGCAGGATGAAAGGAGATGAGACAAGCAGGATCAAGCTACCTCCCCCAGAACTCCAGACAACCCAGTATTTCTTCATTTCAGTGAAAAACCTCCAGCCAGGAGATACAAGAACAGACACACAGAAACAACAAAGCTGTCAAATCTCTTATTTACTTCATTACTTGCAAAGCAATCAGGGGGGAAAATTCGCCTTCTAGAGTTTAGTTTATATTCTCCAAATCTCAGAATATCAAGCACTAATTCATGGGTGAATAGCCCCTCTGTTTGCACATGCTATCGTGGAATTGCTAAGCCCTGAAATTACAGCCACATGCTGCTTCAGCTGGCAAATCAAGCACATAAGGAACTCATTCCCTGGACCCAGGCAGCAGCTTCAGTAAAGCAGGGACATTGACAGTGAATCTGCATGTATTTCAAGGTCATACCTATTCTCTAGCACAATCCTCAGAAGCATCTCCAAGCAGAAGGCAGCATCCTCTTCGTCATATGTCTCCTCATCAGGAGTCACAGAGATCAGAGCCTAGAAAAGCCAGGAAATGTTTGTGAATCACAAGCCCCCAAAACTGGGGCACCAACAAGCGAGGACCAACAGAACGCTTTGAGTCAGAGCAAAACTTCTCTCCACTGTCTGGTGAGGTTATGTATAGTCTATCAAAAATGCACTAGACAGAAGTCAAGCTAAATATAAGGAAAACCATATTCTTTTTATTATGCAACACGCAGTATGAACTTAAAAGATGTTGAACTGTGACAAAGTCTCTCAGATGGAGAGGAATTCTGAAAGCCAGCAGCTTCTTGCTAAGAACATGTGAAGCACAGAAAAGGCAGACATACCTAGGAATGACTACAAATACTGGAACTGTTCCCCTCCTCAAGCCATCAGCTTGCATATGAAGGGAGAATTCCTGACGTAAAAGGGGTAAGAGCAAAATCTTCCCCCAGAACTGAGATTGTACAGTGGGCCAGCAACATAGTGGTCTTTGTGTGATCCGAACAGCAAGTTCTCCTTCAGCTGTTTTAAATATTGCTCTTTGTGGTTTACTCATTTAGCATCTTTATTTTGAAGCTGAATACCTATTCTTCTGAACCTCTGCAGCAAACTTTGACAAATAAACCTTTTGTTTTAGGACAAGTCTCAATAGTGTCATGTACCCTATTGATGAAGCCAGTGAATTGCAATTACAGCAGCCTGAAGGGAAAGGGCACTTGCACTTTAAAGAGCCATGGAATTCGTTAAGACATATTGCCAGTCCACACAGCATTCCTGCAAGGGTTGCACTGCACTATTTGCTTTTGGAAACGGTGAGCAGCGGCCAGATTTGTTCCACGCCCTGGAGTGGTCTCACACTCAAACTAGCCTGGGAAGCCACTATTAGAACCAGGTAACTAACTACCCTCCCTCAGGGAGATGAGGTTCTCTAGCCCAAAGGCTTGTGAGTCCAGCCTTGTTAGGGCTCCCACAGCAGCCAGGTACCACACTGCCTAGGGGCACACAGTCAAAATAAATCTGTACAGCTCTTGCCTCGAAAGTGGCCTTTTAGAATGTTCTCATTAGGCACACAGCACACCAGAAAAGATGAAAAACCTTAAGCTCCTATAGAGCTACACATATTTTCAAACACTTACCTTGACCTCCTCAAGGCTTTTAGAATGCATTCCACAATTCAATGTTTTCCTCTGCTACTAAAGCAATTGTGGCTGCCAGCACAGAAGTTACATGTAACAGCTAAACTAATGACTGGTTTCATATCCCAGATAGGTCCGAGATTTCCTCTGGGAACAGAGGAGCTAGATAAGTACACAGCACATATCCATTATCATGCGCATCATACTTCTTCCATCACCAGTCCAATCCCTTGCCCAGTATCTCTCTCACCTTCATGAGCTCCTGAAGGGATTCAAGTTGGAGGAATTTGCTTTCTGTGATCAACTTCTCAGGATCGCATTGCTGCAAAAGACACAAGAGAGGACTGGGCATCTGAGGGACGGGGAAGGCATAAAACAGATCCTCCAGAAGCACAGCTTGTTCCCAGGAAAGATACAGATAGTGGCTTTAACACAATTACCTGGAGGAAAACTCCTGCCAGCTAGTTCACTCCTTTAACATCAGTTACCTTTATCAGACCTGCTCTGTGCTAGACAGATTTTAACAGATAACTCCTCTGTCCACACACTGCTCAAACCCCAGGTTCAGATTTTGTTGGCACCATATGCCTTAACGCTGTCTTGGAAAACATTAGGCATTTGACAATTTACTAATTTGTCTTCAATTATAGGACTGTGAAGCCAGGGGCAGATCCCAGCCTCTTGTGGGGAATCGTTCCTGTTTTCATGTGTTCCTGCATTTGTGCACAGCAGCACATAAGACCCTTTAGCTGTCAATGCAGATAGGCGCCTCTGTAGTTTCTTGCAATTCCCAAGTCCTCTGGAACCTGCAATACTGCCTAGAAGCATGCATATTTATGCTGCTGTTGCCCGTTATCCACATAGTACTGTCACCACCAGCAAAAGGAGGTTCTTTTACAGCCTGTATGTTACCTTTATGCATTCCAGAGCCATTCGCTTTGCCTCCTGTGTTTCTGTAGATGGCCCCCTCATACCAGATTGCTCTGTCCCACTGAGGGTGAGCCAACTAACAAAACTCAGCACTGTAGATTCACCACTGCAAATCAGAAGACACCGGCATCAGTGAAGAAACAAGAAATTGTATTATTCTCCAGCTTTGGTACAAAAAGGACTGCCTGGGCCGTCTACAGCACTCACCGGTTAGATGGTGTCTCCTCACGTTGCAGATAGATTTTGCCATTAGGATCCACAAAGTCTTCGACCTGGAAGACAGACCAGAACACATACACGATCAATTGTCTACTTCTTTGTAGCCTTCCCGTCCGACTCCATGAAGTTTCACTCGATGCTGAAACACTACATCCAACTGCCCATGTGTAGGCAGTCAACCTCAGCTCTTCACCCCCAGTGAAGATGCCCAGTAAAGTGTCACTCCCATCCAGCAATACCAATGCCGTGCTCTAATACTTCATGCCTATAAGCATGTCCTTCTTCTGTACAATATTCAAAATCTGTTCAAGTGAAATGAATGCTGGAATTTCTCAAATGTAACAAAGAGTAAAGTGAGAAAAACCCAAAACCCTACAAAAGAAGCTGGAGCCTGCACATAACTCGAATGCTACACCCTTTGCAGGCTTTCTAGCTCTGTACACACTTTACCAAAGCCAGGCCTTTGCAAGAGAGCTCTCCTCTTTGAACTTGTTCTATGAAACGCTGGCTTCCCACTCCCCTACTCTTCAATTACCCGCAGGCCAGCTGTTATTACCTCCACCATGGCCTTGGGCAGCAGCTCGGCTCGGAAAAGCTGTAGCATGGCCTCCATGATGTTTTTCCAGCCCTCCCGCAGAATGTCACCATGGCGATGGGCCAAGTGAAACACAGTCTTTGCTGCAATATGGGCCTTGGGATTACTTCCAAAAACAGTGGGCAGGTTCTCAATAGACTGCAGGAAAGAAGAGGGGGTGGCAATCCGTCAGTAAGAGATGTTTTCTTTTCAAGACAAATTAGGGCAGACTGTTCAGAACTGGTTATAGGAAAGACAACAATTCTGTGTATGATGCTTGGATAACCCCTCAGCTCACATTCAACTTTGCACAAAAACAAGGACAAGATGGCTTACCTGATACAAGCTGAATCACTGAAACACTTTGATATAAGATCTCCAAGGACGACAGCAATACAGAACATTTTGAAAGTGCCTGCTGAAAACTCACTAGCACTAATTTATTCTGCTATGGGAACTCACTCCAGGATCAAAGCCTTCTACAAAAAGTACCACATCTCCTCTGGAAGCAGCAATTACTCTGCTCTACTGTTAGAGAAGGAAACTATGGCCGGAATCATTACTGACTTGCAAAGCTGCGCCTACCACTACTGAACAGCAAGATTCAAAGTAAGAGTGATGAACCCTGACATGCAGTCTCTGCCAACTGCTGGATCACAATTCCTCATAATCTGTTCAACGCACTCACAGCTTTTCAAAATACAAAAAGCGTGCTAAGTCATTGAAACCAATCAAGTATACGCTGCTGCCAAAACAAGAAAAAAAACCCCAGCAACCATGTGAACTAGTACCAGACACTGTAACGTACTCCATGTTTTTGCAGTTACTTAAGCTCATTGCAGTGCTGCTTTTGACAAGAGATGTGCTTTGCCATTCTCTTGCTTAAGTGGACTTATTAACAACACTTATCTCTTCATCAAGAAAGGACAGAGAAGACAAAAGACAGGATAGATTGAAAGTGTGGCTCTTTCTAATCTCAGACCTGAAGTTCAGGAAAACAAGTTCTTGCTTCACCCAGACTGCTGGCAAAACTATTATCAAAATAGGTCTTTGATCTAGAGGTCAACTCGATTAGAAATGCCAATCTGGAAATCTGGCAGAAATGTGACAACCAATTTGTTTTTTCTGTTGTTGCTATGCAGAAACCACATGAATACATACATCACGGAAGTCTCAAGAGCGTAAACAGCAATATGCCTGGTTTTGCAATGTGGCAACAAGCTGCAACCACCGAATTAAAACACAGAGAGGTTTTACTACTACTTATACGCTGAGTTAGTATGAGTTTTAACTGTGGATCAAGAAGTGGGGCACTTGTTCTTCTTAAAACACTTAATCCCCTCCCCCCCCTCCACATTTCTTTCCATTCCTGTTCTTTCAACCAAAGTGGCCATGCACAGCAATTGCAGTGCTCAGACAGGATGCCTGAGCACCAGGATGATCTGGCCTGGGAAGTGACTAGCAGCTAAGTGATACTTTGATATTCTTCCCTTGCTTTCTAACAGTTGCTCTTTGTTTTGTCTCCTCAGCCCCTGAAGACAGCTCCTCCTTCTCCCCTTTCACCAGACTGTCTTTCAAATATTTGTTCAGTTGCCATATCCCACTACTGTCTCCAAGCCTTACAGGAATTTAGGACAACAGAAAGTAATTGGTGCACTTGGAATCTGGCCAAAGATAAGAACTTAGGGCCTTCTTCAAATCCAGAAGTCCCTGATTCTCTACGTCATCACCAAAAGACATGCTTACTTAATTTACACAAACCTCGGAGTGCTCCAGATTCCAGTCTCACAACAAGATGGGATGCAGCTGGCAATAGCTGGTGCCTCTGAGGGCTTAGTCTAGTTGTTTCTAACTGTGTAAATCTGTGTCCAACAGTTGTTTCATGGCGGACATTCCTCTGCTTGTGTTATCTACTGGTAGTCTCAAGGCCTGGTATGCCTGGAGACGATCAAGTATTTCATCTTCACTGTTGTGAGCTGTGGAGGAAGAGGGAATCTAAAGCAACCTCACTGCTTGGGATTTCTTTGTCTTTTAATAGTCAGACTGGTACTTTTTCACTGCTACCAATGCCAGAATGCAAGTGATACAAAACACCCAGTCCAAACAATCCCATTTCCCTGCAGTCTAATTCCATCAGCTGGATTAATTTGCAGGACTGTTGCCTTTCTGCTATCCCTTCAACGGATTTAAAAATATCACCCGTCTTGGCCTTTTTACTCCCATACTTTCAGTCTTGAATGATCTTGTTTCCCTTTTTTTGTGTGTGGCAATTCTGTTCTGCTCACTGTGAATCTTGCACTGGTTCTCAGAGCAATGCTGTGAGATTCTTTGCAAGTTCTGACCTTTTAAAGGAATTGCTGTCATCTTCTCCTTAGCACAAAGCATGGTCTGCCACACACTATCAAACACCTTGGGGAAAAGCAGGCTGATACTGTAGCACACACACAGATTTAGGCAAAAAAAAAAAAAAAAAAAAAAGCTTACACTAACCACTGTACCTTGAATTTATTCTCACAGTACAATCCATGGAAACAGTCTTTAGGGCGTGCCAAAATTGGGGCTAACAGCCGATCTTACTGTCAAGACTCCACACATCTTTCAACAAGTCAAACAATTTGTTTTTCTAACCCCTTTATGCTGGGTGGATGCACAGCCCCCACACTTTGAAGAACAGCTCACAAAACAGTCCCTCCTGGCACCGCATAAGCCCTATAACTAAATATTCAATAGCTGAAATGCCTAAACTTGCTCGGGATCATGGATGATAGCTGTCTTGATTGCAGGGAGATCTAAGTCTCCTCAGATCAAGTAGGTGGAATAAACACTTCTGCATCATGGCATTCTGCTCTGCACTGCCACTTGTAAGCGAGTAGAAGGAAATGAGTGTATTTCAACCTGTCCTATGGAAATCCATTTCGTTATACACTTTTCATTGCCTCTTCCAGAAAACTCTAGGCAGAGGCTGATAGAAACCTACAGATACAGTGATAACTAAAATAAGCAAGTATTACTGTTTAATAGAGGAAGATAGCTCCGATATACTAAAACCCATGCTTCTTTCCTCTCCTTGCAAACTTACCTCACTGCTGAGGGCTGTAAACTTGCAGAGAGAAATTATGAGATTGTCAAACACATCACTAAGGCCATAGTGAGCAGAAATCATTGCACATTTCCTGGGGAAAGAAGAAAACAAAAAATGATGTAGTAAGTCAGCACAGACAAGTCTGTCTACCAGACAGCAAATCAGAGAGCCTCTCCGCTGACATTTTAGACATTTCTCTTCACTCACTCATAATGAATGCTGAACGTGTAGAGATCTACTATTATCCCTCAAATAATCTCAATCCTCATTCACAGATCCTGATATTTGTCTGTGCTGATGCAAGGATCACTTTCAAGAAGCGAGTCTAAACAGACAGACCACTCACATCTAAGCCAATACACCTAACCTCTTGTCTTGACTGAAGAGAGAGTTGCTGAGAATGGCAATAGTAGTGTTGAAGGTCTAGTTTCCAACAGATCACGGCTACAGTAGTATATTAACAGAGCTTTAAAACTATGCTTAAGGTATCATTTGGTCTGGATCTAAGCAGGACCAAATATTGTTCCAATACAGTTTCTCACAGATAGCAAGTTGGTTTTGTTTTTTTTTTTTTTTAATACTGGTCATCTAGGAAAGAAAAACTAAAAAAAAATCCCCCATCCCATTCAGCCACAGTTATAGCCTTGTACACATGAGAGGTTTTATTCATATACAGGGATTATGCCAGCATCACTGTGCAAGTTAAGAGTGACTTTTTCTCCTCACTTCCAAGCAGCACAGCTATGTCAGCAGGTCTTTTAAATGTAATCAGGTTGGAGTTTAAAAATACATACCCCAGGCACTTTGATTTATTACAACAGAGCAGTCAAGCCAAACAGTGAGTGGCAACCAAGAGAGGCCAAGATGGGATGAATCAATGCAAATGACAGAACAAAACTAAAGGACCTTAGGTCACAATAAAATGCTCTTCAATTGCTAGGAAAAGTAGCAGATGATATTTGCTGTGATGTCTCTAGCAGGTAAACAGGAGACAATGGCCACACTTCAACTTTTCCAGGTCTTCATGAATGCAAGAGTTACCTGAAACCAGAGATAGCCTTCTGGATGATTGTTTCTTCTAAGCTCTTGTCAAAAACATAAGAAAGTGCTGCAATCGTTGGCCCCCATGTCATGGTGAAGAGATCATGATCATAGCTTCCAGGAGGCACGTGGAGAAATATTCCCTCATCAGTGGCACCACGATGTAGCAGGACATTCCAGATATAGTTTTCCTTCACCAGGCCCGTCTGTTCTTCTGGCATCACTATCTCATCATTTCTACAAGGGACGAAGGCAGAAAGGTTGAACTGTTCATCCTGATCCAAACTTAACATTTACACAGTGCCTTTCATTACATGGTCTCAAATCTAAGCAATACCTACTCTGGAGTGATTTTGCCAGCTCCTGAAACATTCTGTTTTCCTAGGCCTGCCTGCTTCCCCTGACCCTCTTAGATATTCTGGATATCAAGTCTGCTGGCTCTAAGCAGCACCCAGCAGAAAACATTTAAGGATAGTATTGAAGAAGCAGCTACCTAACACTACAAGTGCAAAACGCAACACATACTGCATGATGCAGTTACATGATAGGAAATCTTTGACAGCACACTGGCATAGCTTCACCTTCCCATCCCAACTCTCACGTCAGAGTGCTCTGCATAGCTCTACTTCCAGATAAAAAAAAAATTAGTAAAAAATTGCTATACGACTGCAGTCAACAGTAGGCATGAGTACCTTTCTAGACGAATAATGCAAATATCCATATTATGCCAACATCAAATATCAGAAAGACAAGTAGTACAAAATTAAAAACAAAATAAGAAACCAAGTGTACGATGGGTGATTCATAACCAGGGTACCAAAGCTCCTTATTCTAATTGGGTTAAAGCTATACAATAATAAAAGAATTATGATAAATGCCAAGAAGTACTTGCAATCCCAGGTTAAAACATATCAAGCCTAATTACAAAATCCCCAGACTTGGGTAACATTGCATATGTAAGTGATAACCCTCTGCAAACGACCAATTAATTGGACAAGAGTCTCAAATCTACTAAGAATAGTGGATTGCAGCCAATCTGAAAAGTAGGTCTTTCTGCAACAATCAAAAAATAATGTGCTCCAGTCGCCAAAGCAGCAATCTTCATGTGCTAACAACAACTATAAAAAACCCTCTTGATTTATGCATAAGAACTAAGCTCTTCTCAGTTTCAGGTGCCTGCATATTTTGACAAGAGCAATCATTACTGAGATTATACAGGAAACTAAGTTTGCAGTCAACAGCGTATTTTTTCTAAGAACACGTATTTGATTAATATTAACAGAAGCATGTCAATGGGTTTACTTGGCAAGTCTCAGGAAATGAAATTGTGCTCAAAAGTGAAATGCTGAGATCCCGAAGAGATGATATACTCTGTACAGATTACAGTCTGATTTTTTTCCCCCTAATAATACAAAGAAAACAAACAGTCCTTCAATCTCAACTATGACACTGGGGCAATCCATCTGAGATGGAGCGATACTGAAATGACACACCAATTGCTTTAGCCATAGAACATACTGAAAAAGATACTGAAGTATCTGGTGAAGGGAGGATAAAGGGGAATAGATGGACAGAGGTAGTATATAACTGAGAGGTATGAAGATACTCTTAGGGTACTACTCAAAACATTAAGAACACCCTCAGGGGAGAGAGACCAATCAAAACTAGAGCTCTATTTGAAAGCTAGAGCTACCTCTTGAAGAATTTCTGGATATTCAGTACAGGCAGCATCCCCATCTTCCCGGAGCAGGCTCAAAAGGGAGGGTCAGCCTAATCACACTGCCCTGTTTCCAGCGCGAGCCGCTGCCTGCCACTGCAGATTGAAATCAGCTGAGAGTGAGAGTTGCATCCTGTCTCCTCAGAGATGTAATCCTCTCAGCTTCAAATTGGCTGGGCCTGGATTTACTGACAGGCTAAATTTCTGAGCTATTATTAAAGCTCTCGGCCCAGAGCTAGTGTGCACAAAAGGGCCTCAGCCACCAGGAATTCTCCTCAAATACTGATCAGTGTGCCAAGAGCTTCAGGAGTGGCAAAAGAGATTGGTGCAAACAGCAGCCTCATATGATGAGCTCAAAAGCAGAACACACGAGACTGAGACCTGGACATGTTATGTCAGGGCACCAGTGCTGTCCTGGGGATGAGATACCATCTCTAGTACTACATTAAAAGTTCTAAAGAAATCCAAAGGGCTGGTCTGGATAACAGAGCCTTCTTAGATACAGCATTTCACATGTGCTCATCTTGCTCAGCCGTTCTTTTGCATGTTGATAGAAGGCACGACATTTTTTAACTTTAGCTTAAGCTCTGTGGATTAAAATACCATGGCAAGAATCCAAAGTTACAAATCCAGTGCAATCACTGTGACAGGCTTGTTACTACAGCCCCACATAGAGCTGGAAGTTAGTTTGAGGCAAACAGGCATGTGATCGGTGAGTCTCTCTCCATACTCTCCAAAGGTCTTACAGACTAAACAACTTGAGTTTGCCCTCTGCATAGAAGATGATAGATTCTTACTTGATGGCATGGTACATGTCTTCCAATATGTCCTGTTCAAAGTCTTTGCCTCCATTCACACCTTTCAGGTTCTTCCGAAACTCCTGAAAAAAGTTACATCAACATTAATTCCTAATATCTCCAGCTTGAACTGCGTGGCTAGGATCAGTACTCCACTTGTTTTTCATGGGACCAGAAGGAGATTTTCCTGCACTCTTCAACATGTAGCCTCAAAGTTCAAAGACTAAACACTTTTCTTAGTGGCGGTAGTGTGCAGCAACCCCTGTCTCTGCTCACAAGGAAACATAACACTGGCTTAGCTGAGGCCAGACACCAGAATGACAGGTCTGTACCACTGCACTGACACTCACAGGACCTGAACTCTCCAGAAACCCACAGTGGTTCAACAATCTTCTCATTCTTATTGTGTCTTAGGATACATTTTGCTCACACACACAGAGGCCTCTTGATGAGCTCAGCAAGTTGTCTGCTAAGCCTGTATTTCTTCAGACTGCCCCTTGCCCACAGCTCCCCTCTTCAACGGTACTCAACTTCAGTGCTGCACACCAGCTTATTGTCTACATGAGTGGTGAATGCCAGGGAAAAAACTCCAGAGAATGCCACTGAGATAAAGACAGGTACTACACTGCTAGCAAAACCAGAGAAGACAGGTGCCTACACTGCTAACACCCACCTCCAGAGTCATTGGGACGTTCTGCTTGCGGACATTATGGTTGTGCTGGTCAGTGTTCAGCATAATAACTGCATAGGCCAGGGCAAAGCAGGCATCACTATTGGCAAATGGGGACCCATTTGATTTCTGAAAGGCAAATGTATGCACAAATTAGTTCTACAGGAAGAGTGATATCCCACGAAGCATCTCTGGGACAACTAAAAACCCAAGATTCTGGCTCCAGCTCCCACAAGGCACCTCAAAATCTATGTGCCACTGCTATCTCCTACAAAACAACAGCTGCTGCCTGCAGGGCACAGTAAGCTTACACAGGCAGTCTGATCTGACATGTCCATCATGGCAAGCAGATGCACAAGAATGAACGCAGTTTTGAGCTTTCTGCCCACCAAGTACACACCCTCCAATGTTCCGTGAAGGCTTCCAACAGTCTCTGGATTACGGGTGCCTCTCCTGGTAATCTGAAGGCCTCTAGATAAAGTCGCAAAGCTTCGTCCAGCCTTAAGCCTTGGAAGCTGAAAGTCCTGCAAGAAGAATGAAATGCAATGAGAAACTGGAACAGGATGGGAAAGGTAGGATAAACTCACTGACTACAATTTTGTTTGCTGCAGCATCAGAACACCAGATTTCACAGGGGACAGACAGTAAAGAGGGGAGGGTGAGGAGAAAAAAAAATAAAATACCATGAACAGGCAAAAAAACCCAACAAAAGAAAGTAAACAATCCTACAGGTGATTATGTATGTAATTGTCTCTCCAGTCTTTACAGAGAAAGATACTCACCCAACAAAGCTTTCCAGCAAGTCTATGTTCTTACGGTCGCTCACAAATTCCCCAATCATCTTCTTGTCAAGGCGAGGATTTTCCCGCAGCCACCTGGCCACCTCATTGTTGTCAATGGGGGTGGCAAGAAGGTTCTTCTCCTGCAGAAATTGTATCCCTTTCTTTGGCTTTTGGTTGAACTGCTCTGTGCCGGTTATCAGGAGCTGAAGGAGACATTCTGGTAGTTACAAGCTTGAAGTGCATTTCTTACTTTAGATTGTTCTTGGTATTTGAACCAAAAGCGAAGTAGAAAACAGATCAACCTCAGCATGATCAAGTTTATTGTACTGTGTAATCCAGCAAAAAGGCTGACCAAGGCCAGAAAACCTGCATTCATCACAAGGATTCACTATCAAATAATACTGGACAGAGCAAGCATGAGCTGCCATCTTGGAAAAGCTTTGACATTTCACTGAGCTATTAGCTCTGATACCCCAAAATGCCCCGCCTGCTCTAGTGTGCAGACAGAGCAGAGGAGGGTCTCTGATGAACCTCAGACGTGTGGCAAGATCAACTCTACCCAGTTTACAACAGCAACACTGCTCCATGCCCTCTTCTGTCCCCTTTAGCTCCCGGTGCTTGTATGCTACCTCAGTGCCAGGAGACATGCAGCAAGAATCCTTGGCACTTATTCAGCAGGTGCAAGGAAGAAGTGCTGCAAAAGCTTAAACTAAAAACCAGAAAACATTCTGTTAGCGAGACATGGTCCCAGGAACAGCTGGTATTCTGGCATGACAAAGCTACCTGTCAGCTGCGAAGAGCAGATGCATTTTTGGTTTTGAAGGGAGGTCAACTACTATGCCCTGCTTCATTCTTATTTTAGGAAACTAGACTGTACCACAGTCACAGTGTAGTAACACACCTGACTAAGAAAGGGTTAACTGAACGTTCTTGGTGGTCAGAAAAACCAAAAGCACAAACAACTGTATGAACTTTACTAAGGCACCAGAATAAATGTCAGTTCCCTGTTAGCTCCTATCACGATCAAACTGCTAGCGATGACCTAGTGAACTAAATTCGTGACCATCATGATTACTAGCTCCCCGGGTTTCTTAGTACCTCAGAAGCCACCAGCCCCCTGTTCGCTGCTTCCCTGCCTGTGTGACATCCTCATATTGCAGCGAAACCCAGACCCTGAAACAGCACAGAGCGCACAAGGACCCAGTGAGGGCATAAAAAAAAATAAAAATAACCATGTGCTGCCCCTGGTACAACAGGGCTGAAAGGACTGTATGACGCTAGCAGGATTTCTGTTCAGCTGTAAATCCTGCAGCCCAAGCCCTAGAGTATTCTATGGACTGGTTATACTTCTTAAGACCACCTGGAAGACTGCCGGCAGTTTGCACTGCATTTATAATCATGTCAGTGCTATGCTTCTGAGTTTCTGGTCACTGCCTTTGGAAATGTCAAACAAAACTTTCCGTTTGATGCGTGATTTGTTTTCTGCTTTTATTTAGCTTTCTTCCTCTTTCCACCTGTGGTAATGTTTAGTACTTCAGAGGTTAAAGGAAGCACAACATGCTGGTGCCATGCCAGCATCAACATTACTTAAGCTGAGTGTTTGGTGTGCCCTGTTTACATGCTTAGGATGAAACCATTAGTAGATTTAGGGTCAGGAAAGGATTTTACCCGGGCAAACTAACAGATTTATGAACATCTTTCTGCCCTCTGCTGCAGTGTAAGGCACTACCCTTTTTCTAGGACCACCTGAAACTGTTTTTAAGGAAACTCAGCCACTGGCAAGGCTCTTGACTCCTTCTATCCTTATTTTCCAGCGCAGTAAAGCTGCAGCATTATCAGAGGTTTTCAGTTAGAACAGTGGAAGCACTCCATGCAAGATCCCTTCTCAACAACGGACTTTGTGAAAGTCCACCAGCAAAGCTGCCACAAAAGCTAGATTTAACACAAAGCAAAGGGTTACAAATGAAAGAGTAACTAAATCAATATTCATTTATTAGAAATTAGCTAATGCCAAAACTCGGTGGTTCCTTTGAAGACTGTGCTGCCAATCACTTCCCCGCACTATCCTTGTGACTTGGGAAGTCAGTCAGCATTATCCCACTGCAGCACTGTGTTGTAGGTAAAGAACCAAGTTCTTAAGCACTGCAGCAGAGTTCCTAGAGGGAAACCAATGCCTTAAATTACATTCAGATCCAGAGACTGTCACAGCAGATCACAAAGCACAGATGAGCATGGCAGTAGAAAGAGATCTGTTGTACTTTCTCCAGTGTTTTTGCTTAAGTAAGTTTAAACAAATATGACCACAAATATGACTGCTGCTCCCTTATAACAATGTAAAATAAAAACACTTATGCTGGAGAGAGAAGTCAGAAGTCTTTAAGTCAGGTACAAATCAGAAACTTCCCTTTAATATCAATGAAGCATTCAAATCCATTAATTTATTCTTCCACTATATCATCTGGCTCCTTACCCAACAACTATTACAGCCACTCGTGTTTCATCCAGAATATGTGTCATTTTCATACTGAAATTTAGTAATCTCTTACTTCCTAAATAACCAACCTACCTCATGTATATGTTGTGCAAAGTGAACAAAAGCCGTACAAAGAATATTGGTGAATAGGGAAAAAACCAAACCCAAACCATAGCAAAAAAACCCAGTCCCACGTAACCCATAAGGACTGTAGATACCATGTTTATCCTCTCTCTCTGGAGGTGAACAAGCAGGCCAGCACTTATGTTTGACACAGAACAGCAGATAAATACAAAAGCCATCAGCATGGAGCACCTCCTGCCAACACTAGATCTAGACTGGAACCACTCGGGGAATGGAAAGCTGACGAAGTTTAGACTATAACTTGGATTAATGAGTTTTAAAGAAACAGACATCTAGACAAAGAATGGCTTTGCCACAAGGCAATCTTTTCAGTCATCCTTATGATAAAGAAAACACAGGAATAAACAAATCAGAATAGCAGCCTAGACTGTTAATTTCTACTACGGGCCTCTTGGTACGCTCTCTGTTTACAGCTTTGGTAACTGTAGGGAACCTGCCCTTTTTGATGAAAGTACCTGACTTTCTCCATATAATGCAAACTCGATGCAGCAACTTTCCCACCCAGAAATCAGACGGAGCTAGCATACAAATTGTGCCACGAAATTTCCCCAGCACCTCTTGCAACTCTTAGCACAACTAAACCAGAACAGATAATCACTGCTGCCTCTGCAATGCAGCAGGATTTTCAGTGACTGACTATTTAATTCTTATCATGGGAGACTAGAACTCCAAATTTCTACGGCATGACCAGTCATGCAAAGCCCACATGGGATCAGAAGCAAGAACACTCAAAGATGCATTTGTAGTATATTCCAAATCATACCTTCTTTTTGTTCTTAATCTGCATAAGTTCCTGAGGGCTTGGAAGGATACAAGAAAATCGAGTAGGCTTCCTGGGGATACTCTTCTCAGCTAGAAGGACAAAGCATCATTATAGTTAAACCTATCCCCAGAGTAGCACTCAGCCCACTAGTGTCCCATCGTAACTTTCAGTCATGGAGTCTTGCTGTAGTATGCTGCCCTGCAAATGGCAGTCACACTCCTACTACTCAATTACTACACTCCTCCCATCCTCTTTTTGTCCTGGACAATTTCACACATCCACAAGATGTAATTTTCTGGCTATTCTGACTACTTGCATTACTGATCCCCTGGAGAACTCCTGACTGCCTTAAAAATACTAAACATCTGTATGAACTTCACACACTTCTGCCCCAAAGTGACCCACCAGATCTAAACCCCTCCCAGAAGAAATTTAGTAGTTAGTAGGCATATATAGCACACACATAATAAATATTCACCACATATCTCCTCCTGATTTTGAACACACAATAGCTACAGTGGTCTATAGCAGAGCAGGACCAGTCAGCAAATGTGAGGACCATTCTCAGCATACACACACTCAAGAGTATCAGAGTACCACAGAGACTATTACCTGCCTCGCTTCCTCCTTCCAGTTCCATGCAGCTCTCCTTCATCTGGTCAGCCATAAGGCACCCACTGGTGGCAGGACGTGCCCCAGCAGGCTCTGAGACTGCAGTGGAAGATTTTCCCTCACTGAGTACTCTCTCATTATCTGTAGAAGTTAAAAACTCCATGCATAAACAAACCCATAAGCCAAGGAAAAAGCTAGCAACAGAGAAATAATGAACTGATCACTCTAAACCGAACATGTGCCTATTCAAAGGAGTTCCCCCCAGTGACTGTGATTCCTCAGTATTTTGTCTACATGAATTCCATGGCATGCCCTCCTCCTGTTGCAACTGCCAGTCTTGACATGGTCTTATATAAAGCTTCACATAAGGGGCACATTTTAGTATCTGCAGATTTTACAAATAACAAGGTTATTAACATCAGCGTGTAGTTATAAAGCATGCAACAGGAAGACTGAAAACATATACTTAAGGAGCTTACTATGTCAACTACCAAAATGAGATCTGCAAGTTTAGCACAAGACTAAGCTTAGTATCAAAATATCAAAGAAAGAGATCTTACTATTGCTTGTTTCTTTGGTGCTGTTCATGGTTTCTGAGCTGGATTTGACAACCTCCTTCTCTTGTTGATGTATGTTACTCAGCACTTTGGCCTGGCAATGTGCCTCAGTGCTATCTATCACTGTCAGCAATGCTTCCAGAGACAGCAGATGGACAGTATACAGCTGTCCAGAAACTGGGAAGGCATTCTGGGAAATAAAATATAAGTATCGTCAACTTTCATGCCACTTTCTGACCATAATGGGGGAAGGAAGTTTTCCCCAGCTTGAGGAAGCCCAAAGCATACGACAGAACACTCTAAGCTTTTCACACAAGGCCTTCTAGCATATGCTCAACGGCTTAGCTGCTCTGACATTATTAAAGCATCATGGCTACTCTCTTCTCTTCTGCTTCCAAATGTTAAATGGCCGCCTTCATCTCTACAGACTACTCACCCCAAATCTTTCAACTACTCCAATTCTTAAGTTCTGCACCAGTGCTGCACCTTGCTCTGAGTTACTGGCTTCCCCTCCGGCACCCCACTGCCCCCTCCCACCACCCCCGGCAGCCCCCGCCCCGCGGTCAGCACCTTGGAGAGCAGCTTGGTGAGCTCCTCGAAGAGGTTGGCGCAGTAGTAGTCGCAGTCGTAGTTAATGTAGAGCTCTGTCACGAAACTGGGAATCCTCCACAGCTGAACAATGGCCTCCAAAGCCATCTCCTTCATTTCATAGGGCATCTTTGGGTTTTCCACAGTGATTATTTCCATCAGCTTCTTGACATACATCTGGCAGAAACACAGGGCAGCTCAGTTTAAGGAAAGAAAAAAGAAAGCAGGACAGTGAATAGCTTTGAGGACTACAGAAATAGATTTAAGCTTCATCTTCGCACATGACACTCCGTCTTTAAGTATAGCTTATTCTGAAGGAGGTTGCAGAAAGGTTTCAAATAATTCTACCATTCAGTGCACCTGAATTTACTGTTCTAAAAAAACCCCAACAGTATGAAGGCAGGCAGTGCAGTACACCAATCTCGAAGACGTTTTATTATTCAACAATAAAAGGCCTACACAGCCTACCCAAAACCCACTGAGTCATTTACACAAAGGTAAATTGATACTTAGACTGTATCTTACTGCCTAGCGATATGCATTTAATCGAAGCCCAATAAGTTATTACTAGGCACCCAGTGATAGTCAAAAAACTCACCTCCAGCTGGAATTTCAGATGCTCTCTCATGCTCTCGAAGAGAAGAAAGCACACCCTGAGGGAAGTTGCATACAGATTGAGCCGTTCAACACTCAGTAGCTGAGTAAGAAACAAAACAAAAAAACAACTTCAAAAATTACGAAGGCTGGTAATTATGTTCTATAAGTAGCAGTACTGTGGCACTGCAGGCATCACCTGCAACAGCCTTGAGATCCACACAGTGCCTCCCATAGCAATGGTGTTTCAAAAAAAAAAAAAAAATCCCTTATTCAACCTCCTGCTTTCACTTTTTGCTAGTGAGGATGAATATACTTAATTCCCTTCTGCTTGTGGCAACACTGTTCTTACTACAACTTTGTTCTTTTGCCAAGTCCACAGATCTTTTTAGTGGAGAAAGAACCTGGGAGAAGACTTGCCTCTGAGATGGCCCTTGTGCAATTAACACCTTGGTATACCAAATGTTCTGCCTACTACTAAGCTGGTAACCTGCATCCATAATTACGTCAAAACCAATTATATCAAAACACAGTGTTGCCCCACAGTAACAGTTCATTCAAATTACCTTCATCCTTCTTGGCCCTGGTCTGAAGAAAACAGCACACGACAACCTCTCTGGCTTTGCAACAGCACTGTTTCACTGGTGCAATTCAGAACTCTTATTGCAATGCAGCAGAGAGCTTTTTTGAAGAGTGAGACCTGCCAAACCTCAGAATACTAAATTCTGATAGACTCTTTGATGCAAATTAGTATCTGACTCCCCAGTGCCATATGCCATGCTAGCATAAGCCAGACTCACTTGGAATAGGTGCCGGCACAACTCCTCCTTCACAAGTCCCAAGAGGGACTGGCAGTTTGCAATAGGTGCTGACTCCAGGGCAACAGTTAGCAGCTGCAGCCCCATGTGGATCATCACCTCAGAGTTGTGGCGGTCATGAGGGTTGGTGAGTGAGATAAGAAAGCGGAACAGTTCTCTAATACATGGTAGACCATATGGGACCAGTGCTGCTCCTAAAGGAAAAAGACAGATTAGCACTCTTAACTTTGCTTTTGCTTTTTGCAGGTGCCTAACAAGTGCTACAACACTGTCCAACTCTCACCTTCTTTTTGGGAAGACTGAGTAAAACGTACTCCTCGGGGATTTACATAGTCCATGTCATGAACCGAGGCAGAGTCAGAATGTTCTGCTACAGATGTGCACTCCTCTAGGACCTCAGGGATAGACTCAACAGAAGTTGACTGGATCTTCTCCTCCCTCAGACTTTCATTCTTCATTGATACCAGTCATTTGAGAATGAAAGAAGCAAAACAAGAGTTAACAAGCACGAGACAAGCAAAAAGAAAGGCTTATTTGTTCACTGTTCATTCAGAACTACTAAAACTATACAGGTCGCTAATGGAATAGGAGCCCGAAAACAAAGTGTGAGAGAAAAGAGCACCTCTAGACAATCTGCAGCCCTCTCTGCCTTTTCACTTCCATTTAGTTCTTACCCATTTTACATAACTCTAGGTGCCAAGTCTCAGGACTTGACTTTGAAGATACTCCTATAACTAATCAGTTCTTACTGCCCCTGAGGTTAGGATCTGGCTCATATTTTTTATTGTAAATGCTACATAATTTCAGGACACTATTTCCATCCATGCCTTCTTAGCATTTTTATCATTCAAAATAACTGCACCGCTGAAAGGTTGTCTGCAGCTCTAATCCATCCTCTCAACAGTATTACTGTTGCAGAAGAAGTGGAGACAACACTGAGGAAAACTTGCTGACAAAGGCCTTGTTCAGGTTTGTCAATATTTCACAGCAACAGCAACGCACATGCACAAACACCAACAGCTGAATTGCTACACACTCAAGTAAAATTGTTCCCTAAAGATAATAAAGTGAGTTCTGCAGATTTCCTCTGTGTTTCCCTCTAACAGTTTCTCCTTTAGTTAAGGTTAATGGTATCGGCAGGAGTACAACTAGCTATGTAGGTGCTTTGATGGGCTGCACAGTTATTTCTGAGCCAATGGGGATGGTCTCAAGAGAAAACAAAGAATGAATGCTTGTGAATTTACAAATCACTTACAGCAAATAATGTTTTATTCTGACCCTAAGAATAAAGTACCTGGAGTTCGGGCTGATTTTGATTTTCAGTGCCTTTGGTCTCATTTGAAGGCATTCCTGCATTAACTCCCAAAGAAGCAACTTGGTCCAAGTCTGTCAGGTCTTCCTTGGAGGTAGTCTGTGAGGACAACTCCAAACCACTGTCTGTCGCAGGACTGACTGCAGATGAAACATTTTCTGAGCTCCCAGAGGAGCTGGGAGAAGGACCATCTATGAAAGTAACTCCACTTGCTGATGAGAAATGGAAGCAAAAAGATCAGTGTTATTCTGTTCCTCAACCACAAATGTATACATTCAATACAGCAACAAAGAATTACTTTGATCACTGCTTCGCACGATAAATGATCTCAGATAGTTACGTGTTAATGAAGAGAATGTAGATAAACTAAGCTCTCTTTTGCTAGGTATTAACGGATTAAATAGATGAACAGGTGAGATACTAGCAGTCCTCTAAACTGAAAAACAATAGTTGGAATCTAACAGGTTCAGCAAACAAGATAATTCACATAATTAGATGAAGGGTGCAGAGGGTTTCTATAATGAAGAAGGAATCTGAAAATAGTCCAAAAGGTGTACTTTACTCTCTGATACAATGGCACAATCACTTTAAAGACTTGCATCAAGAATTAGTCACTTCTTCAAAGTGAGAATTTTAACTTGCTTGGAAGGCAAGAACTATTTCTTTAATTCTCCCTAAACAAATGGAATTGCAGTAGAATCCAAATGGGTCTGAAAAGAGCCATGAAGCATTTTTACTGTTTCTAAATATGAGACAATGCTCCAAGAACCTAACTTTTCTTTTAGAGGAAACCCACATATTTGCAGCTCTCATGGTTCTGAGGAGAACTTAAAAAATGTAAAACAAATATTTTAAAAAAGAGAAGATACACTGCAGGGCATGGTAATAAAGGCACAAACCAGAGTCATGTTATGAATTCACATGTGAAATGTGTATGGTTTTGCACAGTGGTTTTATTCCTTTGGTTTGATTTTTGGAAATGTTTAAATAAGCAGCAGAACATTACCTGATTTTTAAGAAATGGAATGGAATACATGATCAATTTTGCAATGTTTTCTTCTTCACCTGCTAAGTCAGGATTTTGGCCTAAAAAGCACCATTAATACATTACCTCACACTACAAGGTCAGAGTTAATGACATGCTTTGTAACACAATTCAACTTTCTCTCTAAAATGTTACAGGAGTTATAATGCTCTTTAACAGAATTTAATACCTATTTGAAAACTTAAACATAACAATGGTTTACATAGAGATAAGTTCTCATCTAGACAGATGTTCTGAGTTATATGCAATTTGATTGCATTTATGATTTCCTTCATTTTCACCAATCATGCCATTGCGTAGAAACACACTTGGGATCGTTCATGCTACACTGAATAGTTTCCTGTGACAGAACAAATGTCAGAAATAGGTATTTTACACAGCTATTGTTTCTATTTTCCTGCTTCCTTTCACTGTTCATGCTTATTTCTCAGCCGTCAAAATGTAGAGTGCACAAGACAGAGTACGTTGCAGCCAGAGGGACTCATTTATCCAGAGGAGCGGTTAAAAACGGTTGTAACTATTTAGTCTCCTCCTACACAACAACAGGATATAGAAACTCCCCAACATTATATTCTTGAGCTGGCAGCACTAGTCACATACTGTATCACCTCTGCAGGCTGAATCAAAGCACATGAAAAAGGAATCGTGTGCATACCCATTAGTTTCCTGCGCACAATCCCCTTTCAGGTAATTTTGCTGATCCCTCTACTTTTTCCCCTACATAACTCTTCATGCCTCCTTACCATATCAAGGCCTCTATTTTCCCATAACAGTTGTAAGCGTACCCCATATTTCCCTGTCCCTTAATGAGTGTGGCCTTTTATTCAAACTTCACGGACTGTGAGTGCACACTTTCTGTCTTCACATCTATAGCGAGAGATCTGTTCATTCACCCATCCTTGAGGCTTAGGTTTCCACACATCCCTCAGTTTTACCTGTGTATTTTCCCCAGTCACACTTTGCTCCTCCCTCGTTACCACCACACTTATACCCTTTGGTGCACCCTTCAGGAACACAGGAAAGAATAAGTCACTTAAGTCAGCAATCTCCTATTGCAGGAAACCTTCCCCCCAGCTCCATTACCCTCAACTCGCCTCTTGCCAGTGTTCTTGTTCTCAGTCTCTTCCATGTACCTGCTGCACTCTCCAACTCCTCCATACCACATGGCTGCCCATAACCTCAGCCACCTCTCCAGGTCCCCATTCCCTTCTAGTACACACGACCTCTCTAAGGCATGCTGAAGGCAGAGAAATGGTCTCAAGTTAGCCACAGGACCATGCTTTCCTCCATCAGTACGTATTCCATCTCCTTCAAACTCTTTCTCCTGGACCTGAAAAGCTATGGTATGTTTTATTGCTATAGTCACTGAGAAGTAATATTAAAAAAACCCACCTAATGCAAAACAATATGTTAAGAGAAAGGAAATTAGGACAAATTCCAAAAAAGCTCTCGAATGAACACTGTCTAGTCTCTGGGAACAGATTTCAACTTACCTGTGGTGTTACTAGCATTGGCTGCTGGTTGTTCTGCTCCAGCAGAGACCTTAGTTACATGGCGAGGTGGTCTCGGTGATCTCTTCTGCTTTTTCCATTTTGATGATTCGCTCATTCCTCCAGCTCTCATTTTCAACTGAAAACCAATAATCATTAAGAATATCAATATAGCAAAACCACATAGCACAACGGGTTACATAAGCCAACCCACAAAGGCTGTCTCAAAACACTCAAAGTCAGGCAACAGCACTTGAATATAGCACACAAATTAATCAGCACCTCAAAATCATGCAAACCAGCCCCTGACTCCCCACATGTCAGCCAATACTCCACGCCTGAATCAAGGGACAATTTACTGCAGTTACTCTTCTATAATATATACCTACCAGTTCAATTATCACAGCACTCTCTCTTCCCTATCAATAGCTCCTAGCTTTGCATTAGGACAAAGAATTCTTAGACCTACAGGCACATCTCAAACCTCTTTGGTTTTGCCAGTGTTTCCAGACTTGTAGAGGACACCAATTAAAGAACATAAGCAAGTGCTAGTTAGGTTTGACATTCAATTAAAATTTAACCATCTATACATGAAGGCTGAGAATGAAGCCTGAGCACCCTGTCCCACACTGCAGTCTGCAGCTCTGTCACCTATCTCTTGCCTCAGTTCACTCTTCACCTTTGTAGCAATGCCACATTCACTTTCCTCCAGGTATTTTTCACCATTGATAAGTGTTTCTCTAACACTTCACTCACTCCTGGTGCATGACATGTTGCAAGTATCACTCCAGTGGTTTAGAAACAAACTATATTCTGCTTTCACCTGCCTTCTGTTATTACTCCTCTTCAGATTTAAATCTAACCTAACCCTTGACATGCTTCTTGACCAGGATCCCACCTCTAGTTCTCATACAGATCTTTGACTGGGCAAACAAGAACCACAGCCGGAGCAAGGCAAACTGCGTGGCACTTGCTGCAGTGTGCTGTTACTGCGAGCACACACAGATGCTCCAGAACTTCCTAAAACCAATATAACATTTAGCCACATGGACAATGGCAACAGCAGGCCTGAAAACAGCTTCCTTCTAAAGGAAGTTCCTCTAAGAGCGGGATTGCACTTACTCTTGGTTTGGTAGCTGCAGTCAGCTTCTCTGATGCTGTCAGACCTCTTCAATTTGGGGTGAAAATTTAACCGCTGAACATGTAGTGGAAACCATTCGGCAAGTCTCAGTACCAGCCCCTACTTGGTATTCTTCTTTGTAAATTTATCACTGTTAAGTTATATTTTAGGCTGTAATATTCCTTATTTCTTATGTCCCTAGCATCAGACTTAAATTATCTTCAAGACAGCTATATTCTTTAGTCTCTTCCTTTTTCTGCAACTTCCTTTTTCTGCCTCCTTCCAGCTACTACTCTTCTTAGATGCCAATAAACCATCTAGGTTCCACTACCGTTTTTCCATCTCTTTCCCTTTTCCAGCTACAAATCTAAATCGCTGTACACGGCCTGTAATTTTTCTCATTTAAACAAAGCTTGTGAAAATGTTATGTCCCAGTGCAGTAAACCGTTTGTGTAACTTTTCTTTGCACCACAAATTCTATTTGCTTGATGACTAATCCCCAAGTTTTAGCTACGCTACAGTTTCCTTGAGCTTGTTAATTAACAACGGATTCAGAATTACTTTGCTCCTTTTTATTTCTTCCAAGTTTTGCAGCAAGAATCTCCTTCTAAATCACAGCTTCTGACAAACACTTATGTGACAAGCACACAGCTAAAAATAAAATTTTGTAGATCTCAAAATGTTTTAAAATGCTTACGGACCACAATCCTTTCATGTAAAAATTGTCAGCTCTCTCATCTTTCCTACTCACTACTTCACAGGGCTATACAAAAAATGTATTATCTTTCATTCTTGCGAATTCCCAATGTTTCACTTCTGTTAGTTTCCCTTTCCATTTAAAAAATTCCTCTGAGCCTTAATTATTACCAATAAGTTTTATTCATTAAAGGCTTAAGCTTCTAATTAGACCAGGTAGTTTTACTTTACCTACAAACAATTCTAGAAATAGCCATATTTATTTTTTTTCTCCCCTTTCAGTAACTTATAAAACCTGAAGACTTACGGTTCATTGTACCAAACTACTTCATGTAGGAAGGAATACCTGGAAGCACTATGTGCTAAACCCAAGAAAGTCTGCTTCACATAATTTCAAAATAACAGACTCTGCTTCCAGCTACTATATCCTGTTGCAGTGATTTGACAGGTAAAAAGTTACTTGCTAACAAAAATTGAGGCAGGGGGCGGGGGGTGGCAGGGTGCAGAATTGGATCAGCAAAATGGAGCCAAGGTATTGCTATGAGCTAGCCATGATGGTCCCACTCCTCTTACCCTCCTCAGTCATGCTCCTGAGGAACAGGTAGCTTGTGAACCATCCTGTCAGAAGGTTCAAACTGACAATTTATTACTTCTGATCTCCCCTTTCACACAACACCAAATACCATCTCAGTTCAACACCAGTCCTTTTGAAAAGGCACTTTTTCTCAGACACAATATCCATTTTTTAGTGATTGTCCTGTGTTTGTATTAACTCCAAGATTCCTCCTCTTGAGGTTTGGAAGACATATGCCTGTCATCATTTTGACGAATCTGTGCCACCTTTCAGAGACTGAGTCAAACCAGCTTCAGATGGATGGGATACCATTTAGTCAGGCAAGCAAAAAGGCTCAGTTGATTTTTAAAGAATCTCAAACATTTAATCAAAGTATAAAGCATCCAGACAAGAATCTAAGGGCTTTTTTGTTTGTTTGGGTTTTTTGACAATTTAACAGACAGGTGAGATTATCCAGTAAGTCTTTTCCACCTCATACCATCCCGTATTCCACATTCTACACAAACAGGTATCCTTTTATTACAATTACTACTAGGATTACCTAGGACTACCTCCCATAATCATCCCCCCTCCTTCCCCTTTTTAAATTTTGCTATGTCCTATAAATAAGAGATAGTAAACTACAATGACAATTGCACAGCTTAAAAAAATATTGCAGAAGCAAACAGAAATCCTTAATAGAAATGTTTCACCGGTATCAAGGGTCTATATGTTGCTTTAACAAACAAACTCTGAGTTTGGGAATTCTAAAACAATACATATATCAAAGGACAGCAAAGTAACATTTTTCATTCCGTATTTTGTATTGAATTAAAAGGTAAGAATCGCATGACTTCTTGTTTTTCATGTTAGTATAAAAATGTAAAAAACTTGCACAGTTTGTCTTTTGACTAAAGGAACTATTTCTAATGTTTATCTTCAATACCAAGGCATTTCCTGATTTTGCTAGAAAGCTTGGTTGCATGTTAACAGGCTGATACTTTAAACCTAAGGTTGCCTTCTTGACTAAACGCTGCAAGTAAATAGCATTTAATAGATCATTAAAATATCCTGAATTTTAAACATCATCTAACACTCTCCTTCCCCCTCCAATGCTCAGTGATATTATAGTTGTGTTAGCCTTCCAATCACCAATGTCCCTCAGATTATATTAAGCTTGTATTTCCCACAGTAAAAGCACTTGAAGTTAGTATTTAAAAACCATTCTTTAGAAATCAGAGAGGGAGCTCAGAGCTACTGTTCATTCATCTTGGAACTCAGTACAGATTCTGTCACATTTATCTGAGTTACCTTTGCATAAAGACAAGTGTAGACAAAATTGTAGAAGAAAAAAAATTACAAGACTTCAAATGCTTCCTTTGATAGATGAGGTTTTAACAATAAAACTCCAGCTACGGTCTAGGAAGGTGAAGAAAAATGTACTACTACAAGATTCTGTTTAAAGGGTCCATGAGATCTCATTTTTCTACAAGCCACCTTACCTGTACTCGTTTGTTTTTCCATAAGATACTGTAAGCCTCAAGAGAAAAGGGCAGGGGCCAATGATTAGTAACTAAAATGATTATACTAAAACATGAGCTCATTCTAGATGCAGCACGGAACTGGTCAGCACACCAAGTAGCGTTCAAGACACAAAAGCATGCAGAGAGAACGCAGTCCATGATCCAAGTCCTGGAGACACCGATGCAGTCCAGTCATCTCTCACTTACCTACCTGCCTGTACTGCAACAACTCAGTTTATCTGGTGAAATTTATTTATGCATCTTAGGCAACTATGAACATAATCCACCCCCAAAATCTGTGACAACTCAGATTTAGGTTCCTCCTGACTCCCACTGCAGAACCCAATGTTTAACTGCACCACTTTCTACTGCAAAAGGAAACATTTCTTAATTGTCTTCTGTGTAACTCTGCGTAAGTCTGCAAGTCTCCAGCCACTGTCTTTCCAAACTATCCTGACCATAGACACAGGACAAAAGAATGGCAAATGCATCTCTAAACGTTCTGTTCAGCTCCTTTTGAACCAAATAGCATTAATGGCAGACAAGTACTAAAGCTACATTAGAGTTTATGAACCAACACAGAAAACTGAGAAGGGTCCCACCTAAGTTGCTTTCTCAGGGTTTCTACGATCGGTCCAAAACCAGCAATGTGCAGGCCTACAGTACTTCTTTAGAAGTGTCTTCTAGGGGAACTAGCAGGGACTAACACATTTCGTAATTCAGTTCAGCTCCACTCATCCCTCATTAACAAATACTGTGCTGGGAACCGTATTTAATTTCAGTAGAAACATGGCCAAAGATGTTGAAAACATACAGCAGCCTCCTTCCAAAAAGGCTTTAGAGAGCATTGAACTCTGTGGCCCTGTACCAAGTAACAAAACTCAGAGATTCACCTTGAGTAAAGCTATTTAAGGCACGCTGGGTCAAGAGACTCCTTAGGTATGCCACTACTTCCATAACAAAGATCAACAGCTAGGACACACAACACTTGAGCCTTCAGAGAGCAATCTATTTTTTATGTCTCTTTTCCTCAGTTTTTCACTGTCATAGAGGACCCAAACCTTGCCGATGCCCTCCCCACTGCTTCCTTCAGAGGATGCCATGACGGTGTCTTAGGTGGGACTCACCAAGACACTGAACGCTGCAGTAAAACAAGGGTCTCTCCCTCCCAAGCCCGCCCCAGCTGCAGCCACAACAGCGCAAAGCAAACGCTGCATGCATTGTCCCCAAAAGCCATGCTGTGTCAAATGAGTGGAGGGAGGTTTGCTGCACACAATTAACTATCTCTCAGGTGGCGTCCACAAGAGAAGGAAGAGGAGAGTAAGGTAAGAAGGGAGAAGGGAGAGAGAGAGACCTTCAGGTTCTTAAAGAGCAATACCCTCTCTAATTGGTTCAGGGCTTTGGGCTGTTCCTCACTACTTAGCTCCAGTTTGTTGAGGAGACATGAAGAGATCTGTGAAAGACAGGCAAATGCATGGTTTAAACAAAGCAAAATAAACCCAAAGAGCAGAATAACCTGGCAGAGTGCAAGGCTGCAGGACAGACTCCTGGCATGCACAGCGAAGGGACAGTACAAGGTAACTGCACAGATCAGACACAAGACAGAGCAACACTCAACCAAGCTGGGAGCAGCCACCGCTTGATAAGGGTAGCCTTCCTAAATTCAAATTCACTTCCACTTTACACATTCTGTACACTGACCACGACAAATTCTGATAACTGCAGTACATTAACCTGATCTCTTTTAGCTTTCCTTAGACCAGCCTACCATCACCACAAATCTTGCCACTTTTCTCCCACAGCAAGGGAAACAAGGAGTCATTAGGTTACCACACAAGAAGTAAAGCCCCAAGCTAGTTTTAGATTCCTACAAGTAAGCATTCAGTCTCTCAAGACACTGCTATACTGGCTCTGAAATGTACATTTACCCAATGTTGCCACTTTCCTCAACTCATTAAAAATACAGAGTGGAAGTTATAACACTACAAATAGTATGTTCAGTGTAAGTTCAAAGGTAGTTATTTCTTCTCTAGTACTCTTCTTCCCATCCTGTTGCTCTCAACAGTAGAATGCTGTATCTTTACGGACATTCTTTATATGGAGTATAAAGAATATATATATACAGAAGTGTATATATATGGAGAGAGTACCTGAAGTGGACCTCCCTCCACCTAGGAAATAATTACATTAATAATCACGTAAGGTCACATTTATGGTATTTGTCATACTGAATCCAGCTGCTAAAAACCTCACTGTATAGAGGGAGATGGTGCTGTTGAACAAACCCTGACCTTCCACCCTCAGGAAACTATGCATTTAGGAAAAGGAAGAAAAAGAACAGTTTACTTTGATTCGGCTACCAACAGAGATGGCACTGCCCATGTGAAGTAAGGGTTTTTTTCTACAGAATGCTGCCCCTTCTAGAAGACACCAAAGCCTTTTCTACAATAGCCCAATTTCATAATGCTTTCATGCTGTTTCACCAGCCTCAAAAAGTTCCCATTCTACATAGGGAGAACTGGACAAACACATCCTGACAGCTCGGTATTAGACTTGTAGCGAATGAAGGAAGAGAAGAAAGGAGCTGGAGAGAGAGCAGAAGACGGCAAATGATCAGATGATATCACCATCAGGTCCCATAACTTGCTGGGGTTTTCTAGCCCACAGCAGCTGATGGCTGTTCCCAGAATCCAGACTGGCTCACTTAGGCAGCAGTATCGTTAACAAGATTCACTACTGGATTACGTGGGCTTAATCCCATGGAATTAATGAAGTTATATCCATTTATGTGGTCAAACATGCTCTTTCAGTGAACTAGGGACTTGCAGGAATGACGAAACACAATTGTGAAAACAAACAATACAGAGATGAGTGCAAGCCTGAGACAAGAGCAGAACAGCCAACACAGTGCTGAGTCTTACCTTCTTCATGTTCGTTCCCATGTAGCTTTTAGGCTCTTCTTTAAACTGAGGCAACCTGAAAGACAAAGAAGAAGCCAAAATACATAAGCTTTCTTAAGTTAACAAGAAGAAGAAAAAGTAGACTGGTCTTTCCAGTCACGCTACAGATGCTAGAAAACCAGAATTAGGTTTTCTCTGCAAAAAGAGACGCTCTTAGTTTCTTTTCCTGCCAAAATCTGGGAAAAAACACCCAAATACAGATGAGAGGTGCTTTGCATGCTATTACCGTTAATGGTGGTTCTGCCATATTGATTTTCTTTGTTAATGGTCATGTAAGTACAATTTCTTTTCTTTCAGTGTATGTTTTCAGCAGTGGACTAATTAGATTGGTTCAAAACAGGTTTCTCTGATGCTGCTGAAAACAGCTGCTGAGCCAGAGTGTCAGCCACATCAGGACTCTTGCAGCGTACATGTTATTACTAGTCATGGCAACCCTTTTCATTAACTTTGTAGAAACCCCAGTAGTTATCCACTATTCTGCATCATAAAAACATAATTATTGGACATTGGATTTCAGTTTAAGCTGAATGCTTTGAGCTAAACAGTCCCTGTCTCAGAAGTAAAGGAAGTAGACTGCTCATGCCTGTACCAAATGACAAATGCGTACAGCTCTACGACTCCACACACCCTGCTCTCCCTTCTGTTCCTTTACTACAGTTCTATCTTTGCTTGCTGAAGGGATAAAAGCCTTGCAGCACAGCCTTGGCCATTTCTTTTTCTGGAAAGCAAGATGGCCAAACGACCCCTGCAGTTTCTATCTTCGCCTTGCTTCTCCATCCCAATGTCCACAGCACAGATGGTGGTGGTGGTGGTGCTTCCAAGCCTCGTCAAGAAGCACAGAGGAGAGGATACACAATAAGTAATGAATAAACACTAAGCAAAATTCACATATGCATTTGGAGAAAAAGTAATGTGGTCTCTCCTCTTTGGAGACATTGATTCTGACTCTGCCCCACATTCATCACACAGAGGAGAAAAAAAACTGAGATCCCGCTGGAACTGAAGGTGACAATGGGAAACAAAAAATATATTACGAGAGTTGTGTTTCACAAGCTGTCTGTTTTACTACAATCCTTTTCTACTAAGCATATTTCTGTATCTGCACATTTCTTTTTTACAATACCCTGAGAAAGTCTATGATTACTTTCATATCTGGATAAACAATTTTGAAGTTAAATAACTTACTTGAGTTTAAAAGGAGTAATCTTAATTACCCTGAAGGGTGCTGAAAAGGGCAGAACATTTGTCCAAGACATATGATCTCAACAGTTCTCATTGATATGTGAGGTCAAAGCGCTCAGCTTGAAATCAACATGTGGCTATCCAATACCATTTCTATTCTCTCTCCTGAAGAGAGCTATAATATTTAGAGGTGGTTTTGGTTTCGGGTTTTTTTGAGTGAAGTTTGCATTCTCTGTCCTCAAACTGGTTCCCTATCCTAAAGCTCTTCATTACTTGGCTGTCCATCTCTCCTCAAAGGACACTTTAAACCAGGCAACCTTCCCTGCCTCTGTCTCCCTGCTGTCTGACAGGGTCAGCCCCAGAAAAAAGTGCCAAATCCTTCGTCCCCTTCCACCTCTAAATAATGACCATTTTGGATGATTTTTCTGAGGGCCCTTAAGTGGAAGTGTGGAATCTTTCTGTCCTTAGAGGGCCATCTCGGCAATGCTGAGGCAAACACAAGCAGGTTTACCTTGTGAAGAGCAGCTGCACCATGTCGACCAGAGTGTGCTCTGCAGATTTTCTCAATAACTCTGCGAAGACAAAAACAAATAACACAGGTGTCATTACTCAGTGTGATATTATCAAGAGGCTTCTTCAAGCAGACTCCCCTCCGAGCCTTGTTTACAGAGATTACGGCAAATTTATTAAAACCAGCTCCAACACCGCATTACTGCAAATGGGCACATATCACAAGGTGGCGCCACAAAGCTGGGGAAAAAGCAGTCAAAAGTTGTACAGTGAACTCCTAACGAATTTTCCATGAAGTTGTAGAAAGACACAATAATATAAAGCTCAGCAGCTTTCCATGGCTGCATGTTCTACAACAGAACTAGTTAACGCTCAGGAAACCTGATCATTTCTTAACTGCAGAAGTATGAACAAACCTACCGCTGAGCCTCATTTCGAAGCATATGCGGAAACAGGACTGCATGATCTCACACACAGATTCATTGGTGAGGTGGGCTCCCACTGGAGTGAGCAGCAAGGTCCTCAAAACCTGCAAAGAACAGCACACACGTCCCATAGTACAACGACACTTGCATGCATTTCCAAGAGAAGGCTGGCTTCCTCAAGGAGGACTGCTGTGAGCAGAAAACCTAAGGGTCTTCCAGGAGCCGTTTCAAACTGAATGCTCTGCTCAAGAAACAGAGTAGGAGACAAGAATGATCTCGTGACCTACTTCTCAATGATGCCTGATAAGCTACCCTGTATTTAAATTCACTAACTAGCTATCTGCTCCGAAGTACATAGACCAAAGAGGTTTCTAGTTTATAGGTTTGTCTCTACAAAGAATTTTTCTCAGAAGTAAGTTTGAGAGCTCTGTATACTTAATTTACCCGTCACTAACACAGACCATGCACAAGGTAGGGTTATTAACAACACCACATTATCAAGCCCTTAAATTAAAAACCATTTCATTTAGGCTTTTAATTATTTTCATTTGGAAAAGCTTTTACCACAGGTATATAAGCCATCTGTTTAAAAATAAAGTCTGTCACTAAGCTGCTACAGAGTCAAACCATTGCTCCCTCCTCTTCATCTCCATGTAACAGGATATGTTCCACAATGGGCAACAACCATTACGGTAATTACCATTTCTCTCCACTTACCTGTAGGATTTTCATCAAGACAACCTCATCGCTCGCATGATCCGTGCCCACAAATCGGGCATGAGTGACTGCATCTGCCATGTTCTCCATCCCCTCTGCTGTGCCCTCATGGCTGGGATCTGAGTAACAGAATAAAAATATATGATAGGGAAAGGCTACCTACAGCCTACCACCTCTGTGGGGAGACATCTACACAGAGATACTCTGTTGCCATCTGCTTCCTCAGTTTATGTGACTAGGAGTGAGTTGACCCTAAAAGAGCGAAACTAACCTCCTAGCTACAGAGTTTCTAAATGGGAGCTTTCAGAAAGACTTTTATCAAAGAGTCTATCTACATTTGAAAAAAGATGTAACCTAAAAAAGGAAAAGAATTGCAATTCAGTTGTTACTGGCTCTGTAGGTTTTTAGATGTTAATTTGTAAGACTTGTGCCCCAATTCCTGCAATACAGCACAATCAGCTGTTAAATACATTCAGTTCCTCCTTGGGAACGAAGAGAAAACAGCTTTTAAACACAAGGAACCTCAAATTTACTCCCATGAGGAGAAAATGCCAAACAGGTTCCACTAGATTGAGAAGGAAAAATTGTCTCTTGTTCTACATCCCTCCCAAGGAATAAGAGCTGGGGAAGGAATGGACCAGTAGCTTTCCCCAGAGAAAACAGTCGACAGACACAATCACAGTTTGGATATCAGAGTTGCAGGCCTCTCACTTCAATCATTCATCAAGGCTCCTTCTCTCCATTTCAGTCTTTTGTAGCTACAAACAATAGTAGCAGTTGAGAGAATGTTTAGGACATGTTTGTTGCTAGTAACTGTATCTTGTGCCACATTACAGTGGCTTCAGAAAAGCTGCCTCCGGCTTTGATTTTGTTCTCACTTAAACAATACGCACTGGGCAAGAATCTTGTTACCTTCCTACCTAAACAGTCATTAGGAAAGAAAGGAGACAACCTAAACACTAGCTAATACCTCATTAATTGGCAACGGGGCCTCTTGAACTCCAGCAAAAATGAAGCTTAAAGAGGAACCAAGCAAGACTTTGCACGCTCTGCAGAGAAGCTTTGCAGACTCCATCTTTTGACTCCAGTTGTGTTCACGCCTAGCAGGGGCTAAGCCCTAGGCATTTAAAGAAAGCTGCCCTTCTTGTGGGCCAAGGAGAGCAGCCTCCATCATGCTGCAGGGATTCTGAAGGGCTGCAGGATAAGAAACTTCTCATAGTTGCACAAAACTGAAATTACATCAGTGTACCTCAGAATCCCATAAATCTGCATAGGGACAGCACTTTGTCATCTCTTACACATCCCTATTAAGAACAGAACTTGCCTACTTTTGACATAGTTGTGTCACACACCCACAAACACACAAAAACTTGCATAGTTGAGAGTGAGTTCCTCTCCTGGTTTGCTAGTCAAACCTCACTGAGCTATCAAGGAGTCTGTTCTAAGATCAATCAGTCATTTTTTACCTGCTTCAGCAGCAGCACTCAACAGGACACCAAACTCTGATACTGGGAAGCATTAGATAAGAGGCTTGGCTGTCAAAGGCAGTTCTCTGTGTACCTTTGATAATGGCTTATAATCCAGTTAGAAGCCACCACTCTTCTACCAGAGGCAATAAAGTCAGCCATATGTTGGTGCCCCGCGCACTCTTATTCACAAATGGAAATAATAGCTTAAACCACAAGTGGTGATGCAGGATCATTCTAAATTGCCTCAATTAAAGCAGGCAAAGACCAGTGGTGTTACAATGCCAGCATCTACATTAGCATTACTGCTAACCAACCTCCAAAACTACAGTGGAAAGCAGTTAAGCAGGCATCAAGAGGAAAAAGCCACTTGCTGCAGAAAAGGCTCCCACGGGCAGAACAGACAGATTCACTTCACTGTCACCTCTCCCAGTAGATGTGTGCTGCCCTAGGTTTAGGGATACATTTAGTCATAGTTATGGATAAACAGTCTTTGTGAAAAGGAAATGCAAGCAAGTTGTGTATATGCTTCTAACAGATCTATGACTACTGCTTTATTGTTCTAGCCCCTACCTTCAACTCTAATAAACACACCTCTCTCCCGACAGACATCATGCCTGACTACTTCAGTTCTGGCTCCCTGGAACAGCTCTACAAATTCAGGTCAATTTACAAAGCCTCTTGAGTTCAATTAAAAGCACAGATACTTCTGCTTGCAGAAACAAGATACAGAAAAGATCAACCCGCTTCCTTGTTCCCTTGTGAGAAAACAGTACAGAAAGATGTGTCAATGCCTGCTCAGAATCACTAACAAAAATAAGTTTGTGTGAAGCAAAAGATCAGTTTGACAATTGCCACCTACAATGCAAACACCGGGAGACCCCATCTAGGCATACACATTTAATACGGGGTGTACTTTCACAACAGGCAGACAAAAGAACAATCAGAAAGCAGAAAATCTAAGCGCTAAACCATCAGGGAAATCCAAGAAGGCCAGAAGCCTGCTCAGTAACACCTTTAATGGAACTAAAATAAATCACCAAGGAGACAGAGGAGGTAGAGCAGGGAGCTTTAACACTCCCCAAACAGCAAGTCCCCTCACTGGAAGCTGAGCAACAGCTACTCACTTACAGATACGTCGTTTTCAGGAACATCAGGGAAAAGTAACTTTAGAAATGGAACCAGAAGCTGCTGTGGGTACACTGTGATAATAAGAAGAGCACATACCTTTTCTGAGGAAAACACAAAAAATACAATTCTGAAATTCAGCCATTAGTCTTCCTATAGCTAAGGCTTGAGCTCATCAAAAAGGTTGACAGCTAGCTAGCTAGTGCAAAACTGCTAAGTAAGGAAATAACTAATCTGAGGGATAAAAATCAATGGGAGTTTAGTATTGTCACACAGTTTTCTTGTACTTTAAAAATTACTATGTAATTTAGCAACTGTAACTTTTGAAACAGCAGTACTTATTTCAGAGCAGAGGATAAGCTCTGTAAGGCTAACTATTGCTACTAAAACACAAGCGTGATGGATATCAAGTCATTTTATCTAACTGAGCTGTGATTGCACGCTACACCATTAGTGAACTGCTGCATGCAACAATCTCAGAACAGATCTTTGCAACTCAGACTACTGGAGATCAGAAGTCTCAAAGGCTACTCAAGAATTATTCTTTTCTAACTGGTTTTAAAACATATCCCTCAGCAATACTGGCCTGAAAAGCAGACAACCACCTGCTGACATGTGACACATTAAGAAAAACAGCAAGACAGCACGAGGATTAGCAATGAAATGCTCTGGAAACAGGAAAAGCAAGCCATTTTAAACAATGATAGTTACAGAGGAGTTTGGTCCTTTCACTGCCCACTGGTTTTCGACCCAGTGTGTACAGCAAAAGCCATCCACTCACAGGATGCAGCTAATGATGCTTTTGAAAAAAGTGCTGGTTTCACCTGTCAATTACACAGCCCTAAAATGCACCACAAATACCAGCCACACTGAAATTTTCCCACTGTGGTTGTGCCAGAGTCTTTCCTTGTTCTGTACAGTTTGAAATGGATTCATATATTAAGGACGGTTTTAAGCTTTTCCTATCTTTAGGCAAACAGTCTTTAGACTACCTTTAGTCTTATATTACAAAGAGAAATATATGACCAAAAAGCTTTAATTTAACAACACAACCGTAGCCAGATGTTCAGTCAGCACCACTAATCCCAGCCTCGCTGGTATCTGGAGCAGCACAAAGGATAAGGCCGCTGTGAATGTCACCTGAAGCATCACTGGAGGTCTTAGATTACAGGTTCCACTCCACAACAAAAGCCAGGCAGAGCGTCTGTTCCACTGCCTACTACAAAGACACATGCTCACCAACAGTCACAGGGATGCGCCCTTGCTGAAGTGACCTAATTAATATTCCAAATAACAAAGAGCTAGAGAATGGCTACAAATTCTTAACCGCATTTGTTCCCATTTTTGTCTCAAGTCAAATATTTGTAGTCAGTTGCCTCTGAAGACATTTGCTTGGAAATGCGATACCAGCCTGATGTTCTGATCCCACTCAGATGATAAAAACCCAGACGAGTCCTCCACCTCTCATTCTATGTTGAAAGTAACATATTTTACATTAGTGCTTAGTGTTCCAGAGGGAAATGTTTCACAGGCTTATTTATTAAGATTTCTTTATTGTTCTATGAAGTGACATCAATATTGCATCATTTTAGTTATTTTTTGTCACTTAATTATATCCAATACTGCCCACTAATTGATGTCTTGATACTCTAAATTTTCATCAAACTCTTAAAATTTATTTTCCTGCAAGTCTCCATTTTTGCTCATTTTAATTTTGGGTCTTTCCCACAAAAGTGGTCAGCATCTACATCAAGCCCTTTCTTTCTCCAACTTCCTTCATGCTAACTCTAAAGAACAAAATATTTAAAACAACAGTGCCACTTTCAATGTAAGGGGGAAAATGAACTGAGAAATCTGAACTCGGGGGAAAGCAGACAGGTAGAATAATGTTCTCCAAGTAAGACTACGTATAAACAAACACAGATAAACAAGTTTTGTAATTTACACAGGTATGATCAGAAAGTACTAACAGAATTTACACAGAAAAAAACCAAGCACCACTAACAACAGGATGACCCACTGAAGGCAGACGGAAAGCCAGCTAATGAGTTACTACAAGCCAGCTGAGCCATGGGAACTTACCACATGTACATTATTAGTCTTTCACAAACATAAAGGAGAACGCACACATTTTAAAGTCTGGGCAGCAGTAAAACTGTCTCTTCTATGACAATTGTGACAAGTGTAGACTACTGGCACCCCATTGGATAGGGTCTGGGGCTGGGCAAAATACATCCTCGCTCTACAGCAGAAATATTAGTCCACAAAACTAAATAAATTCTACTGTGTTTATGTATATGACAACATTGTCACCCAAGCTGGTATTCTCCCCTCCCTGGCCCTTTTGCCCAGACTGCACTGAAAAGCAGTTGGTGACCACCACAGTCCAGCAGCGGGCCATAAGCACACACAGCAGTCAGGGCAGACTACAAGCTTTGGCTCCATTTTCCTTTGGAAAATCCAGCCATTGCTGTAGTGCCATGAAAGACCAGCAGGCCTTTCTTTTAATATCTTATTATATTAAGAAACTGCAGATGCCAATTTCCCCAGCATTAATGACAATTTTCTTATTTCCCCAATCTCCTTGTTAAGACTGAAAGCACGTATCCTGGCCAAAGACACATCTCAAGGAGATGCATTTGGCTGGCATTTTGGTAAATCCCAGGAAGCCCCATAACATACCTATTAGTGCATATGAGAGGAACTTATTCACAGAGGTGAGGGCCAATCCAGTTATGGGGCCTGTAGTGTCTTCAGAACGGATTACTTCCAGGAAAGGCCGAAGAAAGACGTTGGGTTCAATTTCAGATAGCTCTGTTAAAATAAAAATAAAGAGCCATTAAATCAGACTTGATTCATTAGGATTCATTTTCTCTTTAAGAATCTACAGCAAGCTTAATCTCAGAGGAAAGAGGCCTGCCATAGCTTAGTTTCAGAAGGCTGGTGGGAAGGCCAGCATTGCTTTTAAAATAAATATACATACATAAATACACACATAGACACACATACACACATGTATATGTATATATTTTTAAAAAGCAACGGTTTCTGAAGTTCACTTTCTTATGATCTTCAAAACAGTCTTCTGGAGCCTTCTAAAACAAATCCTATTGTAAGAACACTCTGTGAACACCACAGAGCCACTGCTGCCTAAATTCATGCTTTAATTAATTGGCAGATACAGTTGCATTTTCCTAGTACTCCTGGAATTGTGTGATCACATGAACTATATAAACCCTGCCCCACCTTCCGCCCCTTCTGTAACATCCTAGTACACATATAGCCTCATGCTAATTACATGCACAGTACAAATGTACAACCAGATTACTTGGATCTCTTGCAGCTCTTTGCTTGAATATAAACTGCATTTCTGCAACACTAGAAGTCTGCTTGGCAAAGACAGGAAAAACCCACAAAATAAACAAATTTAAAAACTCTTCGGTCTTGTTCTCAAAATACCTGTATTAGCCTCTCAACCAAAGAAGAAAAAAAGGCTACTCTTTACTGGCTGCTTTGGACAGCAAGTTTCCTCTCTAAAGCTGCAATACAAGAAGGCGGATGCAGTGAGCTGTTGAGCTGGAGAAAGAACAACTAATGATCTTTCTAAACTTTTCAAGATGATCAATGGAAGCTTTTGGAATGAAAAAAAAATACAGAAAAGAACAGCCAGACCTAGGGAAAGTGACAAAAAAAAATAATCCCCCCAAACCCCAGAACACAACAAAACACCAAAACAAACAAAACAACACAAGGAATCAGGGTAAGAGGAGTCCTGAGGACAAAGCATTAAAAAGCAGATAAAGGCAACCACAATACAGTCAGTATGCAGGCAAAGAAGAGTGTATTAAAAGTAACGTGGATAACCCTGAGACCAGAAATATTGAAGTACAAACACTTGGCTTAAATTGCTAAAACCTACATTTTATTCCTAATAAAAGCTAACAAGTCTAATGGCTAACAGTGTCACAGGAACACTGGCATTTATATTCTTGATTATCCAATATTGCAGTTATCTGTCATATGAGCTTCTTTGAGGCGGGGGAGAAAAAAGCCTGTAATCCCCAAGTCCTTAGACAAGCTGCTGCTTTTCTATCTACCAATACAACTCAATTAGTTTACTTTAAAAAAGACAATTCAAACCCTTCTGATTCTAAGATAAGCAGAATTCTATTTTATCATAGTTTCTATTGAAAAGCCTTAAGTATCAAAATAAAAAGCCTATCAGAAAGCATGTTAACAGAACTGTGAGAAATCATGGTGAGGAAGCAAAGGAGAAAGAATAATGCAGGGTGGGTTGTTTTAAATAGTTAAGACCACTGAGAACAACATCAAAGTGCAATAGTTTTGCTGTTGACTAAAGCAAAACTGCAACTGAAAAATTAACTTTGGGAATCATTACACAGTCTCTTACATTTCAGTGATCAGTTCAAATCAGGCCAATGCCACTAACTTTTGAGAGGTTAAAAGGAACGTGATGATTCAATCTTTTTGGCCTAAGAACAACTCCCCCAATTTGTCAGATAATATCCTGGTGTGACATTACCATTGTGTCACCTCTCAATAGCTCATGGAAATGCAGAGGATCATAAGACATGCTTTCATCAATGTTTATTTAAGTGTGCTTTATAAACACTTGTCTGGCTACAAGCACTTGGGCAACATTAAATATAGTAAGACTACAAGGGATCAACACACAAACTCTTCTTCCCCAAGCCTGACCCTTTCTATAGGACAGTCAGCACCACCACAATCCTGTCAATTTCTCCAGCCTCCTTCAATCCAGTGAGCCCCAGGATGGAAAAGCTGCACCTTGATCAGTAAGAAAAATGGGACTTCAGCAGACGTACCTAGCTGCACTGATGGAATGAGACAATGGAAGACAGACTTGCTAGCAGAGGATATGTAGGTTACCACACTTTCCATTAAACCATTCTCGGGACAACAAATAGACATTTTCTTTACAATAGCGGGGACTGTTTCATATTTTAATTTTGATTAAATTTGTGAATTTTGATGTGGCTAAAGATCAGATTCCCCTACAGTCTAACTGAAATTCCCAACTTCCATGAAGATCACAAAATGGCTTGTCATATTTAGGATTTAACTTAGACACATACTGTTGATTACACAGCAATTCTGGCCAGCTTCCCTGATGTTCAGACTCTAGCTTTTATGGTAACACAGCATTTTACATTAAGCTCTCTGAAAGTGACTGTGTATGCTGTAAAACTGTTTCAGGCTGGATAGTTGGTGCTGTGTTATTGAAAAAAAAATTAAAAATATACTAAAAATATACTAAAGGAGAGAGTATTTTTAGTGCAAGACTTACCCATTAAAGGACTACTGTCTGAAAGACACAAATTTCAGAGAAACACCAATCACACTGCTAACTGCATCTGAGGAGTATTCATTTGATTACTGCAATGAGCTCTTCTTACCAGCAGCATTTGCAGGCATTGAGGAATTTTAAGGCTCACCAGCTCCCTCTTCAAAGAAGAACTCAATCTTCGTAGCAGTGCTTGCTTCAACAGGAAGACTGGGAGCATGGAAAACCACTCATAATGTAGCTATACTTGCTATATCCCGTCTTGAAGCAGATTACTCTCATCGGCTGGAGTTAATCAGTTCAGCATCTGAAAGTGTCACTAAAGCTACCTGGAAGTTTTTAAACAAAGTAAAAATTCTGCAAACAAGTCAGTAAGTCAAACAGCAATCCTTCTCTTTTAACTCAGTCCTGTTGAGCTCAGTGAAGTTAGTTCAGAAGCTCTCTCCCCAAAAGATTTTCATAGCCTTATATACTCAACATGGCAGTATCCAGAACCAACCTGCCAACCCTTTCAGATCAACAACTGCAAGGTGCACTTTGCGCTTTTACTACCAGAGCTCAAGTTTAATTTAGAGCACAGAACAGCAGGAACTGAACAACACTCTCTTCACAATACTTTCGCAAGGTAGGATCGTGGTCTTTAAACAGAATTGTTCTGCCCAGCACCTTAAACTTCATGAAAGAGACACTAGATAAAAGTCTTGCTCTTTCTTGGCACCTAACTGTAACAGCAATGCTATGCTCTCCTGAAAATATCTAAGAACCTCAGAAAGGGCAGCAAAATCTATTACAACTTTAAGAATTCCTTTGCCAAAACAAGAGCTATATAAAGTAAATATTGAGTGTTTAGAAGTACATACTTGAACTTTTCTAAAAGCTTTCCAAAAAAAGCAGCTCTGATTTTTCAACACTGGTTCCTGCTCTGCAAGATTCAGGTTCAGGCATTACCAGTGAGGAAACCATAACCAGCAAAAGACTTGTGAACTGCTGATAGAGCTGTTTCTCCAAGTATATTTCCTAGCAAGAGACATTTCTCAGTGTTTGACCTAGAAAACAAGGGATGGTTCTCTGCTTTGGTAACTACTTTCAAGTCTGGGGAAAAACCAAACCAAACCCCAAATCTCACCAGCCCTGCAAGCATGACCTCAGCATAAGGGTATTGCAAGAAAAAAACCTGAACAAGTGTCCACAAGGAGATCAAAATTTCACTAGGGATTGCTACAAGCAGCCTTCCTTTTCAATCTTCTCAAAGCTAGGGAATAAATATATTAAAACATCGTTTAGTCCTACATGAAGAGCCTGGGCTGCTTTGGAGGCCAGCTGGAGAGAGCACTTCCTCTTCTTTTCACATAGGTCCCTTCAACAAAATTTCAGGGAAGTGGAGACCAGCACCAGCACTACACTCAAAAATGCTCAGCTAGCCCGAAGCAGTGCATGGAGATAGAGAAGAAAGCAAAGAACATCTTTAGTGTATCAGAAAGCCAACTCTTCAGGCTGGCAATTTCAATATGAGGACGAAATTCCTTTGAGAACACAGTGCTTTCCTTCACTCATCCTATGGATTATTTGCACTTAGACACACATGTCTATAAAGATATTTAAACAACTAATTCACATTTAAGCACCTAACTCCCATTTCAGCAATCCTGTCCAGCCGTTCTGGCACTTCAGCAAATAAGCTGCACCAGACCTCCGGTGTCCCCCTTCTCCTGAAGTACAGGAGCAGGTCCCCCTCGGAAGAGGTTTCTTATTGTTAGCACACTGTTGGCACATTCCTGATCTAAAACGCTCACATAAGCTGCTTTCTCTGGCAGTTCAACTCTTTACTCCTGAATGACTCTTATCAGGATCGGCTATGCGTTCCGAATCAGAGTAAATGAACAAGAAAAAATTGTTTATGACAAGTTATTTCAACATCATTTGTCCCCAGGACAGGCAACTGCAACCCAAACCACATGACCTGGACTCCTCTTATGCAGCAGCTGTTGGCCTTTGACGCCCAGCCTTCAGAAAGACTGTCTCAATTGTATCCCACGCACTTCTCCAATACAGACGGGCTCAGACAAGAGCAATGCTTCAAGCATGTGCTATCACGTTCCCTGCTTACGTACTGAACTGTACAATGAAAAGGCGTTCTCTTTTCTTCATAAGGTGAGAAGAAGATAAAGATAGCACTGTAACAGAGCAGAAATCCAGCTCTTCAGCATTCCTGCTTAGGAGCTCAATGAATTTATGCCACAGAAAACTGAGGTACCAGCAAGTACTTCCTGGCTCACCCTCAAAAACACTTTCTGAAAACACTGCCCTTCTGGCCTATGTGACTTCATGTGCTTTATTCTCAGCTCACCTACCAAACACCAAAACATTTTGTCTTTTCACACAAGGGGGAGAAGTCCCTTCAGTCTCTCTCAGCAAGTTAGAGAGAAGAAAAGCTATAATGAAAAAGGACAAAATTGTATTTGCCTTTTAAAACTATCTATAAGTATTGAGTAGCCATACTCTTCAGTTTTTCAAAAACATTTCTGAAGTCTTAACTGCTGAAATAACTACTGGCTTACTCTCACCCAGATCAAAATGCACGTTCACAGGGAAAAGAGGAATTCCTTTGAGTTACTCCTGTGATTATCTGTAGGTTAATGTAGAGATTAACAAATCTAGCCAACAGAACTACAGTAACTTGTTCCTCTAAAAATATGCAGACCTTGAATTTGCTTTACATAGAGTCAGTTAGGTAACGCCACCGAAAAGTGTATGCATATTGGTTCTAGGTCCCTTGGCAAAACTACAGTTTCAGCAGCTCTACAGTTGATGTGCAGAGGAGGCACATATTTCACCACTCCGAAAACAAATTCTCCAGACTGAGTGGAACACATGCCACCCTGCACCTGAAATGAAAGACATGCCCTGACTTCTTCTAGCTAGGAAGTTTAGTCCAACATTTAACTCCAGTTCACTAATGGCCAGTTAATGTAGGCTAACAAGTATAAAAAAGCTAAGCCACATGATCTGCATTCATTTGTTCCTGAACACATGTTCCCCTCCACACAGTCCTGGTACAGTCAAGGTTTCAAGTGAAAAGAACCCTCTGCCATTTCTCCCCCCACAGGGTTTTTGTTGTTGTTTTGGTCTTGTTTTTCTCCAAGGTCTAGACCGGCCCTTGCAACATAAAGCACATTTCCAGAGATTTTCTCATCTGAAATGAGAAGAGATTGCTACTTACATAGTCTGACCTAGCAGTTAACGTGATCAGAGAAATTTCTAGTCCAACTTCCTGCAAATAACGATGGCAATGTCCACTAACTTGATAAGTGAAGAGGTCATCAAAAAGAGCAGCCACCTGACATTACCTATAGGCAACCCAAAATATCATTGTCTTATCCCAATCTAAACTCTTTAATAGATGAAGAGAACTGGATTCTGACAGCTAGGTAGAAGCTGATGAGCCAGGAGCCTACGTTCTAGTTTTCAGAACACATAAATACTTCAAGTTATTTTCAAAAGACTGCTGGGACTGCACAACACAGCATACAAGCTCACCATGGGGATGTGTGGAAGCAAGCTCTGTGTATCTCCGAAATCAATACTGCACTGTAGTAAGCGTTAACAAAAGCTTTACATATGATAGAAATAAACACAGATCCAAAATTAAGGATATTCAAGCCAATGAAGGAGAAGGGAGAATTAACTGCAAGCCTTTTTGGTATGCCTGTAAAATATACTCTTCAAAGCTAATTCCCTGTGAATTAAAGTGGTCATTCAGGGGCCCAGGCCTACCATATCAAGAGCAAAACAGTGCCATTCACAGCCGCACATGAATGCAAGGCTAGAATTACAAATGCAGTTTGACAGGGGGAACCCAGAGCTGTCAAGCCTGTTCTGTTTGCCTAATTTCATTACAATGGCACAAATGCTTTCATTTGTCACACTCCAGCTTCATGTGTTTATCTCCCTTTCATTAAACATGACTTTAACAAATGATTGTTCCATAGTGCCAAGTTCTCAAGCGCCCCTCAGAATTGAGATTTTTATTTTGGGGAAGGATGACAGAATGCATACTGAGCATTTGACTCTTGATATCCTCTGGTCAGGGTGGCATAAACTCAACTGAAATATCATCTCCTGTAGGAATTATTTACATCTACCGGTGAAGCAGGAGCACTGACAGTCCCACCAGTGTTAGTCATTAGTTACCAGGGATTTCATCTGATGCCATGCTTCAAATTAAGCTGTGCTGACTGCCCATTAGAAATCTCTGGGCATTTTTTCATAAGCAGGTACTTGCTAGCGTATTTTCAGCCAAAATTACTCTGAAAACTCCAGCTGTGCTTCCACTGTTACTCCAAGCGCTTTTCACCCCGTTGTAGTGTTCTGTTCCAGAGGGAGTGATATTGTGAGAAGCAGAAGATACTTCATTCACAAGGAAAAAAATACCATCAACAGGAAGCAAGGAGCTACACAAAGTGCAAGCTTTCATGGTTTCTATGCAGATGGACTTAAAAGCACAGACACAACTGCTCACCACTTGAATTTTTAATGCCAGTCATACAGATGGCTGAGTGAAGAAAAAAACATAAGTTGTTGGGACAGCACCTTATTTCTAAATTTAAAGTTGTTTAATTCTGCTCTTATTTCTTAGCACCGAGGAGACAGTAGAGATTGGAATAATAGCACCTTGACAAACGTTTTTCTGAGCTATAGTTGACAGATATTAGTCAGAGATTATATTCAAAACTCTCTGCTTCAAACCAAGAATAGCTCTTAAAATGAACTGAGAGGTAATTTGGCATAGTAAGGTTGAAGGTCGTCAGGAGAAGACCTTGGTACAAATCCTAGAGTATTTCCTCCTGCCCTGTGACCTGAATACCTCTAAAAGGACACAACTACTCTGATCAAAGGCAACAAATCAATTAACTCTACATAGTAAAAGCCTACTGTTTCCAAATTGGTATCCCATGAGTGTGTTTATGGTCAGTGTGAACAGTAATACCCATCTACCTTTAAGTGTAATTTCAATGCTAATCCATCCTTGCTTTCTAGAAGCCCTTCCTCCTGTGTCATACTAGAGGATGCGCACTAGAGCAACACCTCATTACACTAGCACATTCCAGAGAAAGATTAGATCAAGACCCATGGTTTGTAAAGCCACATATGCAAATTCAGGATTACTTAAATTTTGATCTCTGTTACAGAGAGGGTGACTGCTCTCTGGGAAAGGAGATGGGGGAATACTGCTGACCTGAGCCTCTGATAGGTTCTGGAATATACAACTACTTCTGTGGCTTTTTCAGACAGATGCAAGTTCAAAGCTGTTAGTGCCAATTGTAATGGCACTTAATCCTACTACAGAAAACTGAACTCCTCAATAGCTCTACAAAACCTGATTTGAAATCCTATACCTTTGTGAAGAAGTGTTTTTTCCCCATGGGTGGAAGTTACTTAACACAAAGGTCTGAACAACTTCCAAGGAAGAGAAATCAACATACACCTACAAGGAAAATGTCCTTTGGTAAGTTAAATTGTGATGAGTTTCACAGGTAACTGGAAGTTTAACATTATTCTTTAAATAAATAAATAAATTGCATAACAACAGGGTGAGTGAAACGCAAGCAAGATTCACCCTTTGCCTCTGTTTAGAACCAGCTGAAATTGTTTTGAAAGTTTTCTTACAGAAAATCACCACGCACATGACAACAGCCAGTTCTTGTGATAAACCTGTACCAGCTCTGAACTTCAGAACCCATGGGCACTCCTTTGATCCAATGACATTCAACTCTAAATGAAATTACCAAACCAAACTAAACCAAAGCAAAACCCAGTCATCCCATGACAAATTCATCTGCCCTTGACCAAACGTTGATAGTTATTGATCTTGCTGCTGTTGTGAATTAGGGCCAGGTTTCCCAAGGTTCCCTCCTAATACGAGAAAGAGAGCATGGCCACTCTAACAAGGCCAACTAGGCTAAATGAAACCTACAGGGAACTGCATTGCACACTGCCAAGTCCAGAGGATGGACGGATCCGTCCATCTTACTGACAGCACAAGTTTGATGTATGCCAAGTTTAAGCACTTTTTTCCTCTCTAAAAGAAATTGTTGAAGGAAGAGCAATTAGGTTGTGACACTCTACAGAACTCTATTCAGTCACTGGACTTGCTTCACTATGGTATTTTACACGTCTTGCACGGTACCAGGCCCAAACTAAGTAGGCAATTTAAAAGCCCAGGAGAAATTAAAACTTCTTCCCTGATATTTTAAAGCACAGTAATTCTCCACAGCTTTGTGTGTCTACCACGCTATGAATAGCTCTCTCATTGCAAATTCACCATATTGTGAAAAGGAAAGCCTCACTACTTCTAAAAGGCTAGAGAAAAAGATTACAGTTTTATCATCAATTAGCTGTCTGGATGTTACCCCGTTCTATTTACCTCTTCCTCATGGGAAGTCCATAAGTGCCAAGGGGAAAAATTAAAAGAAAATTGAAGAACAACAAATCCCAAACAAGCCAAGACATTTCTTGTGTTGCCAGAGAGTCTAAAAACCATCAGAGAGAGACAAAATCCAAAGAATGAAATGAAGAAAAACCTGATGGCCCAAGAGGAAAGAGAATCTTTTAATGACAAAAATCTCTCAAAGGTTTAACGTACCTTACTGTTACGATTTACACAAATTCTTCTATCCAACCTGAACTAATCTAGGAGACATTGTGCTTCACCATGTTATTACTAGAAAGTAAAATTTCCAAGTGCTAATGGCAAAACACAACTGCCCAGAGCTCAAGAACCAACACATGAAGTTACCACAGATGCAAAATGGGAGCCTCAGGCACAGCAGGGTGCGAAACATCATGGGAATACTAGTTTCAGACCTACAGGAGTGGAAAAAGAACAGAAGCAAAAGGGAGAAGAGATTGGCCTGATGGCAGTAACTTCACCTGTTCCCTTAAGACACTGCAACAGTAAAAATATCAAGCAACTTTTTTTTTTTCCTCACAGCAACAATTGAAGCAAACTGTAATCCATGCACAGACACACACGCAGAAATTCAGACTGCCTCCATTAAAACGCAGCTCAGTTCCCAGAATGATGAAAACAAGTGAATATTATGTTCTTGAGAATGGACTGGGGAAATAAATTAATTCCTGCATACTTCTATGTGCTGGAGCGATCTACTGATACAAGGTGCTGATGGTACATGAAGGGAAGCAGAAGCCTGAGATTTAACACTTATTTACAGTTTTTGCAACTGAAGAGGTCTGTGATTGCTTCAACTTCAGCAACCACCATCTGAAGATGGGCATCATGGAAACAATATTACATCAGTCCCTAACTTCATTAAACATTTTTTTTTCCCATGTCCTGGAATCATGCATCAGCTGTAAAAACAATAAAATGTCTGTGAAGAGTTAAAATAACCTAAAAATCTCTGTGAAGAAATGAAGGGATTCCACACATTTATAAAAAGCTAGCTGCCCTTATTGCAGCCTGGAGAGAGAAATATTCCAGCAGTTACTTTCTGTACCAGTTGGGAGCCTAAGCATTATACTTCACCACATCTGAATGTAAAGACAGTAATTCAGCCTCCACTAACAAACTGCATTAATTTCTACGGTCAAAGCACCATCTCAAAGGGAAGAGCAAAGTTCATTAACAGGTGAGAGGTTGAAAAATATTTTTTGATTCCTATTCTACCTGGTCCTCCAGACTCAGAGGATCTATACTTACACATGCCTTCAGCAGAAAAAAGGTACAGGTAGTTCAGAATGATTCCTTTCTCAAGTAGCAAGACTTTGGTGCCATTTCGGGTTCAATCTGAACTAGCTCTTCCCCCAGTAAGAGTTGATCTTTGTGGGCAAGGTCCATAACTGGCATTCTTATACCAAAGCTAGGATCGTTTTGGTCAAGAAAACTTGCCATGAACACTTTTTTCTTACAGCCTGTAAGGTTAAATATTACTGATTCTGTTCCAACTTGCACTGTCTGAAGAAACTGATGTGACAGGAATTAACTTTAGGATTTTTGGATTTCCCATTGTGCTCTACACAGTTCTATAAACTTATCTAGGATTTTGACGTGATTTCCATCAGGAGGATTAAACAATGCTACAAATCCTACTTATGCTACCATTTCAGAATGCACACAAGTACAGGTAGGCTATGAATGCAACTGTTTCCAGGAGGCAACACTATACTCTGAAGCACCAGGCTGAGCCAAAGCTCCCTCTGCAACGCCTTTGACCAACACTCTTCTGCTGACATCCTTAATGTTCCCAACTTAGACAAAGTTTTTCAGGGCAGAAAGAGTCCATGTGTATACTGACAGCTCATATCTCTCCTGGGAAGACTACAAACACCAAATAAAGATTCAGGTACAGTACGGCTTGACATTAGCCACCCCATAGTCCTGCTCCCTATTGCATCAGCTTCTCTGAGGCAGTCATTTAACAGATGACAGGTAACCGGCATCCTGAGCAGCAGGCTTGTATCAGAAGTATGAGTAACTCCTTGGCATACAGGTCACCAGCACTGTATCTTAGAAAAAGAACACTGGTTACAGTCTCTAAGAAAGTACCAAATAGATCTATTTTAATCTATTGCTAATGTTTTTGATCTAGTATGTGCTTATGACAGAATAAACCACCAGAGTGCTTCAGGAGCTCAACTGAGTGATCCTGTCCTACCACTATAAAGGCCATCACTGCATGCTGTCCAGCAAGTGTGATCTAAAAGCGACAGCACAGCACAAAACTCCAACTCACGCAGATGAGCAGGGCTGTTTGTTCAAGCCAGCCCCCAGTTTACACACATACATAGGCTTCTTCAATCCCTCTCTCCTTCCCTTAGGGCACAATGCAGCCTGACTCTCCAACTGAAATACACAACACACTGAACAGGTCAGTGGACACAACTCTGCTTTAACCTCTCAGCCCCAGCATTTCTGCTACCATGACCTCTGACATGGAACCATTATACTTCAACAGCGTTTGTTCCCAAGACCTGGTAAAAAGGCAAAGACAGAAGAATTTCCTTTTGATTTTCAAGCCTAGACCTACAGAATTTGCTCTGACGGGATATAAGCAAATAATGCAAATAAACTGAGCGTTGGATGGTAGCAAGGTCCTTATCACAGATAGGTAAATCAGCCTACTTTCCAGCCTCTGCCACTCATCTGCCCTTCATTCTCCTGGGCAAGTCACTTCATCTCTGCGTCAATTCCTCATATGAAAAGGGGACACATTTGGCCTTTTAAGTGCTGTGCCATTAGATTACCTGGAAAGAATCTCAAAAAAACCCCAGCTCACAGTAACAGTGATCCAATAAAGGCTTCCTGCCCTATCATCTCAGGTTTTCCCAAAACCAAAAGTTAACTAAGACTCTTGGTGAATGAAGCTATTTCTCAAGTTCATATTTAAGTTATGGAAGTATGACAAGCACTGTACAACCCAAGTTAAGATCAAAATCATCTCTATAATCTATCACACACAAAGCCATTGGTTCAATTCGTGAACTATCGAGGAAATTAACAGGGACATACTGGATCTAGAAACATCTTGAAACAACTTGGCAGTGCCTGTCCACTCACATTTGAGGTGGCAGTGTTAAGGAGCTTTAAGAAAAAAAAAAAAAAAAGCAATGTAACTTTCAGAGGAGCTAATGAATGAGGGGAAGAAAATGTCCATCATTTTCTAAAAAGCAGCGGTTAAACAGCTAGTAAATTCTCACGGCCTTGTCAGAATGAAACCACTTGACACAGAGCAGTATTTTGTTCAGCTTTGAGGCCCGTGCTTAAAACCAGAAAGTAACTCTAGGTAACAGAAGGACTTCGAGGGCCCTTCCAAAAACTTGGGATGAAATCCCAAAGCTCTGGGAGAGCAAGGCGAGCACCTGTTTTCCTGAACAGTCAATTTTTTTATGCTGCATACTTTACACAGAAGCTGCATTATTCTGGAGAAGCTGCATTCCAGCCAAAAGTGCACAGTTAATGTTTTTTGCAGCCCCCAGCCTTCAGTGATGGATGACCGTTTTATAATGAAATACTTTATGCTCAATCAACTTACAAATAACGGATGTTTTATCACACTGAATTAAAAAGAATGTTTTTAACAAAAAAAAAAAAAAAAAAAAGGCAACAGACAAGAGGATCAGTGATGAGCAGAAGCAGAAGTTATTCCTGTTAAGGGTGGTTAAAAAAAATAATAATCTGACTGATGTTTCACTTTAACTCTTTCATTGCTCTCCAATAACAAGTGAAAATTACGCACAAGCTAGCATTTCCTCTGAAAAAACCTACATATAAGTCTTAGTCCAGACTATTGAGACATGAGAATATAAGGCTTCTACAAAAAAGTTTTGGTTCATAACATCTCAATTAGGTTTCCAAAAAGCTAAGGCTAATAACTAAGCACTGTCTGAAGATAAACCTTTCAAAATACTTTAATCTCTCATGCCCATTCAGCACTACAAAAAGAATTCCTCAGACACCCCTTAATCAGCTGTGGGGTTTTCTCCTCCTAGCACTGCATCTACCTGTCAATGCTGAGTGATAAACTGGAGAAGTAAATGCCCTGCTCTCAGACTACTGCAATTTCTAGATCAAGGTTTGGAATGAAACACCTAAATTCAACTGAGAGTCTTATTCAAGACTCAGCGCCCGCTGTTGTACCACAACTGTTACTACTGTTACACACTACTGGTCAAGAAACTCCAGATCTTACAAGGCTGCATCTGAATCAATGCTAGCTCTTGTAAAAGCACGTAACAGAAGTGCTCATTGTGCCTTTTCTCCCAAATAGCACATGAAAAAAATCTCTAACCTAGTCCAAACATGCCAGAATGTCTCTTCATTCTCGTATTACCTTACGCTTTTAGGAAAAGAGTCTCTTCTAGTAGGAATAAAGCAATGGAAGAATGCAGAAGAGCATGAGATGCAGTGGACACAAGCTGCAACAAGGGAAATGCCAATTAGATATCGTGAAAGGCATTTTCTAAAGAAGGGTGGTCAAATACCGTAACAGTTTGCTCACAGAAGCTGTGGGAGCTCCATCCCTGGAGATATTTGAAATTCAGCTGGCTCTAATCCTGAACACAATCTCACTTCCAAGCTGGTCCTGCTTTCAGCAGGGGATTGGAGCAGATGACCTCCAGAGGTCTCTTCCTACCAAAATTATTCCAATTCTGACTTGTGCTTACCAGAGACAAAAAAACCCTCTGACATTGTACATTATGAATGTAGCCACTCCAACATTCACCGAGTGAAGAGTTTCCCTTCCCAGATCTTCTACTGGTCAGTAGCAGCAATAATTAAATACAAAGCAGGAGCTCATTCCAGAACTATCCCTAGAAAACATTCACAATTTTCTGAATCAAGTCTTCTAAACAGAAGCTGCACACTCAGGCTGTAACTGAACTGGAAGAAAAAAAAACCAACCACCAAAAAACAAACCCACAGTTTACCATATCTGGGGACTTCCAGAAAACTAGCAGAAATAGAGCATGTTCCTCCTGTCTTCTCTTAGAAAGACATGGCATCTGCTGTAGACATTAAGGTCATCAAACAAACAGCACCTTGGTCCTGAGTCACAACTTCAGACTTAAAACAATTCCCCTGGTCGCACTGCAACCACCTCAAGCTCCACTAAGTTCAGAGTTAATTTATGGAGCCTTCACAGTACTGTTTGAAGCACTGCAAATATTAATCAGTCCAAGATTTCAGTCACAAAATCAATTCTCCTCCTTTCCCCATTCCTCAGCTGAAGGCTGGCACTCAATGAATCAGACCAAAGGGAGAATAGAGTTTCCAGCACCTGCTTCAGCTTTTAAGTTTCCAATTGAAACTGCTGTTGTGATCTGGCAGCAGACAGTCTGAAGATGTCATTTTCCTGCTCTGTGAAGGACTGAATCACAGTACAAAAAGAATTCAAATAGAAAAATGAGTGAAAAGAGCAGCAGCGGGCAAAGGAAGCCACAACATAACTTAATATGGCCAAAGAGAAAGAGCAGCTGAAGACAGTGTGCTACAAAGTACCATGTCCCCTCTTCAACAGAATATCTTATTCATCCTCTGCCTCATGATGATTACTGTGGGCAGTGCTGAGTATGCACTATTTTCCACATTTGTGACAATGCTCGTTCAAAGAATGGTGTAAAATACAACTCAACACTGTTGTGTGATTTGGAATCACTTTATTACTAGACATTATAAGCTAGGATTGTTTAACACAGTACCTTTAGGATTTTACATCTAGAAACATAAAATACATTCCCTTGAGAGGAAAGTCAGCAGGTTCATTTTATACCAGCACACTGATGGGAAGCTTCCTGCTTTTACATAAGGACACACTGATAACTCAAAAACATAATTCAAGACATGCTCTTCTCATGCAGAGAAATAAAGTCAAACACATTTATTCCGCATTATAATAGGTCTCTTAACAAGTGATTGCAAAACAAACAAGAATATACCTACAAGTAGATTTCTTCCACAAACAGGAAAGAAACCCTCACTCTTAGCACAACAGCCTGCTTAAAAAAACAAAACAAAACTGGGCGGGCCACGGCCTTTGGCCCTGGTCAACAGAGCATCTGTACCATCTCCCTTACAAATCTAATTTAAGCCTAGAAGTTAGAATGGCAAAACTCCTAAGATGAATGCAGCTTTATTGGGGTGACAACCTTGCAAATGGCAGTGACCACAGCCTTAGGTAAGCTGCACCTACAGACTACTTAGCAGCAATTTAATTTTGGTTTAGATTTGTTACTAGCATAGGACAAAAAAAAGGTGTGAAGGGACTGTATAACAAGGTTGCAGAAATACAAGTGTCTTAATTGTTTTGAAGACACTAAAAAAAAAATAATAATCTCCTATATACATCCCATCAACACCCAACCTTATTTAATCTCATTCCCTTCCCCAATATGACCACCGAGATCTAATTCTTCTTCCAGCCTCCTTGGTCTCAGAAACTGCTCACTGAAATTTCCCAAAATGCTGAAGAGGCAAAAAGAAAAGTGGCGAAAGGGTTAACCCACAGATGGGAGAAAGTTTCCCTGGAAAATTGGAACACATGCTGTGGCTGTGACTAAATTTCACACTGGTTCTGTTGAGTACAAACATCCACAACTGTGCACATTTGAGAGAGTCAGAGAAAAAGAAATGCTCCTTATATATTAGCTTCACCTGCTAGGTTCCTTCAACTGGACAATGACGTGCTCTAGGGAACAGCAGGATCCTTCAGATTCACTTCACTTTTCAAGCAGAGAGGGATGAGGTGCCAAAGCAGGGAGGGGTGGGGGTGAGGCTACTTCCTTCCCTTCCCTGCTCCCACATTTTTTGGAAAATAATGGAAAGCCAAGCCTATGGTCTGGCAGAGTTGATTCCACTGCTTAAGACTAAATGTGTCAGCACAGAAGTCACCTGAGCTGACACTGAAGACATCTGTGCCGAGTACATAAAAAAGGGGATTGTACAGAGTGAACAAGGAAGGGCATGTGACAGCGCACACACATGGATTTTAAAGATCAACTGATTATGTTTTAAACAAATAGGCAGCACTTAGCTGGTCAGAGGTAACTACACAGTGGAGATTAAGAATTACCAAGTTCAACCAGCACAGAACCACAGAAAGGTTTGGACTGGAAGAAGTAGGTCTCTGGAGGTCACCTACTCCAACCTCCTGCTCATCCAAAGTCCGTGCTCTGGAGTTCTACCAGGTTGCTCAAGGCCTTGTTCAGTCAAACTTCAAAATTCTCCATGGATGGAGATTCCACTCTCTCTTCTGATGTCCCAGTATTTCACTCTCTCTAGAAAGTATTTCGCCCTATGCCCAACTGGAATTTCTCCTGTTAAAAATTCATCACTATGGATCTCTTGGCCCCTCTGAGAAGAAGTGGCTCTGCCTTTTCTATAATCCTCCTTTAGTTAGTGGAAGACTGCAATTAGGTCCTCCTCAGCCTTTGCCACACTAAATAAACCTACACATTTTTACAAGACTACTGCTATGGGCCTGTGCGATGAACAATGTGTTTGAAAGCAGTGCACTGCAAAAGGAATGAGCAGAGCAGCCTGCGATCCTCTGGAGTCAACAGTGGAAAAAATGCAGTATTTCACGATGCGGAAGATTCTCACAGAAGTTTTAACCAGTTACGCACACTACAGTTAGAAAACCACTTCTTAAGCTTCAGAAGTGATGGGCTACGATCTATTCTACTTGTTCATAAAGAAAGATGGGGGGAGTGGCATACTGTTTTCATCCACATTGGTAGGAAGACAAGGCAATGAAGAACCGTTTTACTGGAGAGCCACAACAGTGTTTTAGGGAATACCTCCATGTCTGGAGGAAGTTTGGCAGACTGCATGGACAAAATGAACAATATTTAAACCTGTAATAGGGGGTTTTATTTTAACTGAAGACTGTTCTGTTACAGAATGGCAGGGAAGAGTTAAAAAAAAAAGGAAAAAGGAAAAAATAAAAGATGTATCTTCACTGAAAGGAGAGATCTCAAGAGGGGTTATCAATGCCAAAAGACAGGTAAAGAGAGGCTAGCATTTATACTTATCTTCCCTACATAATCAGTAAATAACGGTAGATCAAATATAGAACAACGCTTTCTTCTCCTCAAAGCATTTTTCACTAAACTACACAGGGAGAAGCAGAAAGCTGGCAGACAAAGTATCTAAAAGTAGAAATAGATATATGATTACTGTCATCTCCAGGATGCCCAGCACTGTGCCAGGTAAGGACAGAAAACTTCTGCTCTGCCATTTTCATAAGGGCATTATTATGTGTCCATATTTAAAAAGAAGGCAGGTGGAAAAGACTTTCATTAACCAGATCAGTCTTACCTGTTTTATTGCCTCTACTTCCCAAATGCTCACAAAGTTCTGTTCAAGTACATAGCGACCATTTTCTAGTCATGCCTCCTTGACAGTAAGTGTGGGGTGAGCAGATGAGAGTAAATCACTGCATCAGTTTTCGCTATCCATTTCACTATATAAACTAACTTAAAAGGTTACAAAAGACCCTAAAAGCAAGGTATTAATCACTTGCTCTCACCATGGCTACATAACAGACTTCCCAGCTGATCTAAAGTACCTACTTCCACACTCCAAATTATCTTCATTAATGGACACACCAACTTCAAAAAAAAAAACAAAACCAAAACCCCAAACAAACTACCACCAAAAAACCCCCAAAAACGAAACAAAAAAACCCAGCCCAAACCAATGTCCTTCTTTCCCTAGTGTCCTCTTCCAACAGAATTAACCAAGAGTACAAGTAAAACAGACATGATTCATCCCTGAGTCATATCACATGAAAGTAAAAGTACTTTGTGAGTTTATTTTCTTTAGCTGAATTGCAATCGGGTGTTCATTTATATTCTTTTACATACACTGACAGTGACTTGTACTTCTTGTCCCAACTACCTACCACAGTGCTTACACAAGCAGTGTATACTTGCACCTAATCTTTGAATTTCAAAGATTAAAGAACTGCAGTTAGCGACAGACCCTAATGAGACATCTCTCTCTGTCCCAGAGAGAAAGGCCACCTAGAATCTAGCTTTGTTCTGAACTGGATGCTGTTAAGATGTTAGCTAAGAAACTGATAAAAAGATTTCTTAAAATAAAAAAAAAATTAAAAAATTGTTTCCACACACCATGAAAAATAAATCCCTTAAAAAGACCACCAAGTGCAAATCACAAACTTTATTACAAGCAGAACACAGTGGAAGACATTCAGACTCAGGGGTGTGGGTGGGTAACTTCCAATAATTCAAAGTATGTTGTCGTGCAGTCCCCATCCTGGAGTTATTAAAAAGCTACCTGGACATGGACCTGAGCAACCAGCTTTGGGTGGCCCTGTTTAAGCAGGAGAGATTGAACCAGACAACTTCCAGAGGTCCCTTTCAAGCTCAGTCATTCTGTGATTCTTACAATTCTACCTTGGCAGCCATGCTACTGAAAATGTTTCATAAAGGCTCAGCTCCAAAGAGAATCTTGCAATTACCAGGGGCTTAGTTTTCTGCTGAGGATTTCTATACTTTAGATTTACAGAGGGCCACTTGAAAAAATGAAACTTCAACGATGCAAAGCTCAAACTATTTTAAATAACTCCAAAATTAATTAGCAAATGTCTCATGACTTAACGGGTTTTACTAATGGCTGCCAATGCATCAAAAACCAGTAGGAGTGGAGAGCTTATTTATATGAGGAACCTTAAAAAGAACAGCTAGTATACAAAGGGGAGGGGGCAAATTACTTAATAGCATATCAGACTCTGCAGTCTTTATTCTTTTTATACGCATGAATGATTGGTGTGGGTGCCCAGCAAGACAGACTTCAGAGGAGATTAGAAACTGACCTATAATTCAAGACATCAATATTTATTATTAACCATGCCATCTGGGAAAGCTCCTATAGTGTGTTTGATTTTGGGCATGTTTCCTTTTAACTTCAGGAATTTCAGACATTAAAGGTAACTTTTAGAAAGGAGACGATGAAAGTTAATTTTGAAATTAGCTTTTATACCACCTTAACATTTTCCTCCTTCAATAACTATTATCTTGTGGGAAGCATTTTTGATTTCTCCTTGAAAGTGTATGCAGCTGCTTTGCTTATAAAGAAGCCAAGTTCTTCAGACTAGTAGAACAAAACAAAAATTTGTATTTTTAGACTTTGTTCAATTCTAAATCCTTTTATTCAAAATGCTATACCTCATTTATTAACTGAATTTACAGACATTTATTTACTTTAGAAAGTAATTGGTGGGGAGCATTTAATAAACATCAGACCCTTACACTTTACTTGTTACTATACAAATGATGTATGATGACATTCTAAGATAATTCAGCTGAGAATTACATCTGCCTTAACTGTACTAATAGGTGATCATCAGTCACTAAGCCATGCTGTTACTCGTTGCATAGTCAATGCTGTATTTCACAACAAAACCCCAAAAACCAAAAAGCACCCAATACTTCTGCTTCACTGTATTCTAACTAGCTCCTGCAACCACTGAACAAACATCAGTGTATACAAACGTGCACTATTCGGACAGCAAGCAACTAGGACGTAACAAAGCACTGTTCACAGACTAACAGAAATCACAACTGCGGCCTACTTAAATTAATTTTTTCCAAGATAAGTAACTACCTCAGAAATAATCTGACTACCGTATGAACAGACACCAGGTAAGCTAACAAAATAATCTCCTTGCCTCCTCATTAGTAGGCTTTTTAGAAGCAACAATTAAGTATCTTGCTTTGCTCTACATTAAAATTTTAATTTCCTGGAGTAAGTCCTAGCAATTTCTTAGCTTTCTAGTATGCTTTCAGAGTAACAACTTAGCAATCCAGAAGACATCAGACTTTAGAGGATACATGGGTCTTCCTATACATACTAGAATTTCACTGCTTTCCAAAAAATCTTTTGCACTGTCCTGTTAGCCACTGAAGAGCTATAGCAGTGCTAGGGAGAGGGCTTGGCATGAGGCTGGGCAGAAGGTACATCAAAGTCAGAGAGGAAAATGCAGGAATGTCAGGGATCTATCACTATTACTCAGTAAAATCCAAAATCTAGATAAAATAAACCAACATAAATTGATTTGATAAATCATTAACAGGACAGCAATTGTTTTGACAATCTTATAATTTTGTATCAAGCAATCTTATTCCAGAACCAATGACAATATACAACAAAAAGAACCCAAACGTATAAGACTAAAACATACACTTCAGCAAGCCTCATACTTGGCATACTTTGAATTTCCTCAGCTACAACCAGATTTATTCTATCAGAAATTGTATATGGTCTCCGAAGAACTAGTGCATGACCTTGCATCTCTTATGAGAAGTCACAGCTGTATTCCCACATTGACTGATAAAGACAACTGAACAGGCAAGCGGAGTCCCATCCCCTCTTTGAAACAGGCCAGACATTTTAACTCATTTCACTGAAAAATTACTTGCTGCCATCAAATTAAGCATTTCTGGCTTTCTATTACATGGTTCAATACAAAACAGATCACATTTAAAGTGCCAGACAACTTTGCACCCTGATCCCAAATGACAAAAGGTAAGAAAAATACCATGAGGTCTCATACATCCCCTCTTAAAGGCAAATGTCCTAGCAACACAGATTTAGTGTGGTCAGAATTGGGTTAAGTCTCAAAGAAGATGCACTCCAAAAGCAGAAGTCTTTTGAAGTTTTGAAGAAATGTCAGGTACAAAAATTAAAAAAAGGTGAGAAGATACAGGAGCTGAGGAAGCAGAATAGCTGGTTAGAAAAAGTATGGTTAATAAAGCTCAGGAGCAGCAAGAAGGAAAAAAAACCCCACCTTGTTGGAAGAACTTATGGTTAACGTGGCCAATGTATCCAACTGATACTTCGAGCAACAGAGAGGCTCAGAGTTAGCAAGTGACCAATAATATCTGTCCCACTGCACAGAAAGTCTAGTCTTTTTTAGTCACTAGTGTGATATTAAACAGACATCCTCCCAAGCCCTGTCTAGGTAAGCACTTCAACTTGAAATGCAACTTTCTGCTCTTATTAATATTAAAGAAGTCAGTATGACAAACTGCAAGTCCTCCTTCCACAGAGATTATCCCTCTTCGGAGTTCAAGTATACTTTAGATAAGGACTCCATTTCTTTTTCTGAAAATTTAAGTGAAAAATAAGATCTACTAATAAAGCACTTCTGAATGTGTGCCAGGTACAGCTCAGCAAGCTCTGTCCCTCACATCCAACTCTGCCTCTCCAGCCCACAGCTCTGGTTTAACAAATCTGTCCCTTTGCACCACATTCCAGTAAGAATTAACCTGGCCACAATGCAGGTTATTTCCCACCCTGTTAAACACTCCTGGTCCAGCCGTGTTGGGTCTATATTTTCATCTTTTCTCTGTGAGTGAGCTACTGAAAGCGTCTCAAAAAGAAGCACTCTCAATAAAAGCTTCACATTTTGTGTTTTTAACTAAAAAGATTTGAAGTGCAAATAGCAAATGATAGCCATAAAAAGCTTAAAATCTTAGCATCTAGATCTTAATATTTCCTTGCCAACTTTTGCATGGCCTCTTCAGCTCACACTAAGATTTCTTCTAGGATAAGCAAGGAAACCTGTACTGCTCGCTGCAGCATCTTGCAACCTGTAAGCTTTAACAGGCACTGATCAGATTGTGAGAATTTAGGAAATGATCTAAGTTTAATCTTCTGCCTCCAGCATCTAGACACTGATCAACTTTACCTTTGATCTCTCTTCCCTCCCTGCTCAAAATGGGCATGTCACCAGGGCTGGGGTTGGGAAGTCATCTCTTCAGAGCTATATACACAGACACTCCTTGCCCAGACCACTGTTTTCTGCTCAGTTTCTTTAAACAACCCCTTCTTAATCAAAACCAGTAAATAACCCATCAAAACCAATTCCTCAGAGATCTCTGTCACACACATAAGGAAAAAAGACAGCTATTTTTCCAAACTGTTTTAAAAGAAGCCTCTGTTATTTTGAAATAGCAGGTTAATGCTCATTAGCTCAGTACTAATTAACTGTCTTCCTATTCTATACCTTGAATGTTTGCAGACAGTATGTTAATTGGCACCCTGCAATGGGAGGATCAGAGCAGACAACGAGGAGGACCTCCTGTCTCCTCACAGTACAGCAAGGAAGCTGTGCAATTCCTCCTGCCGTTGAGTGCAGTGTATAAATGTATCTGTGCTTCCCCCAATCTTTTAATTCAATTTTTTAAGCCTCATTTAGGTTGCTTGGCACATGCTGTGTCCAGCTAGAAAAATCATTACTACTAATCCAAAAAAGGTAAACTCCATTGAACCGTATGATAAGTATCCCTTGCACTCCTGTTTCTTCCTAGCCTGTCCTGCAATTGTGTCCCAATCTGCCAGCATTAACACAGATACACAGCGGTATTTATTTGATGCCTATTCCACCAAGCTGTATTCACACTAAATCCTCCATGTGTATTTAATAAATCACACTAGTTAGGTGGGCAGGATTAGTTCCAAGTCACCTAATGACTATATCATGAGCTGCAGTATTAAAGGGATTAATATTAATCTTAGCCATTTCAATTCACTGCGAGAGGCCAGTCCCTGCTCCAACAGGAGCCGCAGCAGGCAACGCAAGAAATTCTAAACAAGAGCATGAAGATTAATGAGGGTTTCCTCATTCTGCCTCTGAGTCTTCTCTACCAGGATACAGGGCAGCGAATCCCCAGCAAAGACAGGCTCATAAATAAACACACAACACCACAAATACTTTGAGCAGCTGAGCCCAGCACAGAGCTGTTTTCACTCACTATCTGCTTCTCCTGTAACCCACACCTCCAAGCACACTCAGGAATGTGAAAGGCTTACACTGCGGACAATTTGTTTTCGTTCACATAAAAGCACACACCTCGTTACTCATAATAAATTACTCATTTAAAATGAGTTTGTGGAACTAACAGCTAAAATGAGCTGTGTTCAGAGAGGACGAGAGCAGCAGGGGAATTTGAAAGGGTAACTCATTGCACTGAGGTTAAAGAGGATGTCAGACTCCAACAGATTTGACCTGCTTTATTCTTGGCAAGAATCATCATTACAAACAGAAGGAGTTCTTAAAAACGGCGAAAAAGCCCTTTCTACAGCGTTCATGTTAATCTAAAACGTAAAATGGATGGATACAAATAAACAAACTGATTTTCTGACAGAGTGCTGCATTTCATCATAGCACCAACAAAGATCCCAAAGTGAGGGTCCTGGCCTCACCTTCACTGACATATAAAATTATCAACCACAATCACTGCACAAAAATTCCAGAAGTCAGTCTTGGTCTACTGCAAATTTATATGCAGCTGAGTGCTGAAAAAGGAGTAGCCTTTTACAGCTCACAGTTAATTCAGAGCATCACAGAAGCTACAAGAGTCAAACAGCTGCATCTTGGAGACTAGCCGGGAAAAACATTAGATGGCAAAAGGGGTAGTTGAGTCAGGAATATTCCCTGTCTTCACTGAAAAACTCTAGACTCTAAAAAAAAAAAGTCAGAGATCAGGTTAAACTGGAGTACTGGCCTGCCACAAGCTATTAACAGCTCAGCAGGTCCTCCAGGCACAACAGCAGCCTCAAAACCTCAGCATGGACACAGTGCAGAGATGAATACAGTACACCCGACTGGAAGCAAGTGGCTCACAACCAATGGAACAGGAAAAGACCACTGCATTACATATGACAGAGAAAAAGTCTTGAACTTGTGTTACACTAACATGTAAGTGATGTGAGAGAATGGTACCAGTTTATCCAAGTTTATAAACTAAACACCAGCAAACAAGGCTGAAAGTGGAAACGCATCACATGCAGCTGAGCAGATGGGAAGGGATCCATCAAGTGCAACGTCCAGCCCTTCCAGAGGCAGAATGGAGCAGAGATGGAGTTGACATTTTCTGTATCCGTAAACAATCTGCTATTCTTTCACATGAGAAATATCTGGCAGTAAGGAAGTGCACAGCTCACACTTACACCTGTTTGTCTTGTTCAGCTTTGGGAGTTTTTTTGTTTTTAAAGAAAGGACAAAGGAGGAAAATTCAAGATTCAACAAGACGCAATGTGCACAGGTTTTATGCTCGATTAACCCTCAGAGATCAAAGAACTCTAGTCCCAGTGCACCTTTTTAAAGGTAAAGGTATGCTACTGGCCATGCAGCTAAAACCATTTCAAATGCTCAAGGAAGGATTTTCTGTAGTTAGCTGTACTATTTTGGAATGGATGGAACATTTTACATTCCAAACTCACATTCAGATATAGGCAGGCTCCAGAACATATTTTTCAGGACAAGTAATCAGACAGCCAATATAGCTACATAAATGTTTAATGATTTTTAACTCTAGAATAGCTGATTTAAAACCTTGACATATATGGAGTTTGATACATAAAACCCCACAAAACTGAACTCTCAATCTTGTGATTCAAAATTATTATTAAAAAAAAAACCCCAAAACAAAAAAGTCTCAGCCCCAGGTTTGAAGATTTTAAGTTCATGTTAAGCTATCCTCAAACACCAAAGCAGCCTCAAACACCAAAGTAACATCTGCCAAACTTAGATGATCTTAGACTACAAGAGGCTAGAGCACTTGACATGTTTTCATCTATGTATGCCCTTAATACTGAATGTGCAGACTCTAAGGCAGAGTACCAGCCAAAAGAAACAAAATAGTAAACCTTATACTCTTGTGACCAAGTGGGAGTCATTAGTCATTAGTTGTCTTTTCACATTTACTCTAGTCCAATCTGAGATACATACTAAGAAGCTGCAGTAGGTCACTTATAAATTCTATTTCTGGGTTCTCTTAAACAAGGCAGTCTCCATCAAATCTACTTTTAGAAGATGGGTTTCAGTGAAAGATACCATCCAGCTTGCAGTTTGTTTTTTGAGCTGTGAAAGCTGTAACTCTGTTAGCTTAGCTGACACAACATTGTGAGCAAGAAATTAGTTTTCTTCTACCTACTAAGTTTCATTTCTAGAAGTGTTTGGTCTTTATAAATGAAAAATAACAAAATATTATTACCCGTTAAACACCTAAGTTGTTTGCTTTCTCAGGTTTTAGGGTTTGGTGGGGGGAGCTTTTTCAAATGCAGAAAGCAAGATATTGAAAATAGAGCCCTCTACACTTGAACTCGCACACCACTGACAAGAACACAATCTGTAACTTTCACCTTATTTTACAAAACCTATAAAAGCAAACTCTGCTTACAGCTTCAGAAGAGGGGTAGATGGCAGGGTATTTTTAGCACTTTGGCAGGGACAAAGACAGTCCCAGTACCAGACATTCTTGTAGTGCTAACAGGCTGCAAAACCCTCATACGAAAGATGCTATTCAGACCTGTGGACACTGTATAAATATAGGCGTATGTGAGAACTATTTCTGTGCACGATAGCAAATTTTTCCTCCCCATGAAGTCCTCTATAGATGAAGCCATTCTGCCTGCTGCTGTGTCCACAGTCCATTCTGCACACAAGGTCAGGCCCATCCAGTGGAGCTGCATCAGTCTCCTGGAATGCTGAAGTCCACATATTTGCCATTCAACATGAAAACTGCTTTTCAAGTTCAATCAGCTATAAATGTTGCTTTGTTTTAATTTTCCACTGAACTTCCTGGAACCCATTATCAGACTGTCAGGGATGTATATTTAGCAATGGCAACACGGTCTCTTTGCCGCTGCCCCACTGCTCATGTCACCTCCAATAAACAGAAAAACAATCCCCCAGCAAATGACATTTTTTTTGCAGGCTATTTACTGCCAGCACAAGGTAGTGGGTGAAACTGGAAGTGCACAAAGGGGCCTACATCCATTAAAAAAATAATAACTAAAAATAAGTTATCCCTAAGGAGAAGGACAAAAGGGGACACTAATTTACCACTTACACATTAAGTCTCATCTACTGCCTTGAGCTGATATCCACAAGGCTTTTAGTTTAAGTGAAAAATATTTGCAGAGAAAAGCTGATTCAGTGAAAATACTTGCCTCTTACACCTGCAATTGTCAAAATTTCAGAGTACTTTTAAATGATCATGCATGAAATGACTGCATTTGCGTAAATTATTATTCTTATACAGTACTGCTTGAGTGCTAGAGCTTTAAAAAAAATAAATCATAGAATCATAGAATGGTTTGGGTTGGAAGAGACCTCAAAGATCATCTAGTTCCAAACCCCCTGCCATGGGCAGGGACAACTTCCACTAGACCAGGTTGCTCCAAGCCCTATCCAACCTGGCCTTTGAACACCTCCAGGGATGGGGCATCCGCAGCTTTGCTGGACAACCCGTTCCAGTGTCTCACCACCCTCACAGTAAAGAATTTTTTCCTAATATCTAATCTAAATCTGCCCTCTTTCAGTTTAAAGCCATTACCCCTTGTCCTATCACTACATGCCCTTGT
>JAVJGI010000065.1:284665-318639 GCA_035590275.1 Ibycter americanus | reverse complement strand
AATCTGCCCTCTTTCAGTTTAAAGCCATTACCCCTTGTCCTATCACTACATGCCCTTGTAAAAGTCTCTCTCCAGCTTTCTTGTCGGTCCCCTTTAGGTACTGGATGACTGCTATAAGGTCTCCCCAGAGCCTTCTCTTTTCCAGGCTGAACAACCCCAACTCTCTCAGCCTGTCTTCATAGGAGAAGTGCTCCAGCCCTCCATTCATCTCCATGGCCTCCTCTGGACTTGCTCCAACAGGCCTGCAGTTCCCAGGTCTTTCTTTTTTTTCTTTTTTTAAAAATGGGGGTTATCGTTTCCCATTTTCCAGTCAGTGGGAGCCTCACCAGACTGCCACAACCATCAGATATGATCAATAGTGGCTTAGCAACTTCATCTGCCAGTTCCCTCAGGACCCACAGACGCATCTCATCAGGTCCCACGGACCTGTGCACGTTCAGGTTCCTTAGATGGTCTTGAACCTGATCTTCTCCTGTGGTGGCCGGTTCTTCATTGTCCCTGCCTTTGCCTTCTGCAAATTGGGTGGTGTGGTTGGAGCACTTGCCAGTGAAAACTGAGGCAAAAAAAGTTGTTGAGTACCTCAGCCTTCTCCATATCCCTGGTAACCACATCTCCTGTTTCCTTACAGAGATGACCCACATCATCCCTAGTCTTTCTTTTATCAATCACATACCTATAGAAGCTTTTCTTGTTGCCCTTGATGTCCCTGGCCAGATTTCATTCTATCAGGGCTTCAGCTTTCCTAACCTGACCCCTGGCTGCTTGGACAGTTTATCTGTATTCCTCGCGGGCTACATGTCCTTGCTTCCACCCTCTGTACGCTTCCTTTTTGTGTCTGAGTTGGTCCAGGAACTCCTTGCTCATTCATGCAGGCCTCCTGGCATTTTTGCCTGACTTCCTCTTTGCTGGGATGCATCGCTCCTTCACTTGGAGGAGGTGATTCTTGAATATTAAGCAGCTTTCTTGGGCCCCTCTTCCCTCCAGAGCTCTGTCCCATGGTACTCTACCAAGCAGATCCCTGAAGAGGCCGAAGTCTGCTCTCCTGAAGACTAGGGTAGTGAGTTTGCTCTGTGCCCTCCTCATTGCCTTAAGGATGCTGAACTCCACCATTGCATGATCACCACAGCCAAGGCTGCCCTTGAGCTTCTCATTCCCCACCAGCTCCTCTTTACTGCTGAGGACAAGGTCCAGCACAGCACTCCTACTTGGTTCCTCTGTCACTTGGAGAAGGAAGTTATCTTCAACGCATTTCAGGAACCTCCTGGATTGCTTATGCCCTGCTGTGTTGTCCCTCCAACAGACATCAGGGTGGCTGACATCTCTCATGAGGGCCAGGGCTTGTGAACATGAGACTGCTCCTATCTATCCATACAGAGCCTCATCCACTTGGTTTTTCTAGTCAGGTGGCCTGTAGCAGCCCCTCACTATAATGTCACCTGTCCCTGCCCTCCCTTTAATCCTGACACATAAGCTCTTGGTCAGCTTCTCATCAATCCTCAGGCAGAGCTCCATGCACTCCAGCTGGTTACTGATAGAGAGGGCAACACCCCTTCCTCATCTCCCCTGCCTATGCTTTCTAAAGAGCCTCTACCCTTCTATCCCAACACTCCAGTCATAGGAGCCATCCTACCACATCTCCATGATGGTAATCGGATACCCCTGCAGGGCTATGATCCTAATAGAAAATGAAGATGATGAAGTCTGGTTCATCTCCCTGCTGAAACATTACCACATAAAGAAGGGTTCTCACTCCTGGTTTTGCAAAATAAATTTAGCAGTATCAACTTCTCTCAAAAGAAACAGACGATATCACCAGCTGGGAAAGGAACATTGATACAAAACTCAAACAGCAAATGGACAGCAGTATACTGTTCTCACCCTTCATGACAGAGGGCAAGTTACATGTGGAACTAAGAAAAATAGCAGTAATTCAAAGCATTTAATATGGAAAAGGAAGTTACCAAGTCAAAGTATTGAAAACCCTTGATACAGCTAACAGCTGCATACAACTAACTCTAGAGTGTGAACAACTAGACTAGCCTTCCATTTTTCTATTTATGGCAATCTTCACTGGAGGCTTAAAAGCAAATACGGCTTTAAACCTGTGGAGATGTGTAAAGCCAAACTCTGGAATCTGAGATTTCACCTCTCTATAGATGGAATCACAAGGTTCTGCACAGGAAAAATATAAAGGGAATACACATGCTGTATTTCTAATTTCAAGTCTGTCTGAATAACTAAAGGTTTAGGTAACCAATAACTTAAAAGAACTGAATGAAAAATTCCCATCTTTCTCAACAATTTGGAGTACTTTGAATACCAGATTAGTCAGACAACATATCAAGAATCTCTATGAAATCTGCTACACCAACACCAGAATTAAAATCTTTGCACCCTGAAATATGCCAATTTTTAAATTAAGTTCATTAACAGACTCTTCCTGAAATAATTTTTCGCTAGCACTACGAGTACACATACATGAAAAAGCATACGGCGAGGAAGTGCCACCTGTGCACTGTAAGCACAAACAGCCTCTTTTCCTTTCTCTCCTTCTCAGTTGCTCCATGAGACCTCTCCTCAAGGATCCTCACTCAAACTAAGGGGCATCCTTCATAACGTACACAACAATATAAATCTATATGACAAACAGTAAGAAAAACTGCAACAGAGAAAGAGGTGCAACAAAAGAGAACACTAAGAGAAAACCAGCTGTCCAGCCACCCCAAAAACATCACGTATGCAAAGTAGTTGGCAGCTGTAAGACAGTGACCATCAGAACTTGCTCCTTTTCAGCTGTAAAACCTTTGCAACAGAAAAGGCCAGCCATTAAGGCTTGCAGAGCAGTACACTGAACTCCTTCTCCTAAGGTTCACTTCAAACAGGAATTGTGGCTGCACGATTACTAGACAATTGACAAAGCAGCTATAGACAACAGGTTAGGGCAAAATCTGTATGACGTTTTAACGCACCAAACCACTCGGCAACTTCCTGCCACAAACAGCAATAGGTAGAAACGAATTCTAAAAAACCACCTTTTTTATTAAGCTAACAGTTATTTTATATTTACTGCCTATTTTTCAGAGACTGGAATATCTTCCCCTCTATTTTCTGTCAGACCTAGTTATGGACAAATAAACAAAATTAAAAAAGGAATACTGGCAAACTTTGTTGACTAAGGTCACTTAAATGAATAAAATACAAACCATCAGACAAGAAAAAAAACCCACAACCCTACGCTTGGAGATTGCATAAAGGTGAATTAAAAGGCAAAAGAGTATTTATGACCTGAGAAAGAAAGCTGTTGTCATCTAGGGACTGTGATAAACATCTGCCTGAAGGCCAGCTCTTGTGACACCTACAAGATGTTAGCTCTGCTATACTTGCTTTACATACTTTATCTTAAAAGAATAGGTAATGACTTATTTTTGCTGAGGAAGGAGACTGAATATTACGAATAAAACCCCCCAAAACTCAAGCTGAGGACTGCTGAGGCTGGCAATTGCACTAACGGATAAAGAATGACTCAGTGCTGAGAATTTCTTACGAGCAGGTATCTAACACTGGAAAGGCCTACACAGAGCCAATAGCCACCCATATCCTCAACAGAGTTGAGCAAGGCAGATTGTTTTCCACTTCTGAAAAGAACCTAAGATTTACTGTAATAAATGTGTGGGTGCAAGTACCCTGAAGACAGAAGAATTACATGAAACAGCTGTTCATCATTATATTATCAATACAAGGAAACTCCACCACCCTCAATACTCATCAGCCTAATTTTAAGCAAATACCCAACTGCTTTCAGAACAAAGATAATATAATGCAAGCTCCTCACGACTTAAATTTATGGCTTTATACAGCACCTGGGATGACCTAATTTCTAACTGGGTTCTTTGAATGGTGTAACAAGTGCTAAGAACATCCATTAAAAACATATACAGCATGGTGCAGGAAGACCCTTGTAAACATTCAGACCCAGTGCAACCAGATTAGTAAATGGAAATTCTACATGAACTCCGAGCGGAATCGCTTTCCACCTTTCAGATAATTTATAGCTTAATGTCAGCTAAACATAGTAACTAATCCCATTTGTCCACTGAAAGTAAATTCTTGGCTGCTCTTCCAACGTCATTGCAGACATTGCTGTCAATCCCCAAACTGTGGCCTGTCCAATCAAAGTGTCAGCACTTACCTGCTGCTCAACACTTCAGACACATGGGCTGTCATATCAGTCAGTGACTGATCAGGCACAGAAATCAGACAGAGCTTTCTCTTGACAACCAGATATGATAAGAGTCCAAGCTGCGCATCAGTCTCCGAAGCCTAACAAATGCATGCCCACGTTAGCAGAAGGCAGCTTTACTGTTTATGACAAAGCTGCTATCATCTTTGCAAACACTTGGTAAGAACAGGCCACTGACAACAGCAACAGCTGCAAAAAAACACCCCTTCCTCCCTTTTAGTGTGTAAGTGATTCAGGTTGAAAATGCTAAACACCCAGTCCGAGGATCAAAAGTCCTGCAGAAGTAAAAAAAAGCAAGGAGAAAGAATTATGACCTTGAGCCTGAACTCCCACCTCAAAATCTAAATCCAAGATGAAGAAAGGAGTCGTTCTTGCAATAAGACTGGTCTCTCTCTCCAAACACACCTAATTTTTACAGCAAGTGCAATATATCATCTGAAAAATGATAGCAGAAACGAAACAGTATCATTCACCTTATAGAGGCTACTGAGCAGCTGAGAAAGAATTTTAATTTATATCTGTGATTTTGAAGGTTCAAGAAGGTAGTCCTGAAATCTTGCATATGCATCTTTTTTACTTTAGCCACCTCTCCCCTGACCTCGGCTGCACAAGAATCAATGAATGAAAAGTCATTTAGAATTTCCATTTAGAATTGTATATGCTTCCAGCATCTTGTGCTGTGTGCTGGTTTTGTCTTTGCCAGGCAGAGCCCCATACAAGTCATCTAGCACGCTCATCTAGTGGGAAGAAGACACAGCCATCTTGTCAAGACACTGCTCCTTCAGTGAGTCCGCAGCCCCAAGGCAGCACTGAGCAAATGCAGGCGAGGAAGTATTACACGGTGCTATTTCTAGCTCACACCAATCACTTCAAAACAAGCAACATGGCCCCAATAAAACAGGTCCAGCCATTCCAGTACTAAGTTTATCGGTAATAATGTCAAAGCTCCACAAAACTTTTCTTCCCACCACAAGTGCAAAAAGCCTATGCCAGGATGACCTTAGATTTTTTTTAGCTCATGAGTCAAGTTTGCCCAGTGCTGTCATCTTCTAATACAGAGCATGAGCCGGACAGCAGGAAATTACTCCAGAAGTCACAGCTGTTGCAGAGTCCAGTCTTCATCTTCCAGCCATGAGAACTAGTTCATTTCCTTCTTTGATCAACATAACCAATGAGTAAAAGAGAATGGTGCCCCAAACCTGCTAATAATAAAGAAATTTCCACCATTCACACCTCCACTTCAAAGGCAGAGAAAGTCTATGAAAGAACTTTTATTTCTCTATCCATCTGCTTAGGAGCCCAAGTTCTTAGAAACTTGCTTCTCTAGCATCATGTATTCACAGAGCTTGTTCAACAAAAACAAATCATGTTCAACAGTCCAAAAGGCTCAGAAAAATTCAGTACAGTCCACCACAATATAATACAGAATGATAACTGTTCTTTACAACAGCAATATTTTAGGGTGGAAGTGACTGACTGCAAATCCACACTGCTGTAAAGACTTGATGCCACTGGGAGTAATAAGATTATTAAGGGCCTTCTAGCCAATACTCCAAAAAAGTTACTAAATTCCTCTGCCCTGCACTGTCTTCCAGTTCCTTTCGCTACAAGAAGCAAATTACAATCTCAGGGAAAGAAGGAGGTGGAGAAGCACATATGCCTGAATTTTATTTAAATCTCCTTTTCTTAGCTCTCTATTTGGCTAAGTTAAAACATAAAATGAAAGTGAAAAGCAAAAACTGCCAGTAAAGAAATCCTTTCTCATTTCAATTTACTTCCCCATGCCACATACAAAAAGCTAGTTTTGCAGTTTGACACCAGATTAGATCCACAAGAAACACAGATGTAATTCCTTGGGGTGTTCCTAAGGAACCCAGGAAAGTTAATTCTGTGCCTCAACCCCCCATCTATAAAGCGGCAGCAATGCCTTCTCTCTCCTGCTTTGTGCCACCTTTTTAACCGAAACATACATGCAAGCTCAATGCTTGAAAACAACTGGCCTAACCATACTTGGAATACAAATAATATTATTAAAATAAATACATAAAGTAACTCATATTTTTATTTAATCAATAGAGTTCTATCAGTCACCAGATTCCTGTGACCTGTTTTCATGGAAATCACTGTCGAATATTGTCCTGCATCCACTGCAAACCAGTAACTGTGGCTTTGCAGACTCCCAATGTACTACAAGCAACAGTCGGAGAACAAATGGACTCCACTATACTGGAGACTGATCGCAATTGCATAACTTGACTAGCATATGAGGGCTTTTCCCCTGGAGATGAACTCTTTTACTCTATAGCCCCTCCCTACCAGAGCATATATGGAGGAAAAATTGTTTTCACAGGGAAAACAACTGCCTCACAGTTTAAGTAATTACTTCAAACAAACAAAAAATTCCCTACCCATTCCATGTGCATTACTTTTATGCAAGTATATCCCTCAATAACAGAAAATAGGGACTGTCAAATTGCTCCCCAATGACTCTGTTCCTATTAGCTTAGGAAAATCTGCACCTGAACCGTGGTATGAGCAATAACTAGGCCTAAACGTCAGAACAATTAATACTTTAAGATTCAGAATTAGAACTGCTTGGATGTACAGGGAAGAAGCAGAAGAATATCCATTCCCCAGTTCCAGTTAAATCCCTCTACGTATTCAAGAAGAGGAAGCATTCAGTCCTCTATGCAAACAAAGTGGGACATCAGCGGAAAGCATTAATGTACGATTTGATGACCCACCAATACCTACTCCATCTCTTCTCTAAGGGAGAGGAAGGGATACAACCTAATGAATAAGAATGAGACATTCATTAGGGTTTTGTTTACACATTATTATTCAATACTAACTTTCAAAATGGACTATGATAAACAGGAGAAAGGTAATCTATACATGGTATTATGCAGAAAAGCTGCTGTGCTTTAAATTCACCTTCTCCCTTAAAACAAATTAACATTTAAAGTATAGATAAATTTTTACCGGGGAGTAAAGTGATTGCTTACAGAAGAGGTTCGGGGTGGGGGGAATTACTTGCACACAATACAACAATAGTGCAAAGATAACAGAAAACTGGGTATTTTCATGCATAAATAAACACATTATTGTAGTACCCTCTGCCTGACTTGCATTTGAACATCTAATTTACCAATAATCTTTAAAAACTCAAGAAGAGTGGAAAAAACAACACCTGAAGAATTCTAATTTGGGGGCAAAAGTACATACTCATCTTTACTTTTACATATTGTCCTTCATCTCACACTTTACCCTTCATTTACTTAAGTCTGCCTACCAATACACGTTCAGTGCTAGAAAACAACTTATCAACACTACGAGACTAGAATGAAAACTTAATTCTATTGCCCACAGGCTGCACATAGGCAAACCACTGATTCTGTCTAGTAAAAAAAAAAAATGAAATTAGGAAGGTACCCTTAATCAGTACAGGACTGTTGGCCTCAGCTTCTCCTCTCTCTCCTCCACTTCATAATGCCTATTATCTAACTGAAAAGGAAAACTTTGATCCTAATGGTTTCCGACACCTGATGAGAATAAAGAAACACAAAGGGACCTGGTGATGTGTTATTTAACGCATGACTGTTTTAATAGGGCTGTCTAATTTTTGGAGGCACAAGGCCCATATCCAATGCCCCTCACAGCAAACCATCAGCTATTTGCCACATTCCATTCACCACATCACATGACTGCATTATTGGCAGTTCCTGAAGGTTAGTTTAATCAACTTTTGTATACTACGATAATTTCCTGGGTCAGAAAAGGTTAATTAGAGGCACAGCCAAGAGCAGAATAATTTGCTATATTGCAATATTATGAAATTTTTACTGATCACAAAAATCTTAGAACTAAGTAGAAGTTACAATCAGTTACACAATATTACTGTATTTTTCAACCTTCTATCTCTCAGTGCCTTACGTGCTGGTGTCTTTAGCCTGACTTTCTCAAATTTGAAATTTAATACAGACTGCCAAGGTGATTTTTCCAGTTTCCATTCATCTAAATACCAATTCACCTAAATATCTTGTTGGTGGGTATATCCACAGTCCTTTAGACAAACTTGAAATTTCTGCATAGAAGTCAGCTGTGCAGGAAGAGCAATGGTTACCTCCAGTGTTGTAACAGGTTGCCTCCACTGCTGTAACCATCCACATCTTGGGCGACAGAAGTTTCAGGTCACTAAAGAACAATTTCTTTATTAAAACCTACTTTTTCCATTTGTGCCTAGGCTAGCCAGATTCCCTAGTCCCAAGTCTGAAAAAGTCATCTTCCATTAAAACCCAACTCAGCTCAAGACAAAACCCCTACATCTCCATTTTCAATTAATTTCAGAGTAAAGAAGCTTACTGACAAATTCTCAGAAATCCATTCTATACTTGATACCTTACACATTCAGAGAGGACGTACTGAATTTCTTGTCACAGAGGAAACCAACCAAATCCTAGCCTTCTGTTTAAAAGTTAGTCTTAAGTAGGGAAGACCAAAGCTAGTATTTGTCCAGACAAAGATGACATGCTACAATTATTTGGGGTTGAAGGGGAAGGCAGTACTAGTAGATCAGACAAATTTTACTTGCAATGGTAAGGTAGTAAAAGAAGTACTTTTCTGACTTTCCAGTCTTTAAACTGGGTTTTCCTATAAAGAAAAGAAAGTCCCTCCCCTGACTCTCCCCTCCCCAAGGTGGCTCATATACAAGCTTAAAAAATGTAAATGCCAAATTTTAAACAGGAAACTGCCCCTGTTCTGTAAAACAGATAATTCTCCAAGTAGCCAGTTGAGTGCTTGTCCTTACCACCAAGTCTACTTCCATCATATCAAGGTAAAAAACAAAACCCATCACAATGCTTTCTTTCCATGTTTGCTATTCCACATCCTGACTGCTCAAACAGATACCACCAACCATTCTAAACCCAAGAGATTAAACTAAGAATTCTGGGAGAAGACTCTCCACGTGAACAAAGACAAAGAATGATGAAGCCAGATTTGGTTACCCTAGAAATCATTAGCCTTCACGAATGCTGGAATTTTTTGTTTGCTATAACTAACAGCAGATGAAATACAAGGGCCATCCAGAACCAGGGGATGCACAACACAGCGAATGGCCACATCTCCTTTCTAATACAAGGAAGTAGCTGTCAAACGTTAAAATGTGCTACAGAAAAACAGAGACCCTGTTTCACCGCTGCTTCATCAGCCACAATCCAAATTACTACCATTCTGACTTATACTATCACCAAAAACTCATGCAGCAGACCAACTGCCAAGCAATTGCCATTCAGCCTCTTGCAAACCCTACTGGTAAAAATCTAGCAATACAGCCGCTGCAGTTCAGACACTGGGTTTGCATCCTATACAATGCTTCTGTCAACACCTCAGAGACCCCAAACCTGATTAATTACATTTGTCTGGGACCCTCCATCTACCCAGGATATTGTTGAAAGCTGTTGAAGCAGGACAACAGTTGCACTCTCCTTCACACTAGGCATAAGCCAAACTTGTCATTCTGCTTAAAGAGCCATTAACTGGTCAGATTTACAGCTCCTGACCAGCCGCTACAAGGTAGCTCATTGTAATGACTTATATTAATCACTACAATTTGCCCCTAGTCATGTGGAAACTTGCAGTCTTTTGCTCCTTCCAGTCCGGGTTACACAGATAACACTCCATCCCAAAAGACTACCTCTCTGCTCTCAGCCACAAGTCACTTCAAAGCCCACACAGGCACCAGAACTGCACATTTGTCGCTGTTTCTGGTAACATGAGCAGCAGCAGGAATTATGCTATCATTCCAATCATTTTATTTATGTATAAAAATAAATTTTCATATAATAAAATAAAAGAACAAAAAACCAAAAACAAACAAAAACCCCAAACCTTTAAAAATGTGACCTTCAGTGTTACATGGGTGGCTTAAACGAAAATTCACTACTAGCCTTCCTATACCTGGTCATCTACCAGTCCACGAATCCTGAAACGTCACCCTTTAAGCAGCAATTCACACAGTGACTGGACGCCACATTCTTCTTTACATACATGTATTACTACAGTACAAGGGACTCATCAATGTGGTTAAAATTTCAAAAAGGAAGAGAAAATGGCAAAGTGTTCTTTGAACACCTTCAATACATGTAAGTCATCTCCAAACATGCAAGAGAAGTGACCAGGATGAAGCTGGAGATGAGTCAGGTGAGGCAGTTATCAGCCTCCATCACTACTTAAAACACCAAGGAAACCTTCCCATCCGTCTTTTAAGGGTGGGCATGTCCCAAACATTTTCCAACAAAAACAACAGGACAAAGTTACTCAAAAGAGATAAATTAAGTATGCATCTCATTGAATTAAATTGCATCACACTTTCTAACAAATTAATAGATTAATCCTTTATGCTTCCAGACAGCTCATTATCCCTGTAGAGATGTCTTTCCCTCTCTCTCTCCCCCATGGTTTATTTCAAGCCACACCTGGCCTATATTATCAGCACAATCAAGACTCTGCAGGCCAGGTTATCTACACAAAAGGCAGTTTACCTCTCAGTTTAATTCTATTCATACCTTTTTAGTTAGCTGTTACCCTAATGCCCACCAAATGGCCTTCCTCACCATTTTTCTGAGGCCCCAAAAAGTTGGGTGGAACACATCTAAATTGGTCATTGAAAAGGAAAAAAAGAAAAGCCTCTGAGATACCGAAGTCTCTTAGTGCAATCACCAAGTTTTATGCACTTCCCTTCTCTCGTTCTGCCTGACTAACCACGACCTTATGTTTAAAACTGCTACTCAGGTCAAACGTTTGTGAAGGCCTGGCTCATCTATAAAGCACCAAGGTTAATCTTCAACAGATTCCATTACAGTCCATTCAGCTATTCTAGCAATGCTGTTTGAACACACTTCCTCCACAGAGCAGGTCTTTTTCCAAGGTGGTGTTAGCTATCTTGTTATTTTGAGAAAGCAAACTATGTCCTGTTCTTCAGCCCCCACACCCAACCCTTATCATCCTGGACAATATGGAACCCCATACAGCCTTTACCCACTTGAAGAACCAGAGGTATAAACACAGCAGTACAGTCACTGAGCACAAGTGACAAGCAGGCTTCCTTTCACTGGTGTCAAGCTCAAGTCATCCTTGCCCACCGCATTTTTTCATTTAGCAGCCAAAAGCTATTTGCACAGGAGAGGTGGTGAGTTAACACGTTATTGTAAGGGGTTGCCAAAATAGTTCTTCATTAGCCAGCCTTTAAGTGGACCTCACTTGGCTGACAGAGTACTAAAATACTTTGGACCATCACCTTTCTGCTTCAAAACACCAAGCTCAAGAATAAAATAGTATTCTAGCATTGAGACCAGTCAGAATCAAGACCTTTTACTAAATACAAGCAAGGAAGCACAGCCTCAGAGGTCAGTCCTTAGAGCTCCAAAACAACTGTTTGCCACTCTTATCATGAGGCTGAGTACTTTGCAAGAAGCAACCAAGTTTCTACCTACTTAGCCAATGTACATGTAAGCAGTGTCGAAACTCTTGGCTAGCTGCAGAACATCTCCAGAAAAGTGTCTGTGCAATAGCTGAAAAAAACCCATCAACCCAAACAAAAACAAACCCACCAAAAAAACTACTGCATTAATACTAAAGCAAGCTGACAGTGATCTGTGCTGAAATATTTAACTTTTTTCTTTCACCCTACACCAGATCACAGTCTAACCATTTCTGGTATCTCAGGTGTGTTAAATCCAGTAAACATGCTAAGTCATTAAAACAGTTCTGACAACTCTCCTCCCCGCCCCATACTTTCGCATCAACACACAAAAAACCCACAGAAAAAGCATCTTTTAAGTTATCCACACTGTGTTGCTAGCTACGATCAAAAGGAACTGTAAGATCCAGGTTCTGAATATACTGCCTATCCACACTGCGTGAGGCTGTATATTATACTGGCAAGATTTAGCATGATGAAAGTTAACAGAACTGCTTTGTACCTAACTCTACACAAAATATGCTGTGTAAGCAGAATGACTTCTGCACATCTAACAATCCATATCATAAATTTCTATTAACACAGTGACAGTGGTTAGGGAACACACTTGTTCTTCATAACTAGCACAGACGTACTGACAGACAAAAACAGCACAGGTAAACCTGAGGAGCAGATAAGACTAGCTCTGGAGAATCCTCCTGTGATGAAATAACACTCAAGATGCTGCCCAGCCCAGCCTTTGCAAGCTGTCTGCTCCACCTCCCTCCAAAATTATCAACCCCTACAGAAGATCTAAACAAAGGAAACATAACGCCACTCCAAAGCCACCTCAGAATGAAGTCCAGCAGATGATAAAAATGCACAACCCCTGACCATTATCCCTATATTGACACAATTATTTTTTTTTTTTATGGATAACTACGTAACAAAAACTCCACCCTGCTAGCATAGTATTTTGATCAATGCAATGGTTTAGAATATTGTATAAAACACCACAGTATGACTTGCCAGATTTCATCTCTCAACTGCCTTAGTCAACAGGAGCTATTCTGGGTACGAAAAGAAACTTCCCTCTCCTAAAACTTCTCCCTTCACCCACACTGAAGGCAGGCAAGGAGGAAGACTACTTCATAGCTACTGAATGATACCTATGACTAGCTCTCCTGGGAGCAAATCACTGCCGGTCATCCCTAAAGAAAGGGGATACCTAGTCTTCACACACATCCCAAAGATCAGCAGTACATCACATCGCTTTTTCAAAGCTGAGTTGCATATAACTGTATAAAACCAAACTAAAAATAGCTTCAAAAGGATTTAACACTGGGGACTCCGGTACTTCATTGACTGGATCAGAACAGGAAAGGCTCAAAATGAAGTATTTTGCTGTCTCACCAGAAAGGATTAGTGCTAGATGAATGTATGTAGCATGTCCAGATATGACAGCTCTTCAGCCTCAAGCCGCAGGCCCAGGAAGCACTCAGGACACGATTCAGGACACAGCTCCACAGCTATGAGGACACCAGCCACCCTGTGAAGCCAGCCCACTCAATGACACAAAGAGATGCCATTTCTACCATGCATTCCCTGTGCACTGCCAAGGGTTAATATTCAGATGGCAGGTTCATTCCCAAAGAGATGCATTTCTGAATTGAATTTAGGTTCAGAAGGCTTGTACTGAGCTTTATGTGCCTCTGAATCCTGGGGTGACTCTTGCTCACAAAACGCCGATATTTGTATGAATAAAAATGAAGGGATTTAACAAATCTTGTTCCTGCACACAGTTGTCAAAAAATCTGACCTTTAGAACAGGAAAAAGAGGGGGGATTTAAAGCTTTAAAGAAGAGGCAGTGGCTGCCTGATGTATAACAAACCTTTGAAAAATTATGAAGCAGTGAAAATCCCCTACAGGTCCCAACAAAATGTGTCCAATTTGCATTCCTGCAAGCTTTCCATACAAGCCACTCTGCTCCTGTGTGTACACAGGCAAATAAATCCCTAGGAATAATACAACTGGGACCTAAATCTGATCTCCAATATATTATTGCTCCAGAGCTCCATTCCAACCTTCACAAACGGCTTTTTTTTTGTTCCAGATAACTAAATCAAAAGTAGTCCTGATAAGCTTTCAAAGCAGGGAATGTGAGGAATGGTTTAATGAATGTTACAACTCAACCTATTACAGACTACAGAGCATTACAGAAGACTATGACGGGCGGTGGGGCGGAGCACATATGACACTCCATGTCTGGAAGTCTCATAAATTCATATCCAGAAGCACCTGCCTTTCTAAGCCCCTTTATATTAAGCCCAACAAAAACTCAGTGCTGACTGTGCAAAGGGACATAAAGAACGGGAAGTGAGAAGAACCGTGTCAGACAAATACAGGTGTTTTCCTATTGAAAAGTTACACTAACTGTAAGTTTGACACAGAAAGATTAAGAGTCTTAATGGGCTTACATGGGAACAGACAGTAAAGAAAAAGCATAAACAGAAAGCAACAGCAAAAGAGAAAACAGGAACACGAGTTCATGGAAGACAAAGCTAAAAAATATTTTGGAAGAGTATGTTTATTTTTGCAAAGCAGCTTCCATGGCATTTATATTTGGCCCCAAGCACTGTTTGTGCACTACAAGAAACTCAGGCAGCTTCTGCAGGTATAAAACTTCAGCTGTGCATGTATAGGGTATGCCTGAAGGGTCGATGTTCTGGTCCCAAGTTTTGCCTTGCTTTTACTGCTTTTTCTGTCTCTTAAGCATAAGTGATTCTTCTTTCAAAACCAAAAATAAGGTTGCAGCGTAAACATTTTACAACAGCTTGTTGTAGCTAATGAAGTTCTGTGCAGTTTAAGTTTGCGGGCTCAGACTGAAAGATTAAGCTAACACTTCAGATGATTTTCATAATGTGGAATTTCAGCCTGGAAAATAGTAAGGTATCTCACAAAGGCAATGATCATCTCCATTCCCATACAGCTTACCACCTAGAAGGTGGTCAAGAGGAGGTCAAGAACAGGTAACTATGCTCCCACTTAGATTCTATATGTCTACATGTCCCTATTTGCTTCTGTCATCATCTTATGTGCATTCTTGTCCCAGAAATAGTAGCTAAAACAGTAAAACAGTTTAAATGTTTCAAATGAAACAACTATCTTCTTCATACAATTAAACAGCTGAGATGATCAGAACAGGTTAACAATTCAGCGTTTACTGCTAGTAAATAAGGCTTAAATACCATAAGCTTTCAGTATGACCTAGACAGTTGCAACTGACTGCTGTAGAATGCAAAATAGTTATACTTACAGAGATTAAATGCTTCCTATTTGCATGACAACACCTATCAACACAGCTAGATGAGAGTTACATGTAGTTCTACAGCCACCCTGAATAAATCATCACGCAGACACTTGCAGAGCAAAGCCACTTTTATTGTGGAACAGTGGTCCCTGAAGAAATCCCTGCACAAAAAAATCCTGTAGAAGGGTTTTAAATATTCTAGTCACTTTCCTCACAGCACTAAGTCCAAAAACTTCTATAATTGTTGCAGAATTGCAGTCTCTGAGCATTTTTCTAGTTTTCAATTACCAGATCTTTCTCTCCTTCCCCTCCTTCCAATTTTATCTAGCACAAATTATCTATTATTCTTTCTGCTTCAATTTCTAATACACATTTTGCTCCCTTACAACGCTGCAGAGCACTCCATGCAAGAGGTAGGTAATGACTAAAAATAAGCAACAGAAATCTGTGCATTTTCTACTACTTTAAAGACATTTAGTCATCTTGCTCATTAACGAGTCAGAGAAAACACATGACTTCGCAGGGACTACATATACTTGGGCTCTCTGGTCATATCTCTTCATATTCAGAAACATTAAGCGTTCATGGGAAACTTAAACTTTGCTCATACACTGATACCCCATTTCTTATGCTTATTCAAACTAACACCCCTCTTGTATGCCTCCCAATACCAGTCCGTATTTCATCACATGCAATACTTTACAATTTCAAAGCCCTTAACAAATAATCTCCTTGTGCTTTGGTCCTTCTAGATTTCTTTCAAATTTAAGTAACTGCAATTCTTTTTAATACCACAGTCTGAATCTTTTATTACACTTTTAATGCACTGTAGACAATCTCACCTTCTTGCCTTTAGTTCACAGCAGAATTCTGCCACTTTAAAACAAAATATAAATGTTGGGGAAAGGAACAACATCCTTTTATTAAATGCCGGTAGACACGTAAGCAAAGATAATACATTCTGAATACATGTTATGCTTGATTTAATTTCTGTTGCTAGATACCCAACTAAAAAGTAGATTGTTGCCATACATACTGACAGTTGATGCACAGAAAAACAAACAACAGTTCACCAGTACCAGATGATCAGACGACACAGGTATCCTTTGATGTGAAACTTCACCTGCAACATGAAGTTCAGCCCTTTCAGTTTTATTCCAGGGTGAACCAGGCAAAGGAAAAATAAAACAGAATAAAGAACTAGATTAAAAGGGCTTTGAGGAACAGTGTCTGGGCAGTCTGAAAAGAAACAGAGTTTTCTCTGTGGTAGACTTTAACTCTCAATTGCTGGAAAATGGAACACCTGGGATAAGAGGCACACGTGCAGGCAACAATAAGATGAGCACAGACTTTTTTTTAAGGTACTGTTTCTTCTGCTGAGGTTTGCCTAGGCCTTTTGCAATGTAAATCAGGCATGCTATGCAACACAGCTAGTAAATGAAATAACAAGTATTGAATTGGCTCTGCAAATGAGAAGTGGTGACATTTTATCCCTGTGTAAGTCATGACAAGCAGCACAGTATTTGGACTTAGTGCAATCAGAAGAAATAATGAAGTAATCCTGAGGGCTTACAAATATTTTTGAACAACACTGTACATTGACAAAACAGTTTTCTCTACTCAGTCATGCAGGTTTTACTCAAAAAGCACAGAATCCTGTACCTTATCCTACTGCTTGTAAATACAGCAAGTTTTTGAACAGCCTCTAGTCTGAATCAGTTGCATCCTTCAGCAACTACTAATTTTTTCCTACATGCCAAAGAAAATTCCAACATCAGTTTAGCTCTTCAGGCTTCTGAGGATAAAAACTGAAGCTTACTACGTGGAAGTCTGTGGGGCAGATTTTAGAAGACTCATTGCTCAGTGAAAACGTTAGTATTCATGTAACACTTTTTACAACTACAGTTATTTACCCCCAATGCCCTTGGAGACAAATTCTCTGCCTCCACATTTGTGTGGTATGCTGTGCACCTGTTGGCTGCTAACCCCACCCCAGACACAGCCACATCACAGGGCAGCAGAATGAGAGCTCACAACGGTGTGAAGCAGTGTGCAATCTCTCAGGACTAGCTACAGAGTCAGTAACTAACAACAGGCAGCTACTGTGCACAAAATTGTCTGGGGTTCCATCTTCCATGAATTCTTGAGCAAGCAGACGTAAAAACCAGGCCACTGAATCAAGAAGATGCTGCAAATGGTATTGATGAAGTTGTTTAATGCTTTATGGAGAAGGAGAAAGCATAGTCAGGTACCACTGATGTTTAAGTAGGGTTTGGTTGTGGTTGTGGTTTTTTCCCCTCCAATCTGCAGTTGTCACCAACTTCCCTTCATAAACTTCAGAAAGTCTGTAATTTACTGTTTCATTTTCTACTCCTTACATCTGTTAAGATTTTAATTGTCATTGCCCATGATTATGCCCTTCTGTATAAAATACAGCCTACGCCCTTCCTATGCTTGCACTGATTTCTATAGGCCACTCTCTAATGCCATTGGTTCCATTTTCTCTGCAAACAGCATAATTTGTGTCGAGACTTGAATCAGTATTACAATGGTTCAAGAAGCTTTATACCTTTGCCAATCAGCTTTTTGCTGAAGGAAAGCCTTGTAATTGGCTTTTGCTATCCCTGCTCATCTTCTACATATCAACTGCCAACAAAATAAAAGAATTTTAGAATATGGGCTTTTGGTCCATTTTTGGGGGGGGGGCTTTTTGTTTTGTTTGGGGGGGGTGAGGGGTGGGGGTGTTTGTTTGATTGATTTTTTTTCTGGAACCACATGGGCTAGAAACAATTTTGCACCTAAGCAAAAGTCAGGATTCTTCAGTATTAACATGTCCTGAAACTCTGGGAGTTACTTTTCACAAATTATGTCCCTGCCTATTTTCAAAAAGAGCTTACACTAGAACAAAGTGTGTGCCACTACTATTTAAACACCATAGGATATACTGGCATCAGTTCTCTATAGCTACTCATGCCAATTTTACCATTTCTGGAAACACTCTCACTGTAAGACCACACAACAACAGAACACAGCAAGTATGTCAGGTCTTTCTGGTACCTTTAGCTATACTGAAAGAAATAGGTAAGTCTCAGAATATAGGAAACTGTTATTCAGACAAGACAGACAGCACTTCCTTTCCCAGAACAATCTGTCTCCTGCCCTGACAACCCATTCCTGCTATATTTACCCGACCAAATTTTGCCAATGATATATTTCCAGATGCACTTGAGCCACATGTCCCCGTCAGTCAGCCCAAGCACAGAGGAATCTGAGCAGAGGACAGCTCCTAGAAATCACTACATGTTAATCCATGCTTCCTCTCTTGCTTGCCTGTAGAGTTAAAGGAGACAAAATGTGTAAAGCATTATTCTCGGTTTATTTTGGAAGCAGTTGTGGGGACAAGAGGTACTTCATTTGATACAGCTATTTACTTCAACTGCTTTCTTTATGGCTGACAGAGACACCTGAACAGTAAAAAAAAAATAAAAAATTAAAAAAATCTGAAACATGCAGTTAAAAATAACTGGCTCTTTCAAGCAATTAATACTGGGTGTCTAGAAAGAAATTGTAAGTATGTCTAAAAAAGGCTAGATGCTAAACAAGGCCCTTACAGTTCTAATCTGCCATAGGTGAAGCCAACTCCTCATTCAGGGGAAAAAAAATAAAATTGTACCATCTTTGCTGGAGAAAAGGGACACACACCAAGCAAGGAAAATCAGCTCTAGAATTCAGATATTTCAATTTAAGAATGCTGACCAGCTAAACTTAGCTGAGTTGTGGAGCAATAAGAATAGGATCTAATGAAAAGCTAGCTTTATTTCTTCTGAGCTAAGCCACTTTACTGTTTTAACAGTTATGTTCTTCATATATTCTACCATATACTTCTGGCACCTCATGCTATCTCTTCCAATCCTAATTGCACAGCTAGTTTCTTTTGTTTTCATAATTTTATCAGATACTTAACATCTGACTCGTAATAATTATCTTGGCTCTTGCTGAATTCCTGAGTTCCCTGAGAACCTTTGAGCAAAGGACCAAATAAACTCTCTTCCCCACCTTCACCTCCATATTTTTAAAAGATGCTCTTCACAGCTCCTACCTCAATATGGCTTCGATTCTAAAGTGCATTTTTTGAGACTACAGCAATGGGGGGGAAAACCAAACAAAACCAAACACCCCCACCCCCAAAACACCAAAGTCACCTCTCAGGATCTTATTAGCAAGGAGACTTTGTCATCACATTGGTGGCCAGTCAGTAGAACCAAGGTATTTCTCAGTTCTAGGTACTATGAGTCTTCCAGAGAAAGAGATGGGAGCTAAATCAGTGATGCAATGATGCAAGAGGAAGAGGTGAACAGAGGAGTTGAAAGGGTTTAAAATTGTAAATATCCTTTCTTTGGCTCCCTCCTCCCCTTTTCTGGAAAGCGCAGACAGGCAGTTTCAACCTTTCCACCGTTTATTTAACTGGCTTAACAGAGGGTCCTAACAGGTCACAAATAAGCTTTTTAAATAAAAAGCACAAGTTGAAATCAACTGTGGATATATCAAAATTCATGGCCAGGCCAATTTTATTACTTGAGGTGGAATTAAAACCACTGCAGCCTTCTTTTAATAGCAGATTCACCTAACAAGACCCCTTCAACTAGCTGAATACAGGTAGAGGTTCATCAGAACAAAAGCACTTTTCACCCATTCTTCTAAAACAAACAAATGAAAAGACACCTAGGTTTGTATCCAAAACTCACACTGCTTAAAGACAAGTACATCCTTTAGAACAGCCTAGCTTATTTTCACCACAGCATTAAAACTTTAATATTTTTAAATGGTTATGCTAGAGAGATAATTCCTGCTTGCTTAAACCCTGTACATTTGCATGTTTTCTGGTACCCTTTCCTTTTCAAACCTGTAACACTGGAACACTTTTCAAGCATCTAACCGGCACATCATATGACAGGAGTGGAGTCCAGCATGACAAGAAAGAAAATGAGCATCTTATGGGTGGCATTGAAAGATGTTAAAAAAACATACTGGCCGGCGCTGAGTAGGATCAAGTGAAATGTGGCAAAATATGAACCGCATTACATGTTAAGAGTTTATTAGCAGCCTCATACAGCTGCTCAGATTCAGGCATCTAATACAGGGATGTGAACAGCTGGTACCATCACCTGCTGTTCCTGCAGAGTGAAAGGGAGTGTGTGACCTTCCGTTGCAGCACATGGGTCCTGTGCATGTGAACAAGTACCAGTCTGGGCTACGAAACTCAATAGCATTAAGAACTGCTATCCAAAAAGAAACTACAATTTAAAGGCAGCTGAATGAGAAGGAACTTCCCTTTCAGATTTTTAATGGATTGTTAGTAAAAGCAGAAGGGAGAAAACAGTTTGCAAAGTTCAAGTTGATGCTGCCTCTGACACAAAGCTTTGTTAGTCAATTACCAAACAAACATTAAATTAGGCACTCCAGGATGCCTACAATGGTCTCCCTCCCCCATTAGTTAATAAAATATTTCTTCAGCAATTTCTTTTTCTCTGAAGAAAACATTTTATTTTTTTTCAATTATTGAACTACCATTCAGCTACTCTGCTAGAGTGGCTCTATTGCTTTCTACAATGTCTGAATCTTTATGTTTCTTCCTCTCCTACGTTTCAAACACGCTTGGCAAAGCCTTTTCCCCAAGAAAACGTTACTCTTATTTACCAAACACAGAGATTTCTTCCCTTATGTTTTTAATGAAGCAGAAGCCTTCACGATGAAAGTGTTCAGACTCATGTATTGCGCAAAGCAGTCATATGCTTTCAGAACTCTGCTGTTTAGAACTTACCTCTTTGCCAAACCAAAATCTACTTTTCCTACAATATGAGTACTCTGTTTCAACTGAAAAAGTCTCTTCCTCTTGACCATATTTTAACAGACTGGTAAATACTTCAGCACACATTTCCTACATCTTTGTGTTCATCAACAATGCCACCAAAGTAAATATTCCCAGGACCATGTTTTCCCCACTCCCTGTACCAGCCTGATCAGTTCACATTTGAAGTGCTAATTTCATACTGAGGCAGAATGTATTTAAGAAAGAGGAAGTACAGAAACAACATTTCATAGTGCTTGTTAGATCTTAAGTCTGACTGAATATATTTGCACTTCAGACAATGAAAAACCAAATTTTTAACTAAGAGTTGAGCATGCAAAGAAAAGCATGGTATTTCTGAAGCACAAATGTGAAAGCCTCAGGCTGAAGTGAAAACCAGCTAACAATGTCTCCTCCCATACTGCCATGACAGCCATCTTAGTTATTACAGAACTATTACAGGCTACTATAAACTGTCTAATCCCGCTTTGAAGAACATCCAAGTTCCTAAGTGCAGTTACTAAAGATGCTTACATAAGCAACCATATTTTACCACTGCCACTTGTTTTATTTCTAGAATAAAGCCCCTCCATTAGGCTATACGCAGATCTAATACACTGTTCTTCAATATGCCATGATCAAGATAACAACCACATCTTGATTTATTTCAACAATACCTCATATTTACAATTTGCCACCTGAATTGTTTAAGCAGTTAATCAAGAGGTAAATAGAATCTAATTCAACAGCCACTTGGCAGACTTCATCACTGTACCAAGAGAAATGACAATCTCCTGAAAAGTAACGGGGCACTAAGACACATTTTAATAAAAGACTTCCCCCCAGAATTGAGTTTAACACCATCAAAAGTGAACAGCATCGTTCTGAAATCTCTCATCTCATTTAAGTAGCACACATGTTGAGCATTATTTACAGTCAAGCAAGAGTTCAGACTCCTGCACCAAGCAAAGTTAGCACATACCTTCTGGAAGGCTGCCCTGTTTCATATAGGAAGTTTCATAACTTACTGTTTCAGTATGGCTAGAACTATGTCTCAACTTACTGCTACAAGGACAGAACTGGAAATTAGAGCTTCTGAAGTGCTTATACTAGGGTACAGCTAGAGGATCAGACAATGAAAGTACCACCACCACTGAAGAATTTAACATATTCAGCTAACAAGCATTAATCAAGTGCACCTCTTGAGTATTACAATTGTGTAACTGTGATTACAGTGCAAAACACATTAGCCTAAACTGCCTGCAAGCAGTTTATGAATCTATGCATTTTAACAAGACACCTAAAGCCAGTATCACCCCAAACTTTAGTTCTATTACATACATGTGCAAGTTCTCATCTAACATCTTTTACTTTCACAATTCTACCCATCTCACATTGGTTTTTGGGGTTTTTTTTGCAGTCATGTCTTGCCCTGTTACTCAACTGTCACGTAGCTATACACCTCCTCCTTCTTTCACAGCATGCTGGAATACAGAAGTAGCAAGTTTTAACTTCACAACTGCACCATGCAAAGAGCATGGACACATTCATTTCATGAAGCTGAAGTGATGAGGAATCTACGTCTATCCACGCCCTTAAACAAGAAATGTCCAAACAAGAAGTGTCTCCAAGTAGGAGTTCAAAGCAAGAGCAGGTTACTTTAACACTTTCAATGGCATTTCTAAGTCACGTGGATACAGTACATCATACAATACTAATGTAGATCTATGAATTTTCTACAATAACTATGGCTAGTTGATAAATATTCCTTCTCAAGATTTCCTATAATTTTGTGAGACATACTGATTCACTGCCTCTAGAAGCTTTACATATATTTAACTCTCTCACAGTTCAGCCTTCCTCACTCTATTAATGCATTCACAGATTTCCATTCACTCCCAAAGCTTTTCCACACAAAGTCATCTGTTGATACCACCAACGCTGTAATGAATGCACTTCAAACTCATCCATGACATGACATTTCCACCTCTTTCACCTCGGAAGCCATGATATCATGAGACCTCAGACCCTACCTTTAAGCCACTGTATTACAGGCAATATATAGCAAACTTTATTTTCTTTGTAGCATTTAGAGGTGCTGTAAAGCAAATTAAAATCATGTCATCTAAAAGATGATAGGAGTTTTCACAGGACTGCACACAGCTGTAAGTTTTATAGCTCTTTCCTGGACAGATTTGCTGTCTTGTATCATTTTCTAAAGGCAAATTACAAAAGCAAGGTCTTAACTATCTATCTGAAATTTTTTTTAAAGAACTTACAATGAGGAGGTCCATAACATGTTGGAAGACATTTTATTTTTTTCTCTGAATGCAAAAAAACCCACTTCAGCAATAATCTATTCCACAACATGCAAACAGCAGACAAGTTAGGGACAGTTACTCTAAAAAGAAAATGCTCTTGCAAGTTTACCTCAGAGAAGACACCAACTGCACACCCCTAACTATTAACGCTCCCTAACCAATGAACTTGCTATTTCAATAACAATGTTCTCCATTAATCTGCTACTTTCATACTTACCTTAAATCCCTCCTGTTCTACCTCTCTTCTTGCTGCCTTTTTTCTTCAACACTAATTATTGAGAGAAGCAGCACTTTATCACAAAACCCTGCACTACTACTGAAAAAAGGACATTTTGCCCAACTGAATCTTCTTTCAAATCTCTCCTTCAAACTCACATCTTGCCAAAAATCGTATTAGGGATCAGCCAATTTGAAGGCATGTTTGAAGGACAAACGGAGGTAGTCATTAAGAAAAACCATCAAGTGTTTAACAGCTTTGTATACTTAATGACTTCTCTCTGCTTCTACCCTCTTCAGCTACAAACTTTGAGGTGTGGAATGCTTCAGTACACTTGTTGTGTATGTTTGACCGATGCTTCTTGACAGTCCTATTACATACTATGCAACTATATATGCACCTGTACTTTCTGACACAAGTTATTGCTTCTTTGAAGTAAATCACCTTTGAAACATTGTTTTTAACAGATTAGACAGCAGCAGTTTAGTGAGAAGACAGTTAAAAGAAGGAAAAGTGACAGAAGAGCTATATATTTAATAAACTTCTACTGTAATTCAGCAATTTCATGTATACTTCTACTTCCAGAGCATTTTTAAAGCAAATAGCCTTAACATCTATTAACTGGCCACAATTCCTTTCAACTAGTCTTGACCAAAACAAAGACATCATCATCAAAAAAACCTGGAATAAAACCTCCATGGATGACTTAAGAGGAACCTTAACTTCAACGGAGCATCTGGTACTGCCTTTCTACCAAATCAAACTGCAATTTATTGCCCTCTAATGTATGTACATTAGGCCATTTCCTTTATGGCTCCACTTCACACAGAAGCAGTAACTGAAGGAAATAATGGAGTGCCCAACAAGTGGGAAAGTAATTGCTCAACAAGCGTGGAACAAGAGAGAGTCAGTTGCGCATCGTGCACATGTGGCAGCTCTTCAGAGCCCAGCCCTGCAGTGGTAACAGAAGGCTGGTGTTACAGAACAAGCCCACTGTGGGAGCTCTGCCAAGCAACAGCCAGGAGTGCTTGTCCATCTAAATCCTTGGGTCCTTAAGGATTAGAGGCCAGGAAACAACTCCTTCCAACAGCACCACCTCCTGCCTGTACCTGCCAGTCATTAGCCATGCACAAATGACGGAAGACTGCTAAGCTCCAAGCTCGAGTCTTAAATTGCACCCAAAGAACTGTATTAAAAGAATGCTTAGGTGGTATCACAAGGGTGGTGGTGCTGGACTGCAGAAAGCACAGTTCAGATGTCCTCACTTTAAGAGAAATGCAGAAATACTCTGTGTGAAGACCATCTTACTGGGTTGGTTGTTTTTTTGGCTCTAGACATTCCTAGAGTCACTCCACTTCTTTTGAATTTATTCAGTAAGCTTCTTACTACTCAGAAACACAAACCAGAAGAAGAACACAAGAGCTAAAAAGCAAATTAAGGATGCTACATAACCACGGTTTAGCCCTTTCTGCCTGTTCAGTCTTAGTTATACAATCTCTCGATTACAAGCTTCCCCTCCTTAGGAGTCCCGGTTTCATACAGCAACCTATGCTGAAAGGCTCAGTGTACGATGCAACGGAATTAGAGTTCAGAGTGACCCCACCCATACCTGACTCCTGACACAGTCTGCATAAATGCCGTCCCACACACAACAGAAAAGCCTCGGAAAAAGTTACAGTGCTTGTCTTGGTGCATCTATAAGCTTCACAAATACTAACAGTTATTCTTCACCAAGCACATTCCTCTTTCTTCCTTTATACAGAAAATAAACCAAGTCTTAAGTGAAATGATGACAATTTTGGTGTTAGTTTTGGGCTCAAGAAGTTCACATTCCAGGTCTCCCAGCGCAGCTACCACTCTTAGCGTCACTCCAGGAAAATCACTTAGAAAGTAAAGCACAGAATTAGCAACCACCTGGGAAAAGTCTGTGTTATTATTTCTCCAGTAACACCAAGAAAATCTATGCCAAAAATATCAATAGAAACCTCCTATGTGAGGGCAATTCAAAGACCTCAGCCATAAGACAGTAATTTGATTAATTTGATGCTACAATGAGATTAAAAAGAAGATTAATCTCTCCCAAAGCAAGTATTTGGAACTACCTGCAGCTTCAAAGCAAAAATACTGCATTGGTTTACATTCTCTGTGCACTTGGAAGGATGGCTGCAATCATGAAGACTAGGAAATTGCTTTTAAAATTACAACTTTTACTACATTGTCTGAACACGATTTACAAATATCAAGTCTGCATTCAGCCTGCAAGTAAAGCATCAAATTAAGGTTGTCAGCTCTATCTTCATATTTGTTACTACAAGAAGGTTACAGAAAATAGTAAGAGAAATTAATTACCACTTCTGTGCGCTGTGTCAGGTCATTCGATATGGACTCAAATAGTATTGCCATCTGAGTTAAAGTTATGGAAGAAACCTTACTCTATCCATTTCCTAACCTTTCCTCACACTCTTTCCATTTTTCTTAAAAATTCTACAGAGAATGCAACAAAAGCTAAATGTCAGCCTGAGTTGTTTCGTCTTCCCAAATACCAAGTTAACATGTATGGCTATTTAAAAAAAATGGATATATATATATACACAAACACACGTACACGTATACGGAAATACTATAAATTCTTTTTTCTTTTTTTTAGTTACCACAGGAACAGACATAATCTAGGAGACCAGTGAGTCTTATAGCTCTTTTAGATGAAGCTGATACACAATAGAAAAAAGTTCAGGCAAATTTTTATTTTTTTAATGTCTGCTCTAGACAACATTGCAATCTTTCAGTGCAAACAAAGGGAGAAGTATACAGCTTACAGAGCATCAGTATTTGTTATTTGCTAATAAGTCCAGGACCTTCTGCAGAAACTCAAGATATAAGTAATAAATAAAATATGGTATTGCCCTTATCTGCAAAGTAACAAGCACTGCAGCACTATACATACTGCACATCCATATAATTTAATTCCTACACTCCTTTAAAAAAAACATTTATTTTTTCTGATTTCTTAACTTGAATAGACCACAATGAATATCTTGGATTCTGTTCAATAGCACTGCAATAGCATTGAGAACAGGCCACATATCATTTTTACTACTGATTTACCACTTCTTAAAACTAGATCCTTCAGAAAAAGTTCAGACATTAATCCCAGATCAGGATAAAATTCCTTATTGTTTTATACGAACATCTGATTTTCCCTAAAAACTGAGTTTCCAGAGCTCAGACATGACAAAATGAGTGTGCAATCAAATCTACATACCAGAAAACTGATGGCTACAGTAACAAGTATATTAAGTCGGTACACTGGGCAAAGGTTCTCTTACGGTTACAGTCATTTGACCTTTAGCCAGCTCTTAATGCCCCAGCCAACCCTCTAAAGATGGAGATTTGCAGCAGCTTCTTGTCTGAAATAAGCCATGAAAAGATTCTTCTGAACCCACTGTACAAGCATTCATTTAAAATGTCATGAATGTGCATGAAATCAGAGTGCTTCTAACAGCTTACTTTGTAGCTTCTGTTTAAATGCACTAACTCTGAACCACCAGAGGATAAAAGGACTCAAACCTTCCAGTCTGGCACTCATGGACCTAAAATATACACAAGCACCTCTTCACAGGTGTGTTTACCTAGTTTAAACCTTATTTAAATAGACTCTCCATGCACACACTTTCCACAAACACCTGCTTCTCCCACTGCAGTGCTGACTTGTACAAGGCAGTTGTATTCAGTCATTTTCTGTCCTAAAGCCATCCTACACACCAGTAAGCAGTACTTCAGTCACGAAAATCCTGGTTACTGACTCATCTCCCCAGCCAGAGCAAAGCACAAATTCTGCAAGGAGGAGAACAACTACAGAAGTACCTGCTCTTACCTCTACATCATACCAGAATGGTCTGAAGACTTCAACAGCCACAGCAAGATTTAAGGAAACCCAATCTCATCAGGTCGTGGAAAAGCAGTCTTATAATTAATTCATATTTCCATCCCTTTGCAGTTATAAAACCTCTCCCTATTGAGTTCAAAAGCATCCTAAGTTGGAAACACCCATGAAAGAGAAGATGCTCAGTTATCACTGGATGTCAAAAAGAAGCTTCCTTTTGTTGACCTAAATCCATAACAAAACTAATGAAATTAAGAAATATTTCAACACCCAGCCATTTTCTAGATACTCAGCTTATTTTAAAAAGCAGTCAAATGGAAATTGTGGTGACAGTGACCCTAGATCCAAGCTTGTATCAATCCTAAGGCTTCCATCAGTTTTAAAATAACCTTTGAAGATGTAGTTGTATTTCACTTTTGCATGCATGGACAAAGCTTGATAGTCACTGCTTCCATATGGTCGTAACTCAGGACACCAATTTTTGCTTTTTCTAAGCACTGGAAATGCCAGACACCACATCAAACTTAGGCGTATGGTACATACCACAAGCATTGAGGCATTAAATTTATTTTGGAGTAACTTATGCATCACCCAATATGACAGAACCTCTATTTTTCCTTTCTGTTTTTCAGGCAACTACTATCAATACTAATTAAAATATATGCAGCCCATAAAGGTGTAAAAATGGCATACAATAAACCAAGTGATAGTGCAGAGCAGACATGCTGTTCATTTTCAAATTATTAAACTACCTTTATAAATCTACATAAAATTGCTACAGAAATTAAGTTTCTCTGTCAGAATTTTAAAGAGCAACATCATTCCACATAATTCAGGTCCAAGGCCCTTAGCTAGGTATGCTGAACAGTAGAAGCAAAGTTTCTCCTACCATAACCATGGGATTGTTTGTGCTGAGCAACAGCATCTTCTCTAGATGCTTCCTTCAAGAGCCCATTTAGACATTATAATGGGATGGGATACCGCTACTTAGTTTCAGGCAAACTTTTACTATCTTGGTAATCAAATAAAACACATTACATAATTTAGTTACTTTTGAGGAGCAATACTTTGAAATGGGCATCTTCAGCTGCTGGAGGCATACAGTGCATCTTTATACCCTTGACCAGGGTATTTCAGCATCACAGTAACCACAGAGTTAATACCCACTAGCTCAGAGGAGAACAAAAGGTACTCCACTGCAACATGCCTAACATTTACATTGCCTCTCTTTGCTCATTAAACAGGTTTTGGTTAAATAATGAACAAACTGTATTACAGACTCCGATGAGAATTCCAAAATTATAAATCAACTGGTAAAGCCCAGAGGAGAATGAAGGGAGTGGGAGGGAAGGAAGGATAATATTGACTAATATAAAGGGCGCAGCTTGACAGTGGATATTCCTGCCACACCTGATCAAACATGCTCCATGGGGGAGGGGAAGGGAGGGAGAGAGCAAGAGGGGAGATGGGACAAGGCAGCCTGAAATTTGCATCCGGAACAGATTAAAATGGGTTCTTGGGGGATTGAGAAAATACATAATATATATTACTATAAATGCAAAATTGTACTAAAAGCTAAATCAAATGTCAAAGATTACAGCTTGAATAAATTTAAATATAAAAGCAATGCGTTTCCATGAGCTAATGAAAGAGACATGAAAGGAAGGTCTAGGGGAAGAAAAAAACAAACACAAGAAAACAAAAAACCAAAAAAACACCCACAAAAAACCTAAGCTTGGACTTCTCATTGCCTGGAAGATGAGGCAGGAGACTCTATATTGTTCAAAGCATTGCCTGGGAACTGCTCCATATCTAAAACTGAAAAAAATGGAGCATTAGCAATGATGGCCTATCTCAAGACACTAGTTGGTAAATAGCAGTCACTGAAGCTGAAATTACCTGTTTAGAAGAACCCCGTGTAGTCAAACGCTACTATCACCATCTATAAGCTATTATTATCTCAGCATGAACCACACTTAGATGATGACTAATACAGGGAGTCTCTGAATCTCTTGGTACGTTAAACTTTGCTTTCTCTTAACACAAGCAGATAGTGGGCTTGCATTTTTAACCCAACAAGTCAACAGCACATTGCACCTAGCTACTCTACATTGATGGCTGGTCCCTGGCATTTACTCATACTGCATTTATTTGAGCATCCTGACACTCCCTGCTCTTGTTGATGAGAAGAGGCATTTGCAATAATGGCAAAGAACTTCAGCAGTCTTATTTTACAGAAAATTTTATCTTATAGAAGAGAGAGAAGGAAAAATGCCTCTCAAAACATTTTTGGTGACTGTATGCATATCTCACAGAAAGTGAGTGAGCTTACATAAGATGACAACTCCATACTGTCATGTGGTCTGGGAACAAGCATAACACACAGAACAAAGACACTATCCAGAAACACAAGCTGTGCAGGAGTACCGCAAGATGTCACGGCCTGACAGAAAAGTCCTGCTGACAACCAAGGGAATTTCACCTGACAAAGAAAAGTAAAGCATTACACTTACAGGCAGTCACAAAAGAGGAAGCAGTAAGGGCATGTGTCCTCAGCACCTCTCATCAGCACCTGGAAGTGGCACTGTACTTCTAAGGAACATACTTTTTATGGGATTCCAGCCTCAGCATCGACAGAAGAATGGGCATGCAATGAGAAATGCAAAAAGTGCATCTCAAACTTAGGTTGAGATACACTTACTGTACTAAAGGAACCAGAAAGAAAGCTTACTTTCAAATATTATAACCAGTAAGACAAATCCTGGGAAAAACCAGCAGAGTACCACATGCTACTCAGAATTAGCCTCACTTACAGACATTCAACATATACTTAGGTTACACTTAAACGATCACTCCTGAAACTACAAAAGGAGAAAATGTGGGGAGAAAGGGGAGAAAGACAGGTCGGGAGAAAAAAACTGGTCAGAATATACATCACAACCTTATGTTCTACTTCTGTAATCGATATAGATTTCCAGTTCCTTTCAGTGCAACTGGTCACAAAGTAAGCCTTTCACTTCAAGATGCAAGAGACCCAAAAGGAAAGTGAAGTCTGTCACTTATTACTGATAACAGATGATGAAAACCAACAAATCAAAGAATGTAAGGAGAAAACAGATAATGCAAGGCTTCTTTCTAAGCAGATTTTCCCCACCATTCACAGATCAGAAAGTATAAACAAAGCACAGAAAGACTATGCATAATAATACACCAGATTTCATATATTACTGCAAGCTTCAGTATATTGAAGAAACATGCATATTTATACATGAAAATATGCATGTATAGACACATACAAAAAATATATAAACACACACACACACATATATATATATATATAAACTCTCCAGACAGTGGCAGCAGTGGTATTTGTGTACTACTTTACGTTGGTATTATTTGCCTAAAAGTATATACATATTTGTTCTTTTCTTGTTATTCAATGTATGACCTCTGGATAGTAAACAACACAAACAAGTACACCTGTACATTTATGTGCATATACCCTAGCAGGTACACATACCTGCTGATTTCTGTATAAGCTTACCTGTTATATTATTCAGCACTTCTTTTAAGACGCTAAAGCTATGCAGCAGGGGATCCCTTTCTTCATCCTATAGGTTACACATAGGAAGGAAGTCATTGATGAGGCAAACCTATTTCTGAAGACAAATCTTAATAACAGGTCTATGAAGCCCTCACCTTCATATTCACAGAAGTACTGTAGGTTGAGTTCATCACTGTCATTGTGTTTACTCCACCAAAATCAAGAGAAGCATTTTTATTTTTCTGCTAGTGCTCCCCAATGTCATATAGCTCAAATGTCAAAGTATAGGGTCAAAACTGAGCATTCTGATTTGGTTTTATTGTCCTCAGAAGTATTTCTGATTAGCCTCCCACTGTTCAATAAATTTCAGAGCAAATCTAACTCGTATCATATTGAAATGGCTCATCTGGATTTGCTATAATGTTAATCTATGCAGATTGTAATGGGAACAGAAATACAATGACATTTGATGCCATTAAAATAACTTGAAGGAAGAAGCACAGTGCAAAATTTATACAAATAACTGCATCCTTTAGCCTTAGTCTACCTTTACAATACTAAAATAAGGAGAAGCAGCAGTTTCTCCAAGCCATGTATATCCACAGCCACACCTCCTACTGGGTGGCAGTCAGCTCTAATGAAGAAATGCCTGTTAGAATGAAAAAGGCCCCTGCCCTTTGACAAACTGAAACCACTTGTGCTGGATGACAGCCATCTGCTATTCATGTGACATTCTGAAGTGCACCACAGATACAGTACACCACCTGCACACATTTACACTGTGGAACCCATAAACTGACCAATGCATCATTAGACTGGCAAACACTGTATTAATGGGTTTTAACAACACAGGTTTGAAACTATTCACAGTTTTCAGTCGGGAATATAGCTAGCAGTCAAAACACAGCTAAAAAAAGATACTATGCCATATGAAAAATTAAAAATATGTATAGGGTGCTTTTTATTTCATGGCTTTCATGATGAAGACTGTCTTCTCTGAGGGTACTAAAGATCTATAAAAACATATATTCAAAATCCATGACATACCAGGTGACAGAAGTCTAAATGAGAGGATCCCCATGTGAAATACAATGGGGATGGGATGTGGGGGTGTGCGCGTGTGTGTTTGTTTACAGGGTATATAGGCAGAAGATTTCCAGCATTGTATCTCTTACAGTCGCTGGCACACAAGAAGCCAACACTGCTCAGCATGAAATAATGCAGAAAGGTATTCCAACTTTACTTACAAAAGTACTATAACAACGGCTGAAAAGAAAAAAAAAAAGGGGGGGGGTTGGTATTTTTCTAAAACTAAGTGGTTCCTGCTATGGAGTGAACAGGGAATAACTTACCAGATGTGTGTGAGTGCTCCATCGGGCATTACGCTTTATGGCTCCCACCACTGCATTGATTTCGCCTTGTACAATGTAAATGTTCTTATCCACCATCCTGACCATCCTGAAAATAAAAATAATTCAAATCAATCCTCAGCCCCTCAGAAACATTTTCTTCCTCAGATGAACCATTAAGTTGGCCCCAGTTAAGCAGGAGGCCTGCAGAGATGCAGGAAGCTCGCTCAGATCTTACTTCTGTGCATGCAGACAAATACAGTTATTTTGTCAAAAAAGAAGACAAAAGGAAGACGCTTCTCCACAGAGTGGGTTTTCAAGACAAGAGCGGACAGTAGGTTATAAAAGGGCACCTATGAAGCAAAAGAGAACTTTGCCAAAGTACATGCCTCATTTTTTTCCAGTCAATGTAAGTTCACAGAAAGATAAAGCGTTAGGGTACCAGGACAGAAATCCATGACAATGCAATAATACACTCACCTCCAGCACTTATGCAAAGTCCTGCAGCTCTACACTGAGCAAAGTCAATCTTGTACTGTTAAATAAGCATTAGAGGCTTGAATAAGCTGGCCAGAGCAAAACTCTTTGGGACTTCAAACTTTGACAAAATAAAGCAATTTATAACAGATGTTGATTTTACGCTTGCTTCATGAAAAAGCTTTCAAGAAAGCAGCCAAGTAAAAAAAGTCATGGGTGAGACCCCACAAAGAAATGAGCAAAACCAAACTGGATGGAATGTCAGGAGAAAAAGTGAGAAAGCTAAAGGCAGACATTTACTCTCATGTAGCCTGAGGTCTTACAGGGTATGCTGGTTTTGGCTGGGATAGAGTTAATTTTCTTCATAGTAGCTGGTGTGGGTCTGTGTTTTGGATTTGTGCTGGAAACAGTGTTGGTAATTCAGGGATGTTTTCGTCATTGCTGAGCTCTGCTTACAGAGTCAAGGTCTGTTCTGCTCCTCACACCACCCATCAGCGAGCAGGCTGGGGATGAAGAAGGTAGGAGGGGGCATGGCCAGGACATCTGACCCCAGCTGACCCAAGGGATATTCCATACCATATGACATCATGCTCAGCATATAAAGCTGGAGGAAGAAGAAGGAAGGAGGGGACGCTTGGAGTGATGGCACTCATCTTTCCAAGTAACCATTAAGCGTGATGGAGCCCTGCTTTGCTTTCAGTGGCTGAACACCTGCCTGCCAATAGGAAGTGGTGAATGCGTCCCTTGCTTTGCTTGCATGCATGGCTTTTGCCTCACCTATTAAACTGTCTTTATCTCAACCCAAGGGTTTTCTCACTTTCACTCTTCTGATTCTCTCCCCCAGCCCACTGTGGGAGGAGTAAGCAAGAAGCTGGGTGGTGAGTAGTTGCCAGCTGGGGTTAAACCACGACAAGGGAAAATCTTAAATTGGCGTACCCACAGAGGGAGCCAGAAGAGGGGAAAAAATTTTACAAGCAATAAATATTTGTAATGGTTTGAGAAAAAGAAACAAAGAGTGGATTACTATAAGACTGTTCTCTCTATACTAGCTGTAGCCCAGACACAGTCAAGCATGAAGAAGTAAGAATGGAGGGGAATAAACAGACACGACCGTTTATGAAGAATAAACAGGACTTAGAGGTCAGAGAGTCAGACGATACCATGTATGCATACGAGAAGGATTTAGTGAAATGGTAGCCAAGTAGTGAGACTTTTTCAGAAGATATGAAAGGAAAATGAAGAATCCAACTTGAAATCACAACAGGTCATCCACAGAGAAGCAAAAGACTGAAAAGATGAAACATCGACCATAACACTTCACATCA
>JAVJGI010000065.1:247678-271298 GCA_035590275.1 Ibycter americanus | reverse complement strand
GGGGAGGCAGCCCCCGGCCGGTGGGCCCGCCGGCCGTGCGCGTGGAGTGGGGACTAGTGGCAAAGAGGGGAGCCTGGCATCCCCCCGGACGAGCTTGTGGGCCCTCCACGACCTGGAGGATGCAAGGGATGAAATGGCTCTATCCCCTCTGCAGTTCAGGGAGATGCTGAAAGCGACAGCTCAGGAAGGTGCACCCCTGTTCCCGTCCCACCTTCCGAAGGCAGGGAAAGGACCACCTTTTTGGCGATAGGATCAGGGTCTCCCTGGCTCCCCACACTCCCTCCCGGCCCCTCAGCCCGTCGGTGAGCCGCAGGGATGGGTGTTTGTTCGGGTTTCGATGGTGCCTTGCTGTGAGGGACAAAGAGCTGCGTGCTGGCTCCTGAGGGACCAGCAGAGCATGGTAGCTGCTTTCAGTCTCCACAAATGTCTGCAGAAGCAGAGCAGGGTTTGATTTTTTTCATTAGCGAACGGTCACACCGTACCCGGTGCTCCTTGCGGGGAGACGTCTTTCCCTGTCAGCCGGGAGAGGGGTCTGGGCGAGGACCGGGGCGTCCCTGCTGCAACTGGTGTTACTGGCTTTGCATGACCTGCAGCCCAGGCTCCCCCCGACAGCCCACCCGTATTCCCGAGTTGTCTCCTGTCCAAGGCACTGGTTTTAAAAACCGGTATCTCTGGCAGAGAAACCGTTACAAGCCTCACTTAATGTCTATTCTATTTCTATAAGGGCTTAATTCAGGCAATTAGTAGGTCTGCAAATTGTGACTGGATTGCAAAAGTATCGGTTAATGTACCCTGCGGAGAGTTGGTAAAAAAGAGCGGCATCTTCTCTGTCTGTCAGATGCTACCGAAAACCTTGAGATTGAGAGGTGAGGCTGACTTTGGAGACTGCCAAAAAGAAAAAGCCAGAAACCTGATCTAGGAGACCACTCCAAAAGGAAGATGAGATGAGCTGGGGACATGAGGTCTGTCTCGTGACCTGGCACATGTGCCCCGGCCCTGGGGACAGGGGAGGTACCTGGGCTGGGAACAAAGTCCCGGATGGGCAGAGCTGGTGGTCTCATGCTCTGCACCCTGCGGTGGGAAAGCAGCAGGCTGAAACTGTGGGGCTGTGGGGGGAAGGTGGTCAGGAATGGGAGGCTGTGGTGTCTCAGAGCAGGCTCAGCGATTATCTGTCTGTTTGAAAATGGGAGATTGCTATTTACTTAGGGCCTGATGGCAGAGGGGGCAAAGCTCTCCCTCTTGCCATGGGCCACTGGGGCTGAGGGCATCAGGCTGTGCCAAGCCCGGGCATTCGCTCCTGGCAGGGGGACAGCCTCCACCGACTGGCATCGAAGTTAGTGCTGAGGCCGTAGGAAAAGCACTCCCTTGTCAACACCCGGCTGAAATGGGCTGGGGTATCAGATGGCTGGAGAAAGAGGATTTCTGAGGCCAGCCCGCCGCGCTTCCCTTCCTCCCCTTTGTGTGCCGCTCCCCCTCGCCAGCACCCCTGCCCTCCTCCCGCCTCACCTCTGAATATTAATGCCTCTGGCAGATTGGATAATAATGTGACTGGGAATTGAATGAAGCTGGTTATTAGCTCTGGGCTTCCTTGGGGCATTTAAGGGAGTCCACAGGCTGTTCCTGGAGGCTCGGCAGCATAAGGGACCGGGGCCGGACTGAGCGCAGAGGGGGTTGCTTCTGTAGGAAAGGATTTGCTCAAAATCCTCATCTCCCTCCGACCCTGGAGGAGGACAGGTATGGCAGCCTGGCCAGAGCTGCACATTCCAGTGGGATGGTTAGCGATGGATCTGCTGTTTTTCAGCAACAATTAAATATTAAAAGTTGTTTTCAGGAAGGAACTAGGAGATCTAGCTGGGCAGAAGCTGAGAAACGTTTCTGTTATTATCAGGCTTTAAAAAGAGATGAGGAGTGAGCAAGGGAGGTCCCCCTCTTCCCACCAGTGTCGGAGTGCTGCCCAGCGGGTTCGGGAAGAGGGCCAATCCTCCACACACCGAACAGGAAATTTCCTGCCGATTTGCAGGGTACAAGTTCAAGCTCAAAGCCCTCAGTTCTGAAGAGCTGCATCTTATGATGTCTCTCCTTGGGAGCTACCTAGCCTTTCCCCAGGCAGATCGCTGGATGCTTTAGCACGAAGGGAAACATCCCTGTTGTGCAGAGGAGAAACTGAGCTCTGGCAGAATTATCTGATCTGAGCCAGAAATACAGCCTCTGTCCCTTGACCCTCAATCCAATGCTCATCTCCCAAACCGCAGCTCCACCAGAAAATAAACATTTATACCCTGTTAACTTAGTGCAAAAGAGGAGGGAAACCAGAACTGAATTTGCGGAAGCTGCTATTAATTTTATCCATCTGATTTTTCAAACTGTTCAAAGTGTTCAGAGATGCATTAACGGGGCTGTAGCTGCTGGAGATCTCAGCTGATGTGGGGAGCTGTGTCCTGCCTGCATTAAATTAACCCCTCAAAATCACCATCAGAGCCACTATGATTGAGACACCTGTTTGTAAATCCCTATCAAACAAGTTCCACAACCCCAAATCTGAGAGCCTAAGAAACACTTCTATCTGCAGGATGTAGCATGTACGCCGCCCTATTTCGAATAGCCCTGATCCTGCAGACTGCTCTTATTAAATAAAAGCATTTACTTGCTGCTCGGGGAGCCTCAGTGGGATGGCATGGGCTGAAAGGCTCAGCGCCCACAGAGCTGACTGCAAAACCTGAAAAAGTACAAAGATGAAGTAAAACGAATGACAGGAGAGTTTGCAGTTACTTTCACCTCTCTTTCCACGCCTTTGTGCCTTCTCCTCCCCGACCCGCATTTCAGGCAGAAGCACTCCCCCTTACTGCCTTTTTCTCCCCCTTCCAATGCTGCCAGTTATGCAAGTCTAATTTTCTTAAAAAAGCTTATTACAAATGACCAGTGAGAAGCATGAGGATTTAACTGTAAATCAAGTTGACCTGTCTGTGTGGACATTTTTATTTTCTTCTCTTTCTGAAAAACAAATAAACAGAGCATCCCTCCCAAATAAAGCAGCTCCCCACTTCGATTTGAATGCACTTTAAAAGAAATCTCTTTTGTTTTAGCCATTTTTATTTCCTGTTTGTTTCTGAGCTTAGACTTGACAATGAAAACCACATGAAATTCCCTTTTTGTTCCATCAGTTTTATTTTTGGTGCCACAATATCCCAACTTCCAGTTCTACAAGTTGGGGTTATTTTTTGGTTTGGGGTTTTTTTTTCTGCTTTTTTCTGCATGCATTTATTGCAAGGTTATTTTTTAAAGTAAATCCGTGGAAGTTTTTCTCCAAAATAAGATAAGTAAAGAGTTTGTAGAGGACTAGATGTACCAGGATGATTGAAAAAAAAAAAAAATCTAAATCTTTAAGCTAAATAAATTGAGCCATAAAGCTCAGTCTGGGTGTGGATCCGTACCTAACCAGGGAGAAATTCCAAAGTCACAGAGAATACACACTTTTGCGTCCCGTTTAGAAGGGGTGTTGCAGCTTTACTTGTGCAAGGTGGGCTTTAGTAACAGCATTTAAACCCCGCGGTGCCTGGGCAGAGCTGTGCCCCCGTTCGCGGGGCGGGGGTCCGGCGGGGTGCGGGGGTCCGGCGGGGTGCGGGGTCCCCGGCCCGGGTGCAGGCGGGCTGGGCGCCGGCAGGGCGGTGGGGTGACCCGGCGGCTGTGTTTTGAGACGGCTCACTTCCCTCTGCCCCGTCCCTTTTCTCTCTGAACCGCTTTGATGGGATCGCCCGAGGGCCAGACTGGATGAGTAATTAGGGCTCTGCAGCTTGCTTCCCTACCCACCCAAACTGCTTACCTCCCAGGGCTCCGCATGGGATGCAGCCTTTAGCAGATGGAAAAACTAAGGGTTTAAGGGAAAAAAAACCACCAACCCCGAACAGACGGACTTTGTACGCGGTCCTTGGGCAGCACAGTGCATTGCAGGATCCTGAAATTCAAACCTCTTGTTTTGCTGCTTGTGGTGTCTGTTGTGCCCCCGCATTTCGGGATGCGGGGTGGCTTGTCGCGGCCCGAGCGGGGCACCTGGGCGAGAGGCTGTGGGGATGGAGGGCTGCCAGCCCCCCCTGCTCGCCCACCCGCCCTCCTCGTTGCCCCCATGCGCACAGTTCAGCCGTCCGCTGCGGGCACTGGGCATGAAGGCCGGGCGATCGGTGGGCCTGATCCTGCCAGCACAGGCCGCTTGCAAAACGCTGCAGGATTGGACCCGGCAGAGTTTGCAGTGGGGAGGGCTAATCGCCTCCCTCGGCCCCCTTCAAACAATGTCTGGGTAAACAGGCTGACCTTCAGGGCATGTTGCAAGGTCCATAAAGACGGAGTTGGGGGGGAGCGAGCTCCCGCATCCCTCCCGGAGCCACCCTGCCCCAGCCCTACCAGCCGCAGTATCCCAAGGAAGAGGGGAGGGATGCTGCGGGCTGAGATCATCTGCTTGTTTTATTCATGGCAGCTTTCGTCCTGCAAGGGTTTTCCTGCCAGAGTGCTTTAAAAAAAAAATTTAAATATAAATTGCTTGGGAAAAAAAAGAAAAAGACAAATCATCGGGAAACCTTACAGCCAGGCGCAGCAGACATCAACTCCCTCCGGCGCTGCGGGTTTGCACTTTGAGACAACACATCCCTTGGATGGAGCCAGCAGCTCCTGGGCTCTCCGTGCCTTAACCCACAGAGACGCTCGTTGACCACGGTGGGTGGTGGGGCCATCGTGGCACCCTTGGCAGCTGCTACTTTTCCCTTTGCAGCCTTGCAACCCTCTGGGGTCTACCACGTTCTTTTAAAACAATGATCCAGCACCACCCACCCCCACCGCCCCAAAAAAATAAGCTTCTTTCTAGCTGCCGGTTTTGCCACAGCACAAATGTTTATGATCAAGTCGAACTTTTCCAGAAAGGCTTTCTAGCAGAAGCGCTGCGGGATGGCAGACACGGGCAGCTCCACGGTGCACCGAGGTCAGCCAGCCGTAAGGGTGTGACGTGCCAACGGCATGGCGGCATCCTTCCTGACCTTCAGCCTCCCGCACCACCCGCCTGATTAGGGGCTTTCTTGAGCTTGTTTACTAATTGTGAGAATCATTTACATCTTCGATAATGTCTGAGTCATCTGCTGCCCTCCATCTGCATACAAAACTCCTGACAGCAGCTGGAGTCACAGAGCTCTGGGGTCCTTGATCTCGCTATCTGAGCCTCCCTAAAATGAGCCAACTTTACGGCCGCAGAGATACAGAAATGACCCTGCCGTGCTCCTGCGCGCACAGCCCCCCACGGGAATCAGGCCAGTTTCCTTTGACTGCTGGAATAATTAGTCAAATTCATACAATCGCCCAAATAAATACAGCACCGCATACCGATCTGCTGATGCCAGGCCCTGCCGCCCTTCGCGGCCGCGCGTGCCCGGCCCCTGTGCTGCAGGCACACTGCCGGCGCCGCTCGCGCCTGCCCAGCGTCCTGGTTCGCAACCGTCTCGTCTCGCCCCTGGCTCCGCTCGTGGGTGCAAGGGGAGATCACCGTCCCTCGTACGCTGCGGCTGTGCAACTATTCCTGCCATGCAGATGCAGGCAGATCCCGCAGTGCTGGCACAGGTCACGCTGGAGCCAGCCCGCCGGGGCTGCGGGAGCGGGCAAGGGCAGGCAGGGATGCGTGGGTTGCAGCCAGGGATGCAGCCAGGCGAAGGCGGCGCTCCGCTTTAGCGGGTCCTTTGTTTCAGTTGCGAGACTCTCCCAGGCAGAATTTCTTACTGAAATCACTCTCTTTCCTCCCTTCCCCAAAGCAAAGGGATTCATTTCCCCGAAGGACTTCTCTTCCCCCATAATTGCAGACCATGCTCTCGCTCCCAGCACTCCTGCACCACAGAGCCTCACCATGGCAGCAACTTTTGTGCTATCGCAATTCATTTCGGCAAAACTGAGCCTTTGCCGACTGACTTTGTTCCAGATGCCTAACAAACAAAATAAGCCATAACAAAGCATGGCTTTAGTAATATAACTGCACAGTCTGTCAGAAGGAAAATCCCAGTCCTAGCTGATGGAGCCAAGGAGCTGAAAGCCCCGCTGAGGCAGAGCATCCCAGGGATACTGGAAACCCAGGTGGATGTGGCGAGACCTACGGTGCAACGCTTACAAGAGTTCAAGAAGTATGAACGTTTAGTTTTGGAAAAAAAACCCCAAACCAACTTTGCAGAAAGTCTGGCTGGACTTTCCTTCTGTGTTAGGATTAGCTCTTTGTTTCCAAATTTTGGGCACCATTTCAAAAAACTATCCAGGTAGGCTCAGGGCAGCACTGGGGTCCAAAGATACGAATGCACATAGCTTTAAGCCAAGCCAGAGCGCATCACCCCGCAGACCCCCATGCTTCAGCTCAGTGGAGCCTGCACCGGTTCGGGGCCACACACGCACCCATCAGGCAGGAGGATGTGTTATGTACAGGACACGGTTACATCAGGGCGCTTCCCCGGCGCGGGGGCATGGTGCAGCCCATCGAATAAGCGAACAGGACACATTCCATTGTGGGCTTTTTTTGCTGCGGACATGGATATGGAGCTGTCAATCCTTGGGACGTTTCCATTGTGATAATCCTCCGGAATACAGGCGATTTATTAACCCTCTGCTGCCCAGAGCAGAGGGTTTCGGCCATCACCCTCCTCTGCAGCTGGAGGCTCCTGTCAAAGCAGAGGAAGCGAGCGGCTTGCCCTCACCTTGCAGGCTGCCGCCAGCCCCTGGGGAATGCATTAGGCAGCGTCCAGCAAGGCTGGGCATTTCCCTAGCACCTCTTATCTGAGGATCTGGAAGCACTTAAAAGAATTTTGTTTCATTGGCTCTACCAGCTCAAATAGGCTCATTAACATCATTTTTAAGATGAAGGATGGAGTCCCAGAACAGCCCAGAATTTACCTACGTCAGAAGCCAAGTCAACGACAGCGCCTTATCTCCCCATCCTCTCCCTGCCTCGTGTTATTAGGAACTACTCCGTGGAGCCACGCACAAAAAGAGAAGAGTGGAAGCAGGCTAGACACCCTCCTCGGACAGCCAGCCTGCAGGCAGGCAGGGCCGGGGCTGCTGCGGTTAGCACGGCACCATGGCTCTCGCAGCCCGCACCGCGTGCGGGGCACTGCCAGGCAACTTGCTCCAACGACAGTAAGATACCAGGCACCTCAGGGAGCTTTGGCAGTTCCTACTGATGGGAGGGAAAAACACCCGAAACACGTTCCAGGCTTCAAAGCAGCACGCAGCACCGCGACACCACCCAGTGCTGGAGCTCAGGGGTTAGTGCCCAACTGCGAGGACTAAATTGAGAAATAAAGTTTATTATAACCTGTGACTCAGCCCTTGCTGGAGGTCGATGATCTGTTTCTGAGCGTGCACCCAAAAGCGCTGCTCAGGCAGCCTGGGGCTGGGAGGTTTGTGGAGGCAGGCAGCTTGCTCCCCTGTCCCGTAAGCGGCTCTGCGTGCCGGGGCGCTGGTTGGCTGCTGCTGTTTATCTTCCAGTGATTAATGGTCACTCCTGGTTCCTGCTGCAATTCCATTAAGATTAGAGACTTAAAGCTACACTGAGATGTTTAGCAGTGGGTGACCCTGGGCTCCCCATAGTGTATTTCTATAATCTTGAGGAAACTAAGATTAACTCGTCTTGTGTCCCATCCTTTTTGCTTTCTAGCTGCAGGGAAAGAGCCCCTCGCAGGCAGCACTCATGCTGGCTGGCGAAGAGAGCCCGGATTTCGGGTCTCTGTGCGATTTGTCTGCTGTGCAAGCGGTGGCACGTGAAATCCCAGCCTGCAGGCACTTGGACGGCACCATCCCCTGAATAAATGCACGTATTGGGAGAACTAAGTGCTCTTCCAGGAGGGACAGGTGCAGCCTCAGCCCCTTCCCCGTTGACATGGGGCAGGGGAGGCGGCAGGGGCTGCTCCACCTTAGCTGAGCCCCTCCTGGGGACCAAAGTACAGAGGCAGATGATCTTCCTGAAAATGTACAGTTAAACAGAGTCCCAAATGTTTATCTCTGCTAAGAGTAAGCCAACACACGGGGTATACAAGCATGAGGGGAGTGAAGCAATCGGCCAGACTCCATCAGGAATCTTGTGACTCCCAGCAGTTTGACTTCTGGGATTGATGGAGCAGGAAGAGACAGCTCTGACCCCAAGACATCTAGTGTAACATCACACCTTCACCTCAGGGGATGGAAGAAGGAAAAGACACTGCCCCTCACTGATTGCAGAGCACCTTTCCACCCCAGGGATAACGCTGGACCCTTTGTGGAGCTCAGCCATGCCAAGCAGAGGCTGCAGCCGCCCCAGCCGAGGCACAGGCACCAGGGGAGGCTCGCAGGTCCGTGGGGCTGTGTCGATGTGCCGGAGGGAGCCCGTTCGGCTGGGCTTCTCCTTCCCCTGGGTCACCGTGTGTGCTGCTGCCTAGGGACTCCAAGTATCAGGCCTCTGGTGAAGCACCCTGGCCCGTGGGAAGCCAAGTAACATCAAAACAACCCAAGAGACAGCTTTTCTCCTCCAGCGCAGCCTGCCAAAGCAGGGTCAGCAGGTAGCCTGGTCCCCGATAGCAGCAGCACAGGGAGTTGAGCAGCATGCACTTGTCAGTCTGAAGGCAGCTTTCAGCAGGCAACATCTACATCACAAAAGCCACCGCTATAATTAGCCTTGCTTGGCTCACAGTCAGCCTTTATGTCTCCCACCCCTCCAAAAAAAAATACCACAACAAGCAAAGGCATCTTTGCTCCTGAGTGATGGAGCAGCACGTTATGGAGAGCCAGGAGAGAGGTCACGGGGACCCTCGCTTGATCTTTTTGGGTAAACGAGGTTGCCTGCCTTGTGTAGAAGTGCCGCCCTCCTCCTCCTGCCCTACTGGCCCTGGCTTGGGCAGCCTGGCACCGATGCAGAAATAGAAAGGGGGTGAATGTGAAAGGAGGAAAAACCTCGAGCCAGAGCTGCTCTCTTCCCCCTGCCCTCTGTTGTGCCTGTGGGGCAGGGATGGCAGCTCCCGGTCATACGGGAGCCCGGGAGAGGATCACACAGGTAGCGACTAGAAGGAAAGGCGTGCTTGTAACAGATTTGGGAACCTTTATCTTGGGAGCCATTACGTACATTGATGGAAGGAGTTACAGGTGCCAGAGCAGGCTGGGAGCCAGGGCTAGTTTTACAAAACTGAAACCTCTGAGCAAGCCTGGCTGCATGTTGCTAGTGCAGGAGCTGTCCCTAAAGAAACCATTCTTTTGTGGTAAAAGAAAGTGAGATGAAGACTTGGATGGAGGTGATAAATTTGATTTTGCCTAAAGATGTTTCTGAGGTGCCAATTTCAGTAACTCCCTGAGACCAGGCAAACAACTTAGTAGAAATGCCATGAAGGTTTAGCGTTGACTTTCTTAATGTCTCTGCCTACAGCGAGGTCTAGCCAACGTGGAGGAAAGCTCCTTTAATTAAATCTGAAAGGGCTGTATAATCAAGAATAATACCTACAGTCTTTTGTGTCAGTGGCATGGGGTTGCCTTAGGGTAAATGCATCGGTACGGAGCTCGTACGCTGCCCCCATCGCAGACTTCTCCTGTGGTCCTTCATAACCATGCTGAGCAGATCCCCCTCTCCTTCTGCCTCTCCATGACCGGCTCACAGTGAGACGAGAAGGCCTGCCTTAGTGCTGCCACGTAGGGCACGTGCAGTAGGTATGTAATTACATATATACGTACACAATCTGCTCCCTGAAATCCTCCTCATTTTAAATTCAGTTCAAAAAGCAAAATTGTTCTGAGTCGCAAGTCCCAGTTTCAACTTGAATGGGGGCCACGCTTTAAAACCAGTTTTAATCTCGGTGCCCACTGCATCTCTGAGGCTGGCCAAGCATGCGATGCTGTGCCCGGTGGCTTGGATCAGCCTTCTAACCACTGCACTGGTGTGGTTCAGGACGGGGCATGAATTTTCAGTGCTGGGACTGGGTTCCCCTGAGCCTTCTACCTTGTGTTGTCGTTTACACCTATGGAACTAACCATAAAATACTGCACACCCCCACCCCCACCCCAGGTTTTCCCACCTCCACTCTAGTTTGCACAGATTAAAGCAATGCAAGATATGCAGAAAGAGTCTGAAGGCAAACAGGACCCTGCACAGGAGGACACTGTCCTTCAGTTACAGCAAGGCAAGAGTCTGAATTCCTCCTTAAATCTGGTCCAGTACAGAGTCAAGCCCTAGAAGAGAGGAAATTGTGCTTGACAGATGCAATCATATGCAAATGGCTATAGAAGAGGGGAAATTATCATCTACAAACATTGGGCAGAAATTCCATCTGCCGCCGCCTCAAGAAGGGCTCTTAATAAATTCTGAGACAGCAAAGTGACACACATCTTAATCAAGACTTAATCCATGGAATTAATTCACTGCGCGTTTCTGCATAATTCCGAGAGTAATGCTAAAAGCCATGGCAATATCAGCAGCAGATGGACTCCCCCTACTCCATGCAAAGGTATTAAAGAAAACACAGCCCCTGTCACATCACTTCGTGTACGTACACATGGCAAAAAGCAACAGGGCTGTGCCCTGCTGCTGCCAGGAGCTTACGCAGCCAGCGGACATCAAAGGTCAGGCTCGCCGCGAGGTGCAAATGGAAACCAGCCTCACGCCAAAGATGGAGCCCCTGCCCCTTCTCTCCCGCAGGAGAGGAGAAGCCCGGAGTCAGGCAGAGCTCTGGGAAACCGGCACCGGGTCCCTTCGTTAGGTGCTGCTTTTGGAGAGCGCTGACTGAGGCCGGTGTCGAGACGGATTCATCAGCGCCCAGGAAAGGCTGGGGATGGAGGTCAGGCAAAGGGGAGAGCGAGGGCAACTGCCGGGGGTTTTGTGAGCGAGATCCGCTGCAGAAGCCAGGCGGAAAACCATTAGAAACGGCTCCCTGCCCTCTCAGCACGGCCTGGGAAGCACGCTGCAGGTACGGGGTCAGCCGTGCCGGGGGCCCTGGTGGCAGCCCTGCTCAAATTGGCAGGAGGTTTTTGACAGCTCTGAAAATACATTCTTAGTCACTGTCATCCACCTCCAAAGGAGGTGCAACAGCTATGTGATTAATCACTTGTTTACATGTCTAAACGCTAGCGCAGTCCAGGCGAAATACTGCCTTCCGCAGGCTCCCTCCCCGACACGCATGGATGCGAGGGGCCGGGCAGCCCTTCGCCAGCCAGAATCCAGCCTTCCCAGCTGACCTCCGCCTGCAGTCCGGAAATCCCAAAGGCCTGGACCAAACCCCCTAAACCCAGAGCTCCAGATCCCGGCACAGTGCATTGGCTGCTGCTGTGCTTTAGGGTAAGAGGCTCCCTGGCCGGGATGGCACGAGCCGGGGTGACCGGGAGCTGCGGTGGTCCAGCCTCCGGAAGCCATCACACGCGCACCGGTGGCAGTACATCACCCCGCTTACGGCCCCAAAACTCCGGTTACGGGCTAATGCGGGGCCAGCTCACCTTTCTAAAGCGATATGGCTGGGCTTGTAGCGCGTACTGCTGCATGCCTGCCTCTTCATGAGCATCCAGCGTGGTCCGAAACAAAGTGCTCTGAGCCGAGCTTTTCTGGGCAATACAGGTGGAGGGTGCGGGGGCCCCGAGGAAGAGCACGATGAGAAGAGGTGTGGAAAGAGGCGATAGAGGAGTCCCAGCAGTGCGTGCAGCTGCGGGGAGCAGCACCGCCAGCTTCCCAGCTGGGATGCTTTCAGCCAGGGGAGGTGACTCCCGGGCACAGGACAGTCACTTGAGGGGACACGGGGAGCCTTCAGCCAGGATGACCTATGGCTGGAAGCGAGCTGCTGCTGCAGCCAGGATCATTCATTCCCAGGCACCCAAGGGCCTGTAACATGATTCCCGTGTTAATTTGGGCTCCAGAGGTCCTTATGTACCCCAAAGAAGTCCACTTGCACTGCCTGGGGCTCTGCTGGTGGCAGCAGCTGCGTGGGCAGGCGTGCCTTCCTGCTGGTGCACCAGTGCCTTCCTCCTGGGATGCGTGTGTGCGTACACCTGCGCTGGTGCTCTGGGGACGGCTTTACTTCGGCTTGACCAGTTTGTGGAGAAGCGAGGGAGAAAGAGGAGGGAAGCTGGGCAGGGAGGATGGGAGACGCGGGATGTCTGGGGAAGGTGCTAACAGCCCTTGGCTGCCCCAGAACCACTTCCTCAGATCTCCATTACACAGCATGCTCCTGGCGTTGCTATTTCAGTCTGAATGTCACCTATAAATTGGAGGCTCTTTCTCTGAAGGCTGCAAATAGAAGTGTCACTAGACGATCTTTGATTTATAGAGAAGCTCACCAGAAAGCCTGGTATGTCCATTTTCCAGCCAGGAAACTCTAAGGGGTCAAAGGATCACGCAGGGATCCTTTGCTTTTCCTAGGCTTTTCCTCAAGGGTTGGCAAGTCCCTCCTGGAGGGAATGGGGAGAGGTCACATACACATATTCATCTCCCTAATCACCCTGTGCCTGCTGCTTTTTCAGATTCCTCCACCACCCATCCCTGCCCCATGGATTTCAACCTGCTGGCAGACGCGGAGGCTCGCAGCCCAGCCTTGTCTCTCTCAGACTCTGGAACCCCTCAACACGAGCACAGCTGCAAAGGGCAGGACCACAGCGGTGAGTGCAAAGGCTCAAGGTGCAAGAAGAGCCCCAATCCATCCTTGTGGGTGAATCCGGGTGGCCAGTGGCTTGCAGGAGCCAGCTGCGGTGCTTCCGTGGACACGCTGAGCTTCCTCGCATACCATGAGCCAGCCGAGTGCTGTGGCAGCACGGCCATTCCAGCAGGCAGGTGGAAGGCGTAGGGGTGCATGTGGCAGTGACAGCCACCAGGAAGGTGAGAGCACCGTCCCGGTGATGCGGTGGCCTGGCCCCGGCTGCAGGGAGCCACTGCTCCCAGCGGGCACAGCCCACGGCAGGCGGGAGGCAGGCAAGCCGGGTCACTGCCCAACTAAGATTGTCTTGTATTCGCCTAAAGTGGGTCTGCAGAGCAGGAGAGCTCTCCCTGCAACATGGGAAATCTCATCCAAGGTGCAGAGGACTACACATAGTTATAAACTGCCTTTTTTTTTTTTTTTTTAAACTCTGTTTAAATTGCTTAGGTTAAAACTTTCCATGCTACAGGCTAACCTTGGGCTGAACTTCCCAGGTTCAGGCAATAAGAAGGAAAAGAAATACTGTCTTGCCCCTGCTTTAATTGATTAAGCCAGCTCTCTGGTGCCCTGGTGCAAGGCTCTGCAGCGGGCTGCTGCTGTCCCAAGGAGGTGCCTCTGGCCATTCCCAAAGGCTGAACAAACCCCAAGTCTACCATGTTCTTTGTCAGGCTCCGAAGAAGAAACATCACCATTCACACCTGCTCAGAAATCAGCTACCAAATGCTGTGGCTTCCCCTGGATTTTGCATCTGTCCTGTGACCACTCCATCCCTTGTTGCTCTGGACGCGGCAGGACAACGCACAGCTGCCAGTGCAAGGGCCAGGGACAGCCTGCTGCTCCCCATGTAAAGCCTCCAGGCTCACCCGTGTGCAAAAGTTAATAAGCCTAATGATGCAGATTAAAATTCCCCAGAGTAAGTATCGTGGAGGGAGTTATACTGGGATAACTATGGTCAGAGAATCCACCCACCGAATTCCCCGCTGCACGCGTACCTTAGTTGGGCACGTCCCCAAGCTCAGTGGCTCCTCGTCAGCTGCTTTGGATGCACGGCAGTCGTCTCCATTCAAGTGGCCTTCCCAATCAAGCCCACCCTGGCACGCCACAGAACTGCCAATTTAGGAGCTGATTTTTTTTTCCATTAGGCGTGAGCAGCTAATTCCAGCTATGACCGCAGTCGTTTCATTGAGTGGGTGAACGTGCACGAGATATATTCCGCATCCTATTTTGGGTTGACAATAAACGCTGGGTGCCTGGCTATGTCACTCCCCACTGTCTTAAATGGTCTAGAAATAAAATGGTTCTGGGAGGTGGGTGTTTGCCAGCGCTACCTGCACGCAGAGGCTGGCAGCTCACGCACCCGCACCCGAGAGGCCGATGGCAGCCACGTGTCACCCGCGCCAGGCAGAGCAGAGTGTGCCACTGAGGGCTGCACTTCTGGCACCGCTCGCCTCGTCTCAAGAGAGCATCCTCCCTGCTCCTCCTTGGCTCTGCTTCCTCCATCTGCAGAGTAAGAGATCCTGAGGAAGGGAGAACAAGCCTGGTCTGGGCTCAGCTCTCGGGGATGCTGTGTCCCCTCTGGTGCTGTGGCGTGGCTTGTGGCACCTCCTTCTGTTAGGTTTCATCAGGCAGCACAGGTCAGGGGGAGAGCGAGGGTGAGGAGGGAGGAGGTGAGGAGCTGCCCTGCATCTCCCTGTATTCTGCTCCTCAGCACAGATTCAGGGCACCCGCAGTGTCCATCCTTCCTGCGGGGTCCCTCGTCTCCTGGTATTGCCATACTTTTGGTTCCCACTGCAACGCCCAAGCTCTGCACCATTTAGAGGGCACTTTTCCCCAGCCTAGGGAAGAAGCAGAAATGGAGACGACGCTCACTGTAAGCAATGCTCAGGAAGAGCCACACATAGCAGGTATGGAAGCAGAGAGGACAATAAGAGGAACATGTAGCTGCAGGGATTTTTCCAGCCTCAAAGTCAGGATTCCTACATCTCCTTCAACTTTGCAAGATTTACAGAAAGTTCCACGCCGGAAGGTATGGAGAAGACCAATACCAAAGCAAGATACTTGGTGACCTCTTCCACCCAGATGCAGCCCGTAAGCCAGTGGTACCTCCACTCCATTCTCCCCTACTGGCATAGTTTCTTCCTGCATGAAGAAGGGCAGCCCCAAACAGGAGCTCCCAGTTAGGGCACAGCCTCCTGCTTTGCAGCGGCCCCTTCGGGAACCCGCATTTGTCAGGGGCTTCTGTGGGAACATACCCCCTGTATACATCAGGGCATCTATTAACCCAGGCTCAGCAGATGAGCAAACAAACCAAGTGGTGGCCCTTCATCTGTACAGAGCCACTCCTAATAACTAACTCAGACACGGTGGCATCACTCCCCTTTTAATCTGTTTTAGAAATGGGTAATATGGGAATCTCCCTCTTCCAACACTGGCTTAGAGCACTGAGCTAGAGAAATCAGATTTATCTCCTTGGCAAGAGACACTATAGAAAAAATCCACACTAAGAGCATGCTTCCAAGATTCTGCTGAATGTGGGATCCCCACATGAAGATGCTCATGGGAAGAAAGAGAGTACCATGAGTCCACAGACCACTCCTACCATACCACTTTTCAGGACCTATGGCTTCATCTCTTTCAAGAGTGCACTTGGGAAGGTCTCGTGCGGGTACCCCCTGGCTGGCAACACGAGCTGCTCCTGGCTCTGGGAACAGGAGGCAGCACCTTCCCGCCCAGCAGACCCAGCTGGCGCCCTGCTGTCGTGGGCAATGGCCAGCTTGCTCTCCTCACATTAGCTTTCCTGCTGTAGCATTCAAGACGCCGCAGAGGCAGCTGGTGGGGAGCCATGGGGAACCCACCTTGCTTCAGTCAGCGCAACGCCCGCCTGTAGAAACAGACCTTTTCCGACTGCAGCCAGGCGTCGCTCCGCGAGGAGCGAGTGCCTCCCCCGCAAACGCTCTCCGTGGCTCCAGCATCGCTCCCTTTGGAGGAAGGCAGGTGCAAGGAGGGTTTTCCCAGGAGCGGCAGGGAGAGGCTTCCGAGTTAACACGCTGCCATGGGAAGGGGGTGGTGGCACCAGGTTCCTGGGACAGGAGCGTGTGGCCAGGCTCTGTTAAAGCACCTGCTGCTGGGTACAGCACTGCCCCACAGCAGAGTCCTTTCTCTGTCGGGGCTCAGAAGCTTTTCAGCCTCTCTCTCAGGCTCTCTTTTCCATTAAGCTCTTATGGGCCATATTTTTCCAGAGCTCATCCATCTGACTTGAGGAACCTTTTTTTTCCTTGCCCAGCTGTACTCCAGTTTACAGTTTTCTCGCCTCCCTGCTTTTTAAGGGGCTGTACAAGACACCTTCCATGTTAGGATTTTTCTGGACTTCGAAGCCTTTTAAGCTACCTTTCACTTAAAAAAACCACAACCAAAGAATCTTTTTAATCTGGATCTCAATGGAGTGATGCCAGGATTTTTTTTAAAGGTTCTTCTCCCACATGCAATGGTTTAGTAACTGGTTGCAATAATTTCTTAGTTTAGCTGAGTATTTCCCGCTATAAAAAAAGATCTCCCCTCCCTGCTGAAAACCTGATTTTCAGTTGGAACTGCTTCACCTTGCTTTTAGATCGGAGGAAGGAGGAGGTAAACATCAGAAATTATTCATTTTCACTGAAATAATTTTCTTCTATGGTGTCTTGTCTTGGTTCTCAGCAGAATTAAGCAAGCTGTAGCTTTCCTCCCTGTAATTGTCCTCTGTGGACTGCCCAAACGTGACGTTTTCTTCTGATGATGGAAAGTATTTGTACTTGCATTCTGCCCCTGTCTGCAGAGCACCGACAGCCCCGGGAGCAGCTGTGGCACAGGAAAGCCGCTGGCTGCCCACCTCCAGCCGCGGCAGCCCAGAGCTCAGCACTGAGCCCTGGGGTTGGTGCCGAGGAGGTGCCTGGGCTGTCCTTTCCAGCTAGACACCAGTGTGAACACTGGGGAGTTTCAAAACGTCCATTTGAGGAGAATGAAATGAAAGATGCTGCCTTTAGGTGGGGGATCTCTGAGTGAGGAGGAGGAGGGCATGGGCGGAAGGATGGGGAGATGCTGGAGAGCTTCATGGCAAGGTCTAAGAGAGGCCTTTTCCTACTTTTTAAAGACAAGAATATATGCACCTAAGTCAGAAGGTAGAGGAGTCAGAAGGAAGGATGAAAATTTGTGCTCCTCAGATTTAGTTAATTTAAGAGCCTCAACTTGCTGTCGTTGGCAATTTCCCTTCTCCCATCACTTGTCCACAAAAACGCTACTGGATCTTTTGCTGTGGCATGAGTGGCAATTCCTGGTCCATTTTTCTAAAGGGCGCCTTAGGCAGAGTTTTAAGCAGAACAAGAAGCTGCTGACCTGGGTAAGTGCTGCCTCTATGACCCATCTGAACTGCAACAAATGAAAACCGGAGGCTGGAAGTCTGGAAGGTCCCTGCCCAGTCATTCGGAAGCTGGCATCCATTACAGCAGCTAAAGAAGGGCAAGCCGTGCTGCATCGAGGGGCTGTTGGTTCTGGTGCAGGGTGGATGCCTGCTGGAGAGGGAGACGGGGCTGCTTCTGTGGGTGCAGCTGGAGCTGCTGGTGGCTGCAGCAGAGGGGGACCTAACCAAGCACACACCAGTTGCCCCATGGACGGGCTCCCTGAATGCATCCAAGCCCCCGAGTTAACTCAGGGGATTTCTCCCATCTTTCTGTTTCTTGCACAGACACCGAGAAGTCCCAGCAAAACCAGACGGACGACTCCAACCCTGAAGACGGCTCGCTCAAGAAGAAGCAGCGGAGGCAGAGGACGCACTTCACCAGCCAGCAGCTCCAGGAGCTGGAAGCCACTTTCCAGAGAAACCGTTACCCAGACATGAGCACCAGGGAGGAGATTGCAGTCTGGACAAACCTGACGGAGGCGCGAGTCCGGGTAGGACTGCAGCCCTCCCACCTTCCCGGGCCTGAGCTTGTGGGGGAAAGCTGCCTATGATACAAACCACCACCAAGCTGTCCCCAAACAAAGGAAGGAATTAGGGGCGCTGGAAAATTTCCCCATCTTGAAAACACCTCACCAGGCTCTGCACCCGAGATGTGACACATCCAGCCACATGTACCCCATGCTGGTGGTGCTTTCCCCATCCAGCATCACCTCGCAAATAACACAGGGAGATGCGAAGCCCAGGCTCTGCCCCCAGAGCCCCACCAGCTGGCTGCCCCAACCCAGCAGACCCCTTCCTTGCAGGGCCATCATCCCCCGCCTCTGCCTTGCTGGAGGGCACTTTTTGGGGTTCCCAAACCACTGTGCAGTCACAGGCGTAGCGTGGCAGGGCTCCAGCTGGAGTGAGAGCTTCTCTCTGCTACTAGAAATATGAGTTAGCAGCACCATGAATAGCCTTCCAGCAGCTTCCATGCTCTAGGAAGTTGTATTGTTTGAGTCCCTCCAACACTAACAGATTTTCCTGTTAGAAGACAGACTTCTAACACCCCACCCCAAGCTGGTCCTGAGGTGAAGTCAAAACAAGAGAGTTATTTCCTCCACTCAGCAACACTCAACCCATATCCCCCAAATACTTTGCTCCCAAGTCACATAACCCCAACCCCTCCTCCTAGGCTGTGGTCACTTGGAAATTCTGCAAGCGTTTTCCTCCCTTTCCCCCAGTATAAAGGGCATCCGCTTGTTGAGCGAGGTGGGTTATTCTCTATGTTGTAAAGTGGCAGGGGTTAGGTTCTGATCTACGTCTTAATTCCCACTGGGATGTGACCCTGCAGCCCAGACACCTTGCTGCAACCCTTTGCTGATGCTCAGCCCCCCCAGCTTCCTGGGAGCACCCCTGGCCCTGCAATGGCTCTTGCCTTGCTGGGCAAAGAGACGGGGGCAAGGCCCCTTCCAGCGACAGCCCAGAGCCATTCCTGTCCTCTCCCTCTCTCTCTTGCAGGTCTGGTTCAAAAACCGCAGGGCTAAGTGGAGGAAACGGGAGAGGAACCAACAGGCTGAACTGTGCAAGAACAGCTTCGGAGCCCAGTTCAATGGACTGATGCAGCCTTACGATGACATGTATTCCAGCTATTCCTACAACAACTGGGCCACCAAGGGGCTCGCCACCAGCCCGCTCTCAGCCAAGAGCTTCCCGTTCTTCAACTCCATGAACGTCAGTCCCCTCTCCTCCCAGCCCATGTTCTCCCCACCCAGCTCCATCGCCTCGATGACCATGCCTTCATCCATGGTCCCTTCCGCGGTGACCGGAGTACCGGCGTCCAGCCTCAACAACCTGGGAAACATCAACAACCTGAACAGCCCGAGCCTCAACTCTGCTGTCTCCTCCAGTGCCTGTCCTTACGCCTCAACAGCCAGCCCCTACATGTACAGGGACACATGCAACTCCAGCCTGGCCAGCCTGCGGCTGAAGGCCAAGCAGCACGCTAACTTCACCTACCCGGCGGTGCAGACGGCAGCCTCCAACCTGAGCCCTTGCCAATACGCCGTGGACAGGCCCGTATGAAGGGCCGCCCTCCGCCGACCAGGGACTTGACCTTAGCCTGACAGAAGGAGACCTTTAGCCCCACAACAGCGTACGTCCTGCAGAGAATGAGAGTGAACACGAGAGGGCAAGAGAGCGAGAGAGAGCAAGAGGCGAGCAGGCAGACGGACCTTTATGAAGATTTGTCTAACTATCGTATGGTGAATTTTGACTGTCTTTCCCCTCCCAACCCCCCTTCCCTCTTGCCCACCAAACCTCCTCCTTCGTGGTAAAGAAACCAAAACAGTCTACTGGGAGCCCCATGGGGAAACAGAAGCCCCGATGTGTGGGGTGCCTGACCCACGGGCAGCAGAACCAAGTGTGTTTCCATCTGCCCCTCCAAGCCCTGCAGCGGTGAGCTCCCCAAATCCCGGGACAGCACGGGCAGCCAGACGCCACCCCTGCAGGGAACAGCCAGGGACAGGACAACATGGGGGCTGCCATTTGGTGCTCGGCCGCCCCCCTTCTCCCTGTGTGCAGGCAAGATTTCGGTTAAAGACATCTTGCCCACTTATTTGTCATGCAGCCAGTAAGAAAAGCCTTGTCTCAGTCGATTGGCATCTCTCTTTACAACACGTATATTTGCATGGCCCTTCAGACCTGAAGCGTTTAGTAACTGGGAGTTGTAAGAATATAAAATATGTGTCTGTGTGTATATATATATCTATATCTACCTTGTATATATACACACAAATACATATATAGACATTAAAAATATGCTTTTTTGTTTTGTACATGAAATAACCTACAAAGTAGATCTTAAAACCAAAAACCCCGTCAAGCAAACACATCCACCGTGGCGGCGTCCTGCCTGTCATGCTTTACTGCTTCAGTCATTTCCCGTCAGACAGGAACACCTTTGCCCGTGTACATCCAAAGCATCCCCTTTTGCAACAATCAGCTCCCCCTTGCACATCTCCTTCCCTTCCCTTCTCCAAATCCCATTTCCAGAAAAGATAATAAAATAAAAGTTGGCACAATCCCTTTAAGGCTTCTGCCGGTCTGGTTATTGAGAGCACGAACCTGCATCTGAAGGCTCAGAAATCAAGCACCAGCAGCCCAGGCAAGAGCGAGCATCCTTGGGAGCGCCGGCGCGAGGCAGCCCAAGTCAGAACAGGGACCTGAGGTTTGGAGGCGCCGTCTCTGTTCCTCACTTACAAATCAAACCGCTGGCTCGTCGGGGCTGCGGGGGGAAACAAGCCCACTGCCTGCTCCCTGCCTGGATGCACCCACTGCGGCAGGAAGGTCAAACCTCTCCTGGCTCAGGCTGGATGGGGCCAGTGGCTCTGGGCTCCCGGCAGCCCGGGGCAGGGGAGCCCCTCCAGGCACCCCCGCTCCCACCAGCGGTCCCAGGGGAGAGGCTGGCTGCAGCAGCCTGCCCCTGGCAGTTTCTGCTGGGAAAACTGTAGAACAGAGGTGGCTCTCCTGAAAAGTAGGTGCACTGGGGGGACCTGCTGCTTCGGCCAGTGCAGAAGGATGCAGTGGTTTCCCCCAAGGGCCTGAGGAAGCAACACATGTAGCAGGGGAGCAGGACATCCCTGCCCAGCACAGCCTCCTTTCCCTTCGTCAGGCACATGCTCCAAGGGGAAAGCACAACCGTGGTATTTTGCTTTCCTCTTAGGAAAATAAAAAACGACCAACACATCACCACAACAAACTATTTTACTTAATGGGACAGGCAAACCAGGTTTCTGCAATGTTGTTAGCATGCAGAGAGGGAGGAAATTCTTTGCTAAGAAGGGATCCTCCCTAGGCCACAGCAAGAGGTCCCTCACAAGTAAAGCACATGAGCCACTTGGTCTTTGCCAAAGCCTATTCCACAGGGAGCAGCTGCTGCTGAAGGTATTGGTGAGCAGATGCTGGAAGCAGTCACAGATGTCAGCGCAACCTCACTGTAAGAAAACTACTCTTGGCTCAGAGTTAATCCAACGTGAGGGACCTGAGTCACCCTGCGCTGAAACAGCTACTGCTGGAAGCACAACCCTGCCCGCAACGCGCATTCAAAGATCAAGCACAAACACCTAAAAACACAGACGCAGCACATGCAAGACAAGAGCACTCACTGTAACGCGGACCCTGCCTTGCCGCTGGGCACCGGTGCTGCTGAGGCAGCTTCAGCGGCGAGTCTCTGCCCTGAGCTGGAGCCCGCGTTCCGCAGCCTTCCCACCCCCGCACCCCGGTGCTGTGCTTACCTCCCTCCTCTGCCGCCGCTCTTCCCCCTAAGGGAAGAAAGAAGGGCCTGGGCTGCTCTCTGATGTCCTCTCCTCCACTGAGCCTGACTCACAGCTGAGTACAACTCCTCTCCCTGATCACCCAGAGCAGGTGGTGGCACAATCCCCTCCTACTCCTTGATGAAGGAGCTGAGCTCTTTACACACCTGGTCCTTCCCCTACACCCTTTCCACGTACCCTGCCCCTCCACCCCATGCTGATATCTAGCACAGGTGGAAACACAGCAAAGCCAGAAGAAGTTTTTCTCATAGACACCACTTTGCCCAGAGAAGGAATTGAGGGGAGACCCAGCTTTCCTTTTGCTTGGGTGATGTGCCTATGGAGGGAAAGAAAAATCCTCCCTTCTCTTCTTCCCAGATGAAGCCAAGAGCAACATGAGTTCCTCCTTCCCTTTTAACTTGCTCTGGTAGGTGTGCTTTGCCTTGAGCAGTTTCTGTGCAGCTGTGGTTGTTCTCCGTGCCGCTGTGATGCTTGTGAAGATCCTCTACTTGTCCCCCAGAGAAGATGAGGTTCGGTTGGGGTGGGTTCTTCCTGCTGCTAACTGTTGCAGGACTCAGATGACAAAAGATATGCCCAAATATACAGAGCAGAAGGCCAACTCCAGCAGGCGGTTCTCGTGATGTCCTGTTGGAGCCAGTGGGGAAGACTCAAGACCTAGTTTAGGTACTGATTTTTCAGCCTGAGGTTTTCCATGCTGTCATTTCAATTAATCTTATGCCAGCCCAGTCTGATTTCCCAGCAGGACAGACTCAGTCAGTACCCGCACAAGGCAACTGGTGTGTGCAAGTGTGTGGCCAGTGGCTGTGCAGGCTGGCTAGCTGGTTCAAGTTTCTCCTTTCCAGTCCTGTACGGAGAAGATCGTGGGGTTTGTGCAGTCAGAGGTATCGCACCATGTAGGATCCAGAGCAGACGGCAAATCGCACACCAGCTCTGAGCTGAGAGCGCTTTGTGCAATGGCACCAAATAACTGACACAGCCTTGGGAAAACCTTGAGACACCAGAGGTGGCCAACAGTAAACTACAAAGTGAGCAAACTGGCAGCAGAGAGCTCTGGGAGAGGTCACCTGCTTTCCAAAGGCCACCTGCCTTCCTGAGGCAGCTGAGCCAGTACAGCCTCCCACATTCGGCTCCCTCCCCATGGGGCCAGGACATGGACATCATGCTCTCTGGTCCAGCACAAACACAGCAGGTGTCCTACAGACCTTCTCCAGGACCTCTCTCTCCCCCAGGTTCCCTGTACTTCCCTAGCTGAATCTCCTTGGTTCTGCAACCCAAGCAGGTGTTTTTTTATCAGGGTCCTGCTTATTCTAAAGACCTGTTAGGCAGGTAAGTTTGTCACTGGATCCCAGTCTGCAGATTTAGCAAGTGCACGTTCTCCTCCACCATCCAGGTCATTAATGGAAATGCTGAACAAAACCAGACCCAGAACAGATGTCCCTGAACTTCATTCAGCCGACCCCTTCCTTTTCAACAGTGAACTGTAGATAACTCTCTGGGTATAATTATCCAGTGGGTTTGTACCTACCCAACATGCCATCTACATCATCCTTAAAAGCCACTTAAATGGCAGGCAGGGCTCTTCTTTATTATGCCCTTACCCTGTTATAGAGGAAAATCAGATTATTTTGACCAGATTCTGTTCTTGATGGTTCCACAGGGCTTGTGCTCATCTCCACTGCTTACAAGTAGTGAGATTATTTGTTCCAGCATTTTTTGGGCGGTGGATAGGTGAGGGCATTTAACTACCAGCAGCTCCTGGCTTTCGACCCCAGTCCCCGTTTTGAAGGGGACTACAAAGCTTGCATTTTACAGTCTTTCCATGCCTCAGTGTCCCCCAGTAGTTTTCACAGGTAACAGCGAATATTTCTGGGATTGCTTTGCGTGCGGTTCACCACAGCCAGATCGTCTGAAAAATTCCCATTTACCTAAATACTCTCTTACTTGCGCTTTCCTTATTCAAGGGCAGACCTTTAGCCCCCATCACCGGCACGGCCTGTGCTGCCCATTTCCCCAGAGCTGTCGTTACCTGAAGGCTGATGCAAAGCGCACGGAGCAGTCGGCTCCGCTCAGTGCCCGCGTCCCTGCTGGAAGGCAGCACCACGCTGTCATTGCTTGGCCTCTTACTCTTAATGCGGAATCGCAGCATCACAGGGTGGTCACGGTGGGAAGGGACCTCTGGAGATCATCTCGTCCAGCCCCTGCTAAAGCAGGTTCTCCTCCAGCAGGCTGCACAGGGT